>CM022953.1:10630774-11163274 GCA_012931725.1 Litsea cubeba
TACTTTTCAATTGTATATTTAGAGTATGTTTGTTTGGAGGTAGTTTTTGACGAAAATTGTAAGTGTTGAAAATTTGTTGGAGCCAAATCATATCTTGAGAGCATTTAGAACTTTGCATTTGAAATGCAAAATTCTAAGAACCAAATGCTAAAAAGTAGGGTTGTAAACGGGTCGCATCTGTTCCGGGTCCATGGTGGACCCGAAACCGGAATCGTAAAGGAGAAGGTGGGACCGGATTCGGATCCGAACCGTTTCAGAATCGGTTTTTTGGCTTCGGAACCGAAACCAGAACCATATATGGAACGAGGTTGGATCTGGGTCCGGGTCTAGGTAGAGAATGATATTAAAAAAAAATATGATTTTTAGGAGATATTTTCGAAAATTGAGGTAATATGTCAGATCTCGGTTCACGGGTCTGAACCAAGGTGGAACCAGACCCAGATCCATTTACTTATCAGAGCCTAAATAAGGACCCAGGCCCAGTTTTTAATAGGTCGGAATCTCCGGATAATCAGAGAATCAGGACCCATTTACTTCCCTACTGAAAAGTCATTTTGGCATTTAATTCTTGAAACTTTAACTTTCCGTTATAATTTAATATTTTGGAAAGCACATGCGGGAGAGTATTTGGAGAAATCACAATTTTCCCCTTCATCTCATATCATGAAAATCATCAAAGTCTTGTCTCCATTGTTCTGAAAACAATTAACCTAATCCCTCCAACCAAACAGACACTTAGCATCTTCTTGAATGTTTGAAACTTCCGAGGCATTTCTATAAAATATCCCTTTACCAAACGTGCAGCCACAAAACACTATTTTCTAGTCATCTCTCGTATTCTGTAGCTGTATATGTCCCTTTACCAAACGTGCAGCCACAAAACACTATTTTCTAGTCATCTCTCGTATTCTGTAGCTGTGTATGTCTTGGAAAACACTCTTTTTACTCTTCTGGGTTTTTTTTTTCTTTGGAAAGAATGATCACTGCTGTGACTTCTTGTTGTTTTTTCATGCAATCACTTGTCCCCAGTTCACTGGGTGATAAAAAGGGTCCTCGAATACCCAACTCGTCGCCCAAGTTTGGCCCCTGCGGACACGTTTACTGGGAGGGTGGCCTAAAATAAAATAAAATTAGGTATCATAACAAGATAAAAAAAAAAAAAAATAGGGGGAGTTGGAGGAAAAACATTCATTTTGTTGTGAAAAGTATTTTTAGTGATTTCCCCTCCAACTCCCACTACTTTTTATCTTAATTTGACATTCAATTATATTTCATTTAATATTTTCTACATTGTACATGAGATTGTATTTTTATAAGTGGTTAAAATGAAGAAGCAAAGGTAAACACTAAAAAATGATTATCAAATAACCTCCTTTTTAATGAAAATTGAATTAAGAGAAGGTTGTGAATGAATACTTGTATCCTTCATCTCTCACCTAGGCTTTGCCTCTTTAATCTTGGTTGAGTTCATCTCACCATGAATTTCTATATTTTCAATTCCTAGATAATCTATGCACCTAGATAATCTATGCAAACAGACAAGCCCATAACATACTCTGAGTGCGTGGGTACTAATCTAGGCTGTGTATTCAAATCCAAGTTTAAATGAGTGGATATGGGTCCCTGTTGAAGATTTTCAAGCATAAGCAAGATCTAATGATCAGGCAAGTTAATCATGTGAGAAAAAAAAAATCTCTCCAAAAGTACATCTTACCCAAAAAACAAAGCTGATTCCTGGCTTAGTGCGTGGCAAAATCACCTTACTATAGTAAATGAAGCCTTGGTAGAAATATATTCCATCTCTTTCCACAAAGATCCAAACCAGTCGATTCAAATGACCTCCAGACTTATAGTTTATCACTTACTTTCCTGCTCAGCAACACATCATCTACACTGTTAAAATTAAAAGTAATGCTTTATGGTACTTTTGTATTTAAGTTAAAACCTATGGCCTTTTTAGTCACTTTGTTGTTATCTAGAATTCTCCTTTACATTAAGCCTTTATGTGAAAAGTAGTGGATGTACTGAGAGCATGGTTTAAAATTTCGGTATCGGTCGCGGTATCGGTCGGGCCGAAAAACCGATACGTCGCGGATATCGGTCCGTCGCGGTCGTCGCGGTGTGAATTTTTTTTTAATCCAAAAAAATCCGCAAAAATATTCAAAAAATCCAGAATATTAGAAAATATTGGAAAACAATATTTTTTTCCATTGGTAACAACAATAAATCAAAATCTCGGTCACCTTAAGTTATGAGTCCTGTCTGTATCGCTGTTCGCTTTATTCTCCAGTATTTTATATAATGCAACCATTATTGATGCTCATGATCAATAAGATGAAATATTATAAATTTGACATAATGCAACCACAATTTTTGGCAAAAACTCATACTTTTTTGTTCCAAAAGTATAAATCTATTTTAAACTAACACATTATCAATGCATTTGAACACTAATGTTAAAAAATGTAATTGATTTCAAGAAAAGCCCCAAATTTTGGAAATAAAAAAATTTAGATCTACACTTTAAAATACTAGATCTAGGGAAAAATAAGTGAGTAACATCGAATCTAACTCAATATAACTCCTTTCGGTTCATGAATTAGCGTATTACACAATCTTTACTACTATATCATTCCAAACATAATAAAATATGTTTAATATCATATCTAGCAGTTTATGATAATAATAGATATCCAAGCACAAAAAAAAAGAAAGACAATTAGCAAAAGAGTCATAGTTATCATGGTCAAGTAGATCATTTTGTCTTCTTGAATTTTGATTGCCACTTATCTAAAACATACGTCTCGCGATATTTTGGCGATATATTATCCGGTAACGCCGATACCGATATCTCAGCGAGATATCGGTTCGGTGTCGGCCGATACCGGTTCGTATTTGGTATCGGCCGGTTTTTTAAACCATGACTGAGAGTTAAGTAGGGCTGATCAACCGGATATCCGGCCGGACCGGAAATAAGGAAGGACCGGACCGGCTTGGACCACTTAAAGTGGTCCAGACTGGTTTCCGTTTTTTTTTTTTTTTTTTTTTCATTTTCACCTCACATCTAAAAAGTGGGCAAATGTCAAATGAATGAATGATGGGTTTTACAAATGGGTGTTGGGCTGGAGCGTTGGGCTCATGCCTCATGGGCTCATTAAAAAAAAAACTTATTACTTAAAAAAATCTAGTCCGGTCCGGTCCAGACCGGACCCCAAAAGGTCCGGACCGGACCGGATTTGGACCGCTAAGACAAAAAATCCGGTCCGGTCCGGTCCGATTTTGTGTTCCAGTCCGGTCTGCGGTCCGGTTCTGTGCAGCCCTAAAGTTAAGGGATGAATAAAAGCTACAGGAGAAACCGTATGTGTGCTCCTTCTTTTGTTTGAACTTCCCTTGTTTCACCGATAGCCTCCATTTCTATTTTCTTTTGATTTTCTTTCATTTCTCTTCACCAAAAATCATATTTAGGCAAAGCAATTGCCAACATCTGGTATCAGAACAAGGTTGGGTCAAGATCAAAGCTGCTAGGGTTTGAAGATTTGTGAAGGGAAAACAAGCCCCTACTTCAACCATGGCAAGTTCAAGCAATCAAGGTATGGGTATTGCACAACCACCACTCTTTAATGGTGAGAACTATGATTTTTGGTGTGTGAAGATGAAAACTATTCTTATTTCCAATGAGCTATGGGAATATGTGGAAGAAGGGTTTGAAGATGATGAAAGTTTGGAGGGTTTGATAAATGCCCAAAAGGCTCAATTGAAGGTGCACAGGGCTAAGGATGCAAGAGCTCTCTCCATGATTCAACAAGGAGTTGGAGATACAATTTTTCCAAGGATTATCAATGCAACAAAATCAAAGGAGGCATTGGATATTCTTCAAAGTGAGTTTAGAGGCAACTTGAAGGTAAGAACTATCAAACTCCAATCCTTGAGAAGAGATTTTGAGAATATGAAGATGAAGGATAATGAAATGTTGCAAGGCTATTTTTCTAGAGTAATGGAAGTTATTAATCAAATGAAAACCTACGGGGATGACATTAAAAGTGCAAGAATTGTTGAGAAAATCTTGATTAGCTTGCCAAAGGAATATAATCCCATTGTTGCCGTCCTTGAAAATACTAAGGATTTAGCCACTTTGAGTGTTGAAGAATTGATGGGTTCCATTAAATCATATGAACAAAGGTTGGATAAGCAATCCGAAAAATCAATTGAGAGTGCTTTTCAATCTAAGTTCAATGTTAGTACTCTTAAAAGTCAAGGAAAAGGTGGTTCCTCTAGTAGTGGTCAATCTAGAGGTGGATCCCATTGGAAAGCAAAAAATGCAAATGGTGGAAAATGGGGTAATAATTTCCAAGAGAGAAACAATTCCCATGGAAATAATTTCCAAAGGAAATGCAATGAAGAGCCCAATCAACAAAGGTGTGGAATTTGCAATCGTAGTAGTCATGTTGATAAAGATTGTTGGTTTCGGGGAAAACCACAATGTCACAATTGCAAAAAAATTGGGCATGTCAAAAAAGATTGTCGGGTTAAAACTAATCAACAAGCTCATTTCTCCGAAGAGCAAGAAGGTGGTGATAGCATATTTTATGCTTGTCAGGCGATGTCCGAGCAAAAGAATGATGTTTGGTTTCTTGATAGTGGGTGTAGCAACCACATGACCGGAGATGAGAGTATTTTTGTGAAGCTTGATACTTCCTCCAATTCTCAAGTGAGGATGGGAAATGGTGCCTTGGTCCAAGCAAAGGGAAAAGGTACTATTGCTATGGAGACAAAGAAGGGGAGAAAAACTATTTTCGATGTTCTACTTGTTCCAGACTTGGAGCAAAATTTGTTGAGTGTTGGACAACTTGTTGAGCATGGGTACTTCATTCACTTTGAGGAGGACTCTTGCAAGATTTATGATAAAGGGGGAAGAAATCAAGTGGTGGCAAAAATCAAGATGGAGAAAAATAGAAGCTTTCCTCTCACTTTCCAATATGCAAAGGATGTGACCTTGAAGATGGATATGCTTGATGAGTCATGGCTTTGGCATAGAAGATATGGGCACTTGAATTTCCAAAGTTTGAAGACTTTACAACAAAGGAACATGGTGCATGACTTGCCGGTTATCCAAGAGGTAAAACAAGTATGTGAAGGTTGTGCTCTTGGAAAGCATCATCGGGAGTCATTTCCAATAGGCAAGGCGTGGAGAGCTAAAGTATCATTGGAGCTTATTCATACCGATGTGTGCGGGCCAATGGATACACCATCTCATGGAGGTAATATGTACTTCATTATTTTTATTGATGATTTTTCTAGAATGACTTGGGTTTACTTCATGAGACATAAATCTGATGTTTTCTCTATATTTAAAAAGTTTCAAAGTCTTGTAGAAAGGCAAAGTGGGCATCTTATGAAAATCTTGAGAAGTGATAGAGGGGGAGAGTACAACTCCCATGAATTTGATAGATTTTGTGAAGACATTGGTATGGAGAGACAACTTACCGTTCGGTACACTCCACAACAAAATGGAGTGGCGGAAAGAAAAGATCGAATCATTGAGGAGATGGCCAAGTCAATGCTTCATAAAAAAGGACTACCCAAAGCTTTTTGGGGGTGAAGCCGTTTATACGGCGATTTACTTGATGAATAGATGTCCCACAAAGGCCGTTGCAAATGTAACTCCATTTGAAGCATGGAGTGGGAGAAAACCATCCATTAATCACTTGAAAGTGTTTGGGTGTATTTGCTATGCTCATGTCCCAAAGGAGAAAAGGCACAAGCTTGATGAAACTAGTGAGAAGTGCATATTAGTGGGTTATAGCTCCCAATCAAAGGGCTATAGACTCTACAATTTGAAGACAAACAAAGTCATCATTTGCCAGGATGTTGTCTTTGATGAGAAGGCTAGCTTCTTGGGATTGGAAGGAAAAGCAAGTCCAAGACCAAATTATCTCTTTTGATGTTGAACCGAAAAATCAACAAAATGAAGATTATGATGATGATGATGATGCTCCAAATCAAATGTCTCCCATTGCAAGTCCTCAATCATTTCCAAGTTCTCCATCAAGCTCAAGTTCCACATCTCCAAGAAAGATGAGAAATATTCTTAGTGATGTTTATGCAAGTTGCAATTTTTGTGTTGTTGAACCGGAGAGGTTTGAAGAGGTAATCAAAGAAGAAGTATGGAAGAAAGCTATGGAAGATGAGATTTCCGTAATTAAGAAGAACAAGACTTGGGAGTTGGTGGAGGGGCCTGAAGACAAAGATATAATTGGCGTGAAGTGGATTTACAAGACAAAGCTCAATCCCGATGGCTCAATTCAAAGGCACAAAGCAAGACTTGTTGCAAAAGGGTATTCTCAATAACCCGTAATTGATTTCCAAGAAACATTTGCGCTGGTGGCCCATCTTGTTACAATTAGAGCACTCATTGCTTTGGCGGCTCAAAAGGGTTGGTTCTTATACCAACTTGATGTGAAGTTCGCATTCTTGAATGGTGTCTTGAAGGAAGAAGTTTATGTTGATCAACCTCAAGGCTTTGTTGTCAAAGGTGAAGAAGGAAAAGTATACAAGTTGAAGAAGGCTTTATATGGGTTGAAACAAGCACCCCGGGCATGGTATAGTGAGATTGATTCCTACTTCAAGCGGAAAGGCTTTCAAAGAAGCAAAAGTGAGCCAACCTTGTATGTCGAAAGGCAAGGTAAAACCGGTATTCTCATTGTTTTACTTTATGTTGATGATTTGATTTTTACCGGTAGTGATCAAAAAATGATTGATGAGTTTAAAAATCATATGATGAAGAAGTATGATCAGATGAGTGATTTGGGTCTCTTACATTACTTCTTGTGCATTGAAATTTACCAAAAACAAAATGATATTTTCATTTGTCAAAAGAAGTATGCAAAGACTCTTCTTGAGAAGTACAAGATGATGGAGTGTAATCCAGTGGCAACTCCATTGATTGTGAATGAAAAATTATCTAAAGAGGATGGAAGTAAAAAGGCGAATGCATCTCTTTATAGAAGCTTGGTTGGAAGCTTGTTATATTTGACCACTACAAGGCCGGACATCATGTATGCTACAAGCTTATTATCTCGGTACATGCACAATCCAAGCCAAACTCATTTTGGAGTGGCTAAGAGAGTCTTGAGGTACATTAAAGGTACTCTTGACTTTGGCATTTTATATGAGAAGAATGTGGGTGCAAAGTTAATTGGTTTTTGTGATAGAGATTGAGCCGGTTGTGTTGATGATATGAGAAGCACTTCCGGGTATGCCTTTTCATTTGGCTCGGGTGTCTTTTCTTGGGCATCTAAGAAGTAAGAAAGAGTGGCTTTATCTACCGCGGAGGCCGAATATGTGTCGGCATCATCGGCAACTTCACAAGCAATTTGGCTAAGTAGAATCTTGAAAGATATTTGTGAGAAGCAAGGAGAGGCTACTCCAATTATGTGTGACAACAAGTCCGCAATTGCAATGACAAAGAATCCCGTCTGCCATAGCCGTTCGAAGCACATTGCCATCAAGCATCACTTCATAAGGGAGGCCGTGGAAGCCGATGAGATTTAACTCAAGTATTGCCCTACCTATGATCAAGTGGCGGATATTTTCACCAAAGCACTTCCAAAAGACAAGTTCCAATATTTTCGAGAAATGTTGGGTGTTACCACAAAGCATTAAGGGGGAGTGTTAAAATTAAAAGTAATGCTTTATGGTACTTTTGTATTTAAGTTAAAACCTATGACCTTTTTAGTCATTTTGTTGTTATCTAGAATTCTCCTTTGCATTAAGCCTTTATGTGAAAAGTAGTGGATGTACTGAGAGTTAAGGGATGAATAGAAGCTACAGGAGAAACCTAATGTGTGCTCCTTGTTTTATTTGAACTTCCCCTGTTTCACCGATAGCCTCCATCTCTATTTTCTTTTGATTTTCTTTCATTTCTCTTCACCAAAAATCATATTTAGGCAAAGCAATTGCCAACAATCTACACTTGCTCTTCCCTCATTGGCTCTAAGCTTATGCAGTTACGCATGTTGAATTCGGAAAGCTAATCTCATGCGTCTTCATCTTCATCGTTCCTATCTCCATCCTTTGGGTCTAAAAGCTTGAAGACGCAATCTAGAAAAGTCTTTTCTGAAATGAGAAGAGTTGTTCTACACAGAAAGTAGAGAAAAATATATAAGTAGTACACACTACACAAAGGTTGGACTGTAACTAAGTGCCAAACTAATAATGCTAAAAGCATATAGACAGGAACAAGTACTATTGTAATGACTGATTATGTTTTATACTTGAATAGATTGGATATTCCCTTCTGTCATTATGTGAATATGATTTTGTTGCAGTCATGATAAACAGAGGTTTTAGAGGTTACACCAGAGTTCCATGAACATCCAAACATAGCCTCCAATCACCAAAGAAACAAATGTGTGCAGTGTGTACAGTTACTTGCAAACTTGGAAAATTAGAACTTTCTTTCAAATCATAGTTCAAAAGCATAGAACGAAAGCTGCCGGGTGGAGTTGATTTGGAGAATCGGCCAGTTCTTGAGCAAGTGATAAAAGAGTCAAAATTCAGTCCAAATATATATAAATGGAAGATTTTCAAATCAGTCACTAGGTTTTGGACTAACAAAAGGTTCAGAAATATTGATAATATAAGAAGAGTGGCCCAGTTTTCGAGCAGCTTTCATCAACTTTCTCTAAAATTTCTCGAGTTGGATCAAGTCTTGGTCGAGTCATCTAATCTTTACCTTGTTTTGGTTAACTCAATTAAGTCTTGACTGCATAATGGCAGTAAGAGGCGTCGTCAATCCTTACCTAATTGTCCGGGGATCAAACTTGGGCTGTCCTCCAGGGCAGACCGAAAAAACTTTAAAGGGAGAGTTCTTAATGTAAAAGAAATATTTCAAAAAGTGGAAAATATAAACAAAAAACACATAACAATTATCAAAATTTGCAGGGGTCTTTGAAGAATTTCAAGTAGGGTGGGGGCTTCAAAACCCTTAGACCCTTGTACCTGGGTCCGCCACTGGCAGCCCTATATCACTCGAGGTCTAATTCCCTCACCCAAGGGCTCCCACCTCTCAGGTCCCACGCTCCCTAAGCTGGGTACCAAAAAAAAAAAAAAAGAGTCTTGACTTGAGTAAACCCAATTCTGCATAAGTTTTTACCAACCGACTCTATCGCCAGACGTCAGACTTTCTAGTTTCTACCCTTGCGAGTGGCTCAGCCTGGTTTGATCCAATTCTTAATGAGTCTTACAACTATGTTTCAAATAGAAATTGTCATGGATCCAATTCTTGATTTCTGATATGATCCAAGAACACATCTACCCTCAATTGGGTAATTGAAATTCTGCATTTTACATTCATTTTTTTTTTCTTGGATATCCTGGGATCAGGCCCACATGACTCTCAAGGCACAAGCCACAAGGGCCATTTGGATTAAAATTTCGCTAAAGCAATGGTATGAATCACAATCTCATAAAGTTTTATCAATGCCATTACAAATCAAGAGAAAAGAATCAAACCTTATGGTGGATTTAATTTCAAAAATGAGAAAAATGAATGGAAAACTTCACTTGGATTTTGAGATTCATCATCCTAGCTCCTAA
Source organism: Litsea cubeba (assembly GCA_012931725.1). NCBI lineage: Eukaryota > Viridiplantae > Streptophyta > Magnoliopsida > Laurales > Lauraceae > Litsea > Litsea cubeba. The sequence continues at coordinate 10,640,372 of CM022953.1, forward strand.
CACTATAAGAGGACTGATGGTAGATTGAGTTCCTGTGATCAGATCCATTGAGTTCCTTCAGCCACAGAAAAAAAATCACTTGTTTGATGTATTAACGAGGAAGAAAGAGGAAGAGAAAATCTAATTGAGAGAAAGATCAGTTCTAAATATGACGACACAAGGCATGTTTTCATGGGGCAGGCCACATGACCCACCTATATAAGTAGAGGATTTTTGAGGATTAGTCATCTTTGTTGGAAAAATAGCTAAGAGCATCATTATTTTGGTCATCTTTGAGCCAAAAATAAAGTAGGACCCACTTATCATTTTAGGTGGGAATTCATGGGAATGTAATCTACTCCATGAGTAGATTAAAGACATGTATTGGGTTGCTCTAATCCATTAAGGAGTGAATGAGAAATTGCCTCCTAAATACTACTACTTGAACATGTTAAACATGGAAAGAAAAGGAAGTGATGAACTTGCTATGTTTACCTTAGTGGTATAAGATGAGCCCCAAGGGGCATCCCACTTTTGTGGAGGAGGGAGGACATAGACCTATGTTGGGTCACCACCACCACAAGCGCGCCCCGCCCCGGGCCGGGCTTGGGCTTCATGCGCGGGTCGGCCCTCGCTCGGCCCACTACCCGTTATTAATTTTTTGGAGAAATTTTTATTAAAATAAAAATTTCTTTTTGGATTAAATGGGGTGTGTCCAAGAGATGTGTGTCATTTCAATTGTGAAAGGGTGTGTCCAAAGAAGAGAATCATCTGTTCACTGAACAGTCACTGTTCTGAACAGATGCAACCCCTTTGAATGGTTTCCTGCAGCAGTCTATTTAAGCATCTTGTCCCATTCGTTTTTGTCATTCAATTCCATTGCTGCATTGCACAATTCGAGTCTACATTAAGAGTCAAGAAGAGAGAAGTTATGTAGCACTTCTGGTTTGACTGACACACAGTTTGCAGTGCTGCTACTGTGTGTTCGATCATTGTATCCTGGGAGACAGACGCCACTGAAGCCCGTTAGCACCGTTACGGGGGCGAATTTTATCTTAAGGACATAGTGTTAAACACTAGCCTTGATCAATCTTCTTCTGCGGATTTCTGAGTTTTGTAAGTTCAACAACGAAGTACTGTTTTCTGCCTTCATACAGTAAGTGATTTCCATTTCTAGATTACTTTCTGTAATTTGGTTTCTCTATTGATTGCTTCACTGTTGTGAGGATCTGTTTCCTAAATACTGAATTATTTATCTGTGTACTCGGATTAACAATCTTCTGCAACCGGATCTGAGGAAGTTTCTATCAATTGGATTATCAGCATGAAATGGACGGTGGAGATAGAACTCTCCATTTTCTCCAGTGACTTTCCATTTTATGGCGTTAGATCCAATGGCTAAAATAAGGCGATTGACATAAATTATAATACATGGTTAATCCACGAGCTCTCGTTTGTATATAAGGTTGCTTATGGGCTCCACCAATACCCCACGTGCTCTCTTTTAATTGGTTGCTCAGAATTTTCTTTCAATCGGTCTTTTTTTTTTTATAGTATAAAACACCATACTACATCCCATATGAAGAAAGTGATTTTGAATGGCTAAGATCATGATAAGGATGTTAATGGGCTGTATCGGCCCACGACAATTTGAACAAGGCCTGCATAGTGATGGATTCCGTGGGCCTAAGGTAGGCTTAAATTTAACACCCCATATGGACTCAGCCCAGCCCGACCTAACATACTTTACACGAGTACTCGGTCAGGGTCTAAATTTCTGCCCTGTGTGCTTGCTTCAGGTCTAATATACTAGGCCCATAACCAAACAGGCTGGTCTTCATAAACAACCAGGCCCATGAACACCCACATAGCTAGATTTATGATATGCATGCCACGTCTGTGCTTATGCATAGGGGTCATGATAATCTTCACACTATAATAAAGAACTCCTCCTGTGTTTTTTTATAACATACTGGATAAATGCATTCCCTTTGATGCACATCTGATCATATGCAAATGAAACATGTGGGAGCCAGATCACAATGACCTTGAGGCAGTTCAAAATCTCTACTTAATCTTTTATGGAAATTTACTGATTTCTTAAAGACAGCACAAAAGATTAAGAAAAATAAGATTGTAAAACCAAAAATATATATCACGAGTATCCCCACTGTTAGATGATATTGTGTTCGGTGGGGATTACAATGAGTTGGGTTTGGAACAGGATGAGCTAAACTGGGACCAGCTCCAACTCAAGCCTACCCCTCCATCATGACAGGTACAAGAAAAAATTGTGTTCTATATTTTTCTTTATAAGATATGTATATCATAATTAAAAAAAATGAAGATTTCTTAAACTCAGGATCCAGGGAGAGGCAAGACAAGGCAGTCAAAACTCAAAATTAACTTTGAACTCGCATCAAACTCTAAAATCCTATGCCCGGCCAAGTCATGAAAAACTGTTATCAAACTCGCCCTTAATAGGAGCACCTCGAGACAAGTTACCCATTTAACATTCTCATCCCTAGTCCTTATACCATCACACCAAAAAAAAAAAAAAAAAAAAATCTACTAGAAAGTACTCATCACTTATATATGAGTAACTCAAATAGTATATAGGCCCCCATTGAAGCAGGATCATTAACATAATTCAAGCCACGAATCTAGAATTACAAATGATGAATTGTGATCTAGTAGGGATGCCAATCGGTCGGGTTAAACAGGTAATTAACCAACCTATAAAGTCTCAATTCTATTGAGAGCATGTTTGGTAATGGGTCCATCAAGTTTTTGGCATCCTCAGGTACCCACGTCATACTTCAAAATGCACAACGCATGTATATATATATATATTATGTCGCATCGTATCTAATACTTCACTTTTTATGTATAAAATCCGTGTTTTGCCTTCCACGCCGCATTAGGCGTCATAGATCTATGTACATAATATGTACAACATATAAAGAATAAGATACTTACTATTCACGTGACTAGCAGGTGCTCCATAGCATACCATTGTTTTTTTCTTGTGAGTGAAAAATACATTCACATATATGTGTGACTATCCTTTATTCCTTATCATCCCAATCGATTATCATCTCATATATACATATATACCATGAACGGCCCACATTTCCATGGCTTCTCACCACCTCCTCCTCCGCCCTTGGCCCCCTGGTCCTAACCTGCGCCTCCGCGCGCACTCTACAGCCACCCCCTTCATTTTCCCAACCCCATCCCTCTCTCATATCCTCCGACAGAGACGCCGAAAACCAGCCTCTCTCATGGCCAAGAGAAAAACCGAACAAGAAGCGGGTATCCGAATATCCGAAGAGAGGAAGGACAGTAGAGAAGGAGCCAAGGAAGAGAAGGTGGTGAGTCTCATTGAGTTGACTGGGAAGGTGACTCGGGCCCTCCCCGGGCCCAGAATCGGGCAGACTCCGTTCCCTTGGATTCTCGCCGTTCCGCTCGCTTATATCGGGTTTTCGCTCGTAACGGTTTTGGTGAAGGCCGTTTGGCAGTTCAGCCCGCCCAAGGAGAGTTCCAAGAAACTGGTATGGGATTTCTTAAAAAAAAAAAAACTATATTTTGAATGGTGGGCCATGCTTAATTCTGTTGTGATCTCGGCCGTTGGTTTGGTGGGGCCCATGATTGGAGAGGATGTTGGAGAAATTTGATTAATTAATTCCCCATGTTGGAAGATCTTAACAGTTCATTGCTTTTGTTTTATTTCTTTGGAGTTTTTGAGGGGATTGAGGAATAGTGATTCCCAATTTTGGAGGTTTTTGGATTTGTGGAACCAACTAAATCAGCGGCTAGGATCACTCAATAAGTTTTCCATATGATGATGGATAGGGTAGTATAATACTATATGTTCTATACTGCCTGCTCATAGTATTAATAATTAAATACTTCATGTTTAGGTTAAAACTAAGATTAATTTTGTATTGCGCAGAATGGGGCCAATTTATAATCAATCCAATCCAGTCACAAGCACTATACCTTCCTTATAAACTGCCACTGATCTCAATCTGACACTGCTGACCGTTGGTTTAATTAAGTTTATAAATGTATAATTAAGAAAAAAAATGCTTAACAAATCAAGTATCTGATAACTTGATGGGGGTTATTTTTGCATAACCCTAGTCATCATGAGATCTTTTCCATCTCCCTAGTGCCACTATAAATAATGTATCCACATGGGCTCCAAGTGGAGTGGGCCATAGAACAATTACATTAACCTTGGTTGATAGCTAGCTGCTAGTGAGTCTACTAGGTGCCAGCGTTATCCTTGTAGTTGTAGCAGGGCTAGTAGGGACAGTCTTTAGGCAGAATTTGCCTCCATACTTCACGCAAATGCTACACAACATTACGTTTCCAGGAAATAGCAAACTCAAGCTCAGTGAAGAGATTCAAATCACTTTAGCTCACTTTTTTATAGGAGTCATATTGCTTCCAACAATATTGAAAAATAATAATGCAATATATGAGGGTGAATAGGAGAGCTCATAGGAAACCTCAATGTTGATAGGATTGTGGGTTCAAGTCGTATTATTATTAAATAATAATAATTCGTAATGAACCTCCTTGTATGGACAAAAATGTAAGTAGCCATTAGGAAATAAAATTAGCTTCTATCGCCAGAACTCCAAAACACATTTTAGGTCACGTTTGGAAACCAAGTCTCCAGGGAAAAGATTTTCAGTTTTCTAAAATTATGAAAAACCCATGTTTGGCAATATCAAGTGAAATCCTCAACTATACAAATCTTCAGTAAGGAATTCTTGTTATAGTGGTAGTGAAGAATCATTAGATCTACGGATTTCTCACCTACCATTGTTTATGCATGGAATACATAGGAATTCATGTCATAAGTTGTTAAAAGTCAAGGAAAATGGTGTATATACAAAAATGACTATCAAACAACCTCTCTTTCAGTGAAGATTAAATCAAGGGAATATGAAAATTGAATACCCCGCCACCACCCTAGTAATTGAAATGCTAGGAAGGTAAGAGTTGTATTACATTGTTAATGTTAGGATGTAGCCGCTAGGAACCCTAGATATTGCGTACAGATTAATGCAGAAATTACTTTAGACGAAGATGATAAAAAATTATACCTGTGAGATTTCTTTGATTTGATCTCGATATTACAGCAACTCGAAAATCTCAAGATTTTCTACCGTATTCCTCTATGCTCGAATTCGCACCAAGGTGTGGGCCTCTTCTGTGAATTCTCTCTGCTCTAAAAAATGAGATTTCTCTTGTGTGTTTTAACCTAGAGAGCAATTGCGCATATTTATAGGCTACAGTAGGGACCCTAAGAAGTAAATAAGGAATATGCTTCTTATGGAAGTAGGAAACCCTAATTCGATCCAAATTAGAATCCTAGTCGTTCCATAAATTATAATTCAGTCCACTAGAGAATTATAATTGCACTCTTATCCTTTATTCTCAAAATAATATTTCGAGCTTCTTGTTATTAAATGCATATTAATCTCCCCACGTTAAGATTTCAGATATTCATCGATTAAATAATTACTGACATCTATATTTAATTGATATCTTTATAATTCCTTGAGACCTTACACTCAACTTATTTGATATGTCGGACACAAAGTCCACCTGCAGGGTTTGACATTATCAAAACTTAAAAGCTTCATCAAGGGGATATCATCAATCCCTATTACGGGACGTGGATTCCGTCAATAAACTAATATACACTATACACGTAGTGTAGTCATCCAATTTATTGAGATTATTGACCCATAAAAGATCTCACTCCTTTGGAAAATCAAAATGTGAAACACTAAATATATGTGTCTATTATTTATGTCGGGATTAAGAGCACAAGCACTCATAATAACCATTTGGATGTTAATCGTCTTATATAGTCAGTATAAAGACAATAAACCCAAATGCGGTCATGTTCAATACACACAAAGTGTACTAGCATAATGAGTTGAAACTATTATGTTTCAAAGCTTGCTGAAACATCATGCTACAATCGTACTGATGGTGTGTCTAAATCCATTTAGATTGTGAGTAACAACTTATATTCTATAAGAACCGACAAACAAGTTTTCCATGTATTAATTGAATTCTATACACCAACTTGTCTACTTTATAGAGTAAAAGGCACACACATGCATAATACTAAACAGTGCAACCATTTGCTGATACAAATTCTCATAAAGATGAAAGACCAAAATATACTAATAAATAAATCAGTCAAAGATAAATACATAAAAGTATGCTTTTAGTATAAATTTCCAACAGTTACCTCTTGTCCTTCACCCCTCGCCTCATATCATTTACCTCACCTTATTAATAAGCCTTCACTAAAGCTCATTTGACCATGTATTCCTATGTAATCTAATGCAAATGTACAAACAAGTCTTTAGTATTTAATAAATGCATTTTTTTTTGTAGATTTAATACAAGCACTAAGAATTTTAAAAAGTAGGACAGCATGTTGCATGTGACTCACTGTGTGATGGGGTATGGATATTATAAACTAAAAACAATAAGATCCTACATAAATGGCAGTGGGATATTTATCCAATTCCCATGTAAGCCTATCGTCCACCCAAGGGCTCTTTTCCCCTCATCACTATCAACAAGCAACTTTCTTTCAGATTTTCTTGGGAGATATACTACAATTTTCTCAATTTAAATTTCAAAACAACAATGAGGAATTAAGTGATTATGAGTTTAACTAGTACTAGCATATATAATAACCTGTGCTAAGTATGGGCATGTCTACCAATAAGACACACGTGCCTAGGTTTCCCAATCCATCTAACTACTTCTAGCATTTTTTTATATACATATTTACATAAAAGTATTGTGTGGGATAATAGTTACGTTAGTTATTTTGAAAGATAAAAAGTTATGAATTGAAACCTAACAAGTTATATGTTTTTAGCTTTTAACTAAGGCTCCATGAAAAAAGTCAAAATTATAAGAAATCTAATCAAAATTAAATCAAGAATGCTCGACTTTAATATATTATAGCTTTGGCAAACTCAATGAGACTTGTTTTCCTCCGTGCCATTCAAGTCAAATTGACTCAACGAGGCATCAGAAGTCCTTTTTTCTCTCTTTGTTTTTTGGGGTAGAGAGTCATTGGAAGTCTTTGAACTGGGGTTGAGTGCACAGGAGGTTATATCTTTAAAAATCTAATAATTCCCCCAATCCCCATCTATAAAGTAGAAGCCTAGTGGAGTATATTCATCTTTCGCTTTCCTTATCTTCATTTCGGGTCCTGTAACATCATTCATTGGTCTACCATGTTCCCATATTCCATAGTGAAATGCAATGAGTCCCACTCATTTTGATGAGAATTATCTCTTCATCTATGAGTATGGTTTCGGAGCCCCACAAATATTAGAAAATTATCTCCAATATTTAGGCCTCTATCATCAATCCTAACTGACTCACACTCACTCATTCATTGAATTGACGATCATCCTAAATTGACATTTGTTATTGGCTTATAGCTCGATCGTTAGCTAGCTTTGCGCTAAGTCTCAAAATCTGCCAAATATATATTAAGACACTTAACAACAGAGTTAGACATGCATATCACATATTAATACCTTTGATAGTCTGGATGTCTCTGCAGATGTAAATCAGAGACGATGTGAGATACTGAGATCCAGGTGATCTCTTTCAAATTCCTTAGAATAATAAAAAAGCTGTTTCACCATTTGGATATGTTTTAAGCCAAATCTTCGGATTGGTTTATTTTTTTCAGATGTATCAATATTATTTTCGTCCATGTCCTCTTCAACCTATTTTTTTTTTATGAACTATCAATTCGCATATAAAGTCTTTTCTTCGTTACTGTTGGCTAACCTACATCGAACAAATCCAAATAATCTCAATGAAGCTCTACCCCTAAATGCTCTAAAATGCACTCAATATTTATATATTTTTCTTAGTTTTATATATCACATACACATCTCAACATTTTTATCTCTTCTATGGTCATTTTGTACATGTCGCTTCTTAATGGCCAACATTCTTTCCCATAGTTCATACCGCTCTAATTGGTGTGTGAGATCAAAAAATACTTTAGAAGTAAGTCTTTACTTGAGTCATTCTGCCTTTGTCCTACGTTAAACATCTTTAATTCTTTAACCATTCCACTATTGTATAGACGTGGAGTCCTTTTGTTCCACTAAGCGACAAACGAGTGTTTTAACACCAAGATTTCACCAACTTAGATCTAATCTAAACTCTATCCATACAAGGAAATCCACACATGGCATCAAGGGCCACACATCTAACAAGCTTTATGTCACGCATGACTTTCAATGGGTTTAATAAGGACATGCGATTTCGTTCTCTCCTAAAGCCAAAAAGGGCAAAAAGCATAGAAACAGGAAAAACTTGATTTTTTTTAACCTAAACAACAAGCCCTTGGATAGTAAACCAAGTGAGGCTGTCCTGAGATGGGTGAGATCAACTTATAGTGTGATCACATCACACTAGGTTCAGCCAAAACCAAGTCCGGCCCATACATAGTCCTCGAAACCTTGATCCTAATATTCTTACTTTCTGGCTGATGCCAACTAGTACCCTACTGCTTTTGGTCAGTTTAAGATGCAAGATATGATGAGCTGAGGATTAAGGGTCCTTGGTAAACTTAGCTCATTAAAACTCTATGGAGTCAGGACACTATTTTAGCCATTAAAATGATAAGTGGATTATCTTCACATTAAACATGGTCAATGGACCCCAATACAATGCCAAGTTTTCCGGCTGAAAATTTGTGCCTTACATTAACAAACACTACACCAAAAATAAAAAATTGGAACGGCCGTTCCTAATCTGTTCATCAATTTCTAAACCGTTCCTGATCCGTTAATGAACGGATTAAGAATATACGGATTAGGAACGGTAATCCATTTCAATTTTTCGTTTTTGATGTAGTGAAACCAATTAAATTAGGTTCGCTATTTTTATTAAGAGGGTTGACAAGTATTCATGATCATGGCATGGGAAGGTTCATCGTCCTTCATTACTCCTGTACATTTCCGAAGTATAATATCAATATAGACGGCTGAATAAGCAGAACTTCACCTAACTCTCTCACCTGATCTGAAGGTGTAGATAACTTTCCACGAAGCCAAAAGTCGTCTGCTCCATTTAAATATGACACCTGCCTTTTCATCATCGTACTGGCTGTAGGCAGGTACGAAATATCAGGGGAAGGAGACAACTGGGTGGGGTAAGATCGTATAGATACTATGTTAATATGTAAAGCTTTTAATCTGGTAGGATAGAGTGGTAGTCTTTTTGTTGTGCCCATTTGGGTGAATACAATCAGTGCTTGCTTCTTTGCAAGAATAGTAAGAATCTTACTGGAGAGGTTTTTTGGATTCTTCAAATGCAATCAAGCATTTTAAAAACTGAAATTTTGAGAATTCGACATGCGAAAAGTGACCTTTCATATGGCTGATTTTATAATTCTTTATTGTTAAAATAGGGAATTTAGAATTTTTGGAGGGCAAGAGATGTCAATATTGCTATGAGAAATTCCACAAGTAGAGAATTTTTGTTTGAATTAGTTCTAACCAAATGGACCCTAAAGGTAGTAGCACCCTTTGGGATTCTCTGGAGTTTGGGATTTCTTCAAACATCAGAGTTATTAATTTTGTGAACAAATTATCATTTCCTACTTTTTGAAATATATGCTATAAGGTCATTTATGATAAATATGAACCTAACATACTATGTTTGCCTATTCTCCTCCTAATGAATTGGCACTCACCCGAAGTTTAGTTTTCTTTGAGCCTGTTTGTTTATATGAAAAATGAGTAAATAAGAATTCATGGTTAAATGAGCTCTAATAATAATTGTTAAAGAGCCGAAGATGAAGAATACAAGTAGATTTGGTTTATCAGGGTTTTGGCTAGGTATTTTTTTCCCACATTTTCTTATTCACTACTCATTAGAGGAGAGGTAATTTAATAATCATTTTTGAAAATTGACATTATTACTTCAATCTAAACATTTATAAAAATAGAAGTCTTATTATTACACTTGTGTTAATTACATAAACAAATAAACATAAAAATTCATGGTCAAATTGAGCTCTACCATGTATCTCCTAGAATTTGAGAGGGGTTTCACCTATGCATGGGTGTATAACTTCTCCCATTTTAATGTTATGGCAGTTGAATTAACTCATGTCTTCACTTCCATGGCTGATGAATCATGGCTTTTGAAGTGATTCAATGAAACAACAAATATTATTCTGATCAAAGAAAGATTCCATCTCTGGCCTAATAAATTGAGAAGGTAAAAAAGAGAGACAGTGATATCTCTTCATGAAAGGTGAGACAGTGATATCTCTTCATGAAAGGTTTTTAAAAAATTCCCAACCACTAATTCATAATGTCTACATATCAACAAGGAGTGGGGAACAGTACCCATTTAGTGGACTTCATCACACTTATGGCATATGATTCAGAGCTAAATCATTAGCTGAGTCTTATCATCTTTAATTATTAGTATTCTTCAATAGGAGTGGTCAAGCTAATTAATGAAACTAGACTTAATTAACTAGGGATTCAGTGAGTGAATATAAAAGGGGGTGTTTTTTGGGAGTTCTATTTTTACAACATTTTCATTTTTAAACTTCAAAAATCACCTTTTCACAGTGCAAAAAAACTTATATAATACTTTTATTTATTTATTTGTTGCTTGCTTGGCCCATTGGCCAAGGTGGACTTCCCATGAGCCCCACCAGTAGTGACACATGATTGATAATGCGATAAACACAAATTAATATATTATTAATTATATACAATAATCATGTTATCGGTCATTTATTCAATCTTAAGGTAGGATTAATTTCTATTAAAGTAAAACTTAAAGATATACCAATGGAGGTGATGGCACTCGATCAGAACAGTCCGAATCATCAATAAATAGGCTCCATGGTAGAGTTCCACACATCCCACGCGTGGAACATGTGTGGGTGACACGTAGGAGATCCGGAGTAACTCAGTAGATTCAATTGCAACAAACACATTAATAGCTGCTCTGTTTCGTGGATGTTCCGGGGTCCAGATGGGTGGTTCTGGTGCCTTCCACTAGTGAGCTGTTGTGTTGATTTCAATGAATATCAACCTTCCATTTGGTGGACCCAACCAATCTGGACCACAAGAAAAGCGACTTTATCTGTTTCACAATATTCATATCAAATCATGATCCTTGGACTATACTCGTGACATTAGGTGCCACTACACTCGTGACATTTAGGTGCCTATTAAAATCTTGCAAACAGTGCCATTTGAAGACCAATTATCAAATTCGAAAGTGATGCTCCATATGGAGTTCTCCATACCATCCTTTTATATATTTGCCACATTTGAATACATAGAAATTGAATACACATAATGGTTAAAATGAAAACTAAATGTGAATTTTTTATTCTAACTTTCTGATAAAATGATATTTGTCGTTCATAGCTTCATTTTTAACCATCCTATATATATATATATATTAAGTTCTTATGTATTTTAATGCAAATAAAATAGAGTCCAAAGATCAATCAATTACCAATTTAAATTATTTAGAGTACAGCTTCCAAGTCCAGCATTGTTTTGGATCTCTTAAACATAACATCAGCTATAAGCTTGATTGGTTAAATCAATTTATTTTCTACTGTCATCTACTATATATGTATTTTCTAATCTGGTTGAATACTCACTAATTTAATTATATTTAATCTTAAAAGGTCAAACTTTTCCTTCTATAATTATGTTTTCTACATCCACGTTCTCTGTGGACTTTGTCATAGTTTTCAGATGTGCATTCAACCAGGCTTCTTTAAGTACACGATTAGACCATGAGAAAAACATAAAAGGGGCAGGGTGTTTGAAAGGTCACGCTATATGACCTATTTATTTACAAAGTTCAAAAGCCATTTGACCATAGGGCTCTTTTCTTGCATAAGATTATATGTAGCAATTGAATATAAAAAATTCATATTCAAATGAATTCTATCCAAAGAGGTGTAGACAAAACCTCAACCTCAACTTTCTTAATTCCACAATTTATATGTATTCTAAGCAATAAAGAGACTGCAAGAGTCAATGTTCTAATGGCCTCAAAGTTATCCAATTAGGAATTGCCAGTCATTCATAAAAAAAATAATAATAATAATTATGCACTTTATGCTGAAATAGAAAAATTAACATAATTCATCAAGTTAAAAGCAAACTCAGCTCCTTTACTAGGTGAGTCAAAGTGCACGATCAAGCCACGAGTCAGTAACCCATGAACAAAGGTACCCCTACTTAGGAGCTGGTGGAGTGCCACAGGCCCACAAGGCATGGGTTTGCACCCCCATATTCTAGTTTTCAAATTGTTTCAAATTTATTCTACGTGTGTTTGTGTGAGTTTAATGGGTGCCACCGGATGTTTGAGTCATTGATTTCAAGGATACAGACGTCATAAATCGACAAAAAGGGTAACTCATTCTCCAATCAAAATTTTCTCTGTGGAAGACTATCATAGTAGCCCCACACCGCATCACCATCTAAATTAGAATTCCATTTTGACCATTTCCCCACACCCACTATCCCACAGCCCCTGCTCTCTCTCTCCACCCCCTCTCTGGAGCTTCCCATCGTCTTCATTATTGCAGGACCATTTCAATCCCTTCTCCCGCTGTCTACATTACCATATTGCTCCAAAACAAAACACAAATCTATAATCTATTACTTCTAAACATTTATAAAAGCCCCCCTCCTCTGGTGCTTCTGGTATGACTCAGTGGCGATCGTTTGTAAGAGATCAGTTAGAGGATTCTCTTTCCACTGCAGAAAGCTCCAAAAAGGTCTCTTCTTTCTTCACATTCTCTTCTTTCCATAACAGAAATCCTCAGACTCTTCGATTCCTCGTCTTTTCCCATCTTTCTCTTCCTTAATTTCTTCTTCTTAGATCTGGAACTGATCGAATCTCACAATTCCTCATCTCAATTTCCTCAATTCTTCTTCCTCAGGAATCAATCAGATTTTTTAGAACTCAATCAATTCTTAAAAAAAGTTGCGATTTTTTTTTTTAATTTTGACTGATGATTATAGATCCTGTTCTGTTGATTTGTCGTTGAGATTTTGAAGAAATTGAAAAGAATCGGTATATTCGAAGAATCTGATAAATCTGGATTTTCGTAAAAAGTCATAAGTTTGATTTCTTTCTTTCGTTTTTGGTTAATTGCAGACGAGAGTGATGGCGAATGCTTCGTTTGATGAAGCGGTCGAAGGGCTCAAGAAGCTGTTGAGGTGATCGAGCCTTTTCTTCGAGTATAAAACGCGGTTTTTCTAAGATTTCGGTGGTTTCGTGTTCGTAACGGTTTTTTTTTGTATATTGATTTTGGTGATTGTAGCGGGAAGGAGGAACTCGGTCCGATTGCAGCAATGAAAATCGCTCAGCTGACGAACGAGTTGCAGGCGTCATCCGGTCCGTATCCGGTCGAGAGGATGAAAACCGGTTTCGAGCATTTTAAGAAGGAGAAATACGAGTAAGTCGTTTTTTGTTCCGTTATTTTCATTCTCGTTTTTCGAGGGAACGGAAATCGTATCTGTTACGTTCTCTTTTGGAAAGTTTATTAAATTTGTTATAATTAGGTCCTTCGAAATATCAATTTTTTGGTATTGCTATTTAAGTCCAAATGCATTTTGGGAAATTCATTTTAAGTTGGAGGGCCTTTTTGAGAGTATTTAATGATTTTTTTTCTCCACTAAAATCTCCGGTTTTGTATGTAATGATTGTTTTGGTCAACGGTTGGAGAGATTCCAGCTAATTTTTTTCATAAAATAATGTGTTATGAATTGTTTTTTTTTGAGCCGGAGGGGATTCTAATTGTGTGGGTCCATTTTTGTTTTCCTAGATTTGGCTCTATATGATCCATTTTGGGGCACCTGACATAAAATTTTACTCTAATTGATATCATATGTGATATATATGTTTCTCTATTTTTAGTAGTATAGGTGAATATGATACCAATGGTCAAATATGTCTGATTAATATTTAGTAAATTGAGCCGAGTCAAATATAAATAATTAATATTTGAGATTTAAGAGTTAATAATTTAAAAATGATTGATTGAAGCATAATGAATTTATTAAATTAAATTTATTATTATTAATACTATATAAATAAATATTTAGGTAAAAATATGATTTTCTGGACTAGTTGAATCAACGTCTCTCGAGCTCAATACTTAGAGTTGGATGAGTCGAGCTTAAGTTACGAGTTTTCCAACTTTAATGCAAATATCGCTGCATGTGAGCATTTAAGACTAAAAGATTTAATTTGAGAGATTTTGGTCTTAAATTTAAGGCCCACCCACCGTTGAATTTCACTTGTCTCACTCGTTGATTTGGTGGGCCTCAAAGGTCATCCGAATCCTCTGTGGGAAATTTTGCCTAAAGTCAGTTTCTCACATAAACTTCTTTGAATAAATGACCCATGCTGACTCATATTGTGGCATGACAGCTGAAGTGGATTAAATGTGTGTGTGTGTGGCCACAATTATATAAGAAACAAAAATGTGTGGCTTTCATAGCACTGCCATTGGAAAGCTACTTTGGGGCTATCATCTTGTGGCATGGTTTCTGTAATTGGATTGAGCATCTCACTTGGTAGCATGCCACCTGCCTCATTTGTTCACCTGTGGATGGGGTCCGCGTAATTGAATCCATTAGACGTGTTTATGGGATGGGCCAGCTCGCTTTAGACAGCATTTCGATATGTAATTTGGGCCCATTTAACAATTGGGTCGACCTTGAATTATATGAGACTAAGCCCAAAATCCTGTCAAAAGCCCGATTCAGCCCGGCCTGATTGACTAAATGGATGGGCTGGGGCCTAACTTTAATGGCCCCTTTAGGGCTTGGGCCGGGCACCCTAATTATAATTGAGGTGACTATAGTATAGAGTTTTGGATAGAGGTGTTTATAATCGTATGGGTAGATAGTAGATACTCATGCAGACATATGTTACTAGAATGTGAAAAGACGGGTTCTTCTTTACTATGGTTGGTGTGGCCCACTCTAATGTCGGCTCTAAGAGCAGTACTACATGTGAAAAACATCGTGCTCCAAGTTTGTACGAAAAGCTAACAGAATTTTCTCTAATCATTGTACTTCGATTGTGTGCCGCAACATGCATTACAGGAAGGAGACTGAGCTGTTTCAGGAACTTGCTAAAGGCCAGAGCCCCAAGGTAAACTACCGAGTCCGGATATTCTGAGTCTCTTCACTTTAGAATCCTGAGTTCAAATGAGTGGAACTCACATTGGACTTGGAGCCTACATATTGAGAATTTGACAGCTCGAATTGAAAACCCCGTGTATGAAATGTTTTACAATTTTACTCTACCAAAAAGTTGCCTCATCAGATAGATCATATAATAAAAAATGTGATTAATATAATTTTATACATTATTAATCGTGTTAGTTATCTTATGGCCAATCAAAAGGTGGGACCAACTCTTATTCAAGTAAAAGTTTAGGACAACTATACAGTAAGGGTGTTTATTTTGAGTGGCTTGAAATCTCAATATGTGGGCCCCATTGTGGGATTCAGGTTCATGAATTCTTTAGGCTTTTGTTGCAATTTATATGAAATACTTCTTAGTAGAAGAAAACCATGAATATATGTATTTCTACATATTATATTTTCCATCTGCTCTTTTTCAAATTTCATACTTAGGGTTGCTCTTAAGCAATTCATCATCTCTCATTGAATTGACACTAATTCTAGACACTAATTCTAATCTCAAAGTTTTCCGAACATTTTTCACTGTTAGGTTTTATCAAAGAAATTCATAAAATGTATAATTTTAGGACTTAAAACCGAGAAATAGGATTATTTATTCAACAAAATATCTAATATTCTCTCTTCTTTTTTTAATTCAAATCTGTTTTATAATAGTTTTTCACATAATTAATGATTGTAATAAATAGAAAGAGAGATAGAGAGAGTGTGTGGGTTTTTGTTCTTTTCTCGATATTTCTTCAATAAAGTGATTATGAAAGTGACATTCCTAGAGCCTCTACTCAATGGAGTCCAGGTCTTGTGACCCTTCAGTAGAATGGGTGGAATTCCTACATGGGGCCCACTCCTCATACTGCAACTCATTCAAAATGAATGTCATGCCCTCTAGTGACATATTCTCAAATTTTATTTCAATAGGATTTTAGTCTAACTATAAGATTGAGCACATAGTTGATAACATGATTAGCACAGTCTATGCATTATTAATCTATCTATTAATTTATGTAGTCAATCTTACAATGGGGCCACCCAATTGCAGTAAAATTTGAGGATATGTCACTTGAAGGGGTGGAATCCATTTTGAATGGTTCGGGCTATCAATATCTAGGCCCATGGTGGAGTTGGGGAGACACATCCAACTCATTTTTTTTTTTAAGTTTTCAAAAAAAATTGTTGAAAACAATTAAATGTGAGAATCTTGACTTTTAATTAATTTTAAAATGTACCCACACTTAAAATGTTCGTGTGGTTAGGAAGCCCAGTTTAAACCTGGAGGTCCTGCCTTCGAATCCCTTTAAGGTCTTATCCGATACATAGGGCTAGTGGGTGGTTCTATGTATCCGTGGGTTTACCAATGATCAACTGAAGGGGGGTCGGCGGGTTCCCATGTTACAAAAAAAAAAAAAAAAAAAGGTTCTTGGGTCTCTTTGTTTAATTATTCTTAATAAAGCAGCAAAAATGTGATCGGCCTACTACAAAAATTTAAACGGACAATTTTCCTGCCAGTGAGATTCCTCATGGATGATCTGCACACCCTATTAGGTGGGGCTCATGTATGATCAATTCAACTCCCTCACACTCGCTATACCTTGATCGCGGAAACACAAACATGAAAGCCATCAAGTCCACCGAGAGATATGCCCATTTTTCACAGGCCGATCAGTCATGAGGGCCTTCAATACACTGTTTCCTTCACCCACAATGCCATGGCGTGAGAATTTGACACAATTAGTAAATTCACAAAAGTGAAAACCATCATCTTGAACAAGGAGAAATTAGTTCAGCTAATCATAATACATTTCAACAAAACCTTAAAAAAATAATAATAAATAATAAATAAAAACTGTAGGAGAGCTCCAGAAACTTGGGGAAATCCATGACTAGCATGTGCCCAAGTGAAAAACTTAATCATATTGATGCTTGATCTGCCATGATACTGGCACTGTTCTCTTTTGCAGTTTATGGTGTTCGCATGTTCAGATTCCAGAGTCTGCCCCTCCCATATCCTGAATTTCCAGCCAGGAGAGGCCTTCATGGTCCGAAACATTGCCAACATGGTCCCACCATATGACCAGGTCCAAAAATAGTTCAGGCCAGTTTATCATTTATTAGTCTTTAATCCTCCTTTTTGCGCGTCAGCTAAACAGAATAGCGTGTGGACTTTGCCTTGTGCCTTGCAGACTAAATACGCTGGGGCTGGCGCTGCCATTGAATATGCCGTCTTGCATCTCAAGGTAAACTACTTTCAGTCTCCCTTTCTCACTTCTGTTCATCTTATTTAGTTATTTTCCTCCCACTTGTTGAAAGTAGAGAACTAGCACATGCAGTGGTTGATTGGAAGGTAATGAGGCAGGTTCTTGCATGGCAGCTTTGGGTTGGTCAGACGGGCAGACCCCAACATTGACCCAGACCAATTCCATATATGTGACTTGGGTTTCCAGTTTCCACCCAAGTCCATTGCTAGTATCCATGTCTTATACCTAAAATACCTACATACATTATTATTATTATTATTATTATATAATATATATTAGAGTGGAATTCTAAAAAAAACTCCTCATTTTAAAAGCTACTATTGCTCGTAGTCATCTTCATTATTTCAGCCCTAAACATTCTCTCATTTATTTCTGGTTAGCTTTGGAAGTTCTATTTTAGCAGTCAAATATGTTTAAGGCCATTTGCTCCCTAAACTCTATGGGTGGAACCATAGTGCCATGTCCATCTCCGCAGACGCACTTTGGTTAAGGCAAAACCTCAAAAAAGTCTGAAGAGTGAGGTTTACCTTTTAGAAATCCAAACTATACACTTAATATGATCTTCTTATAATCTTTTTTAACATAACTTTCAAATCAATCTCAGCAGGGTTTATTATTAAATGGATCATGTATCATAATCATGATTAATTCATCCCATATTTCAAAGGGAGAAGAGAACAAAGATGGATTTTTATTAATGATAGAGTTAACTACTAAATAAATCATATGATCAATCCAACATAGTAAGCCCTGCACTATTAGGAGCCAAGCTGCAGTCATGGCCAATTTGTTGAGTTAGAACTTGCCAGTTCTTTGCATTGGGAAGGTGGATCCCACTCATATTTATTGAGATTTTAGTGGGGTTCACACTTCACAGTCATGAGTTAACAGCATTATAATTCATAATGCACTGTACCCTCATTTCACTCCAGGAGAAAGAGGATTTGAAGACAAATAATAATAATAATAATAATAAAGAGCATCTTCTGAAAGACAAGGTGGGGCACTCGTCGCAGCTGTCCTGTCTCCAGAAAGAGAAATAATAAATAATAAGCTAATGGATTTCAGCCAACTCTCACGAGTCATGTCCCCACGAATACGCCTAATACGGTGCCTAAATTTCATCAACATTCCAAGAGCAAAGGGTTAGGAAAGCAATCAAAAGTTGACTATTGGACCGGCCATTTTCCACGCTGGTTGGTTTAGTACTTTAGTCTGTGTGGCATTTTATATTTTCTACAGAGACTTGACCACATGCTTACCGAACCCAATAAGAATAAGACCCTACTTTTCTAGGAATGATTGCTTTCAATAAGATTATAGACTAGAAAATTGGGTACATGCTGTCCATGTTATGCCAATCAATTCCAAGCAGGCCTAGCAAAATTTCTTATTCAACAGTTCTCATTGAGATCACTATAAATGGTAAGGTCCACAAATGAGATGTTTTAACCATGAGAATTATGTCATCAATGCACTAATAGGTTAGAAAATGATAACGTCTCATTTTCTTTTGCTTTTTCTTCCCTTACTAAACATTTGGTCATGGATATGGGGGAGTGGAACTCAGAAAATTTTCCTTAGAGGGGCCTCCATACGAAGAAAAAAAAAAGATGTTTGTGGGAGCCACGTGTAAAAAGACCAAGAAATTTTCCATAAAAATATGGGTTTTTTAAATAAAAAAATTCCTGTGGGGTCATGGTCAATATAAAGTTAATTTCAAGTTCGAGGGGCTGAAAGCTTGGTCCAACATGCCCCCCCCCCCCCGGGGGGGTTCTGCTGATGATTATTACAGTGAGAAATGATCCTCTGCTGCCATCATTTTGGTGTGGACAGTCGCTAACACATAATTCAAATTGTGTACGGCCTTGAATTGTAAAATCAAACTTGAATCATAATCCTCTATGTAATGAGGCAGTCACGATATTTTACTTCATTTGAAGTGTCATACACTGCTGAATTAATTGTGAGTAGTTTCTTTTTTCCCTACACATAATTAATCTAACATAGTTTGGACAAGGCTTTAATGATGTTGACATGATCAACCCAACAGTATGACAAGCTGAAATTTTAGGCCAGTTTCTTCCCTTTACACTGCTTATAGTGTCTCACACAATATGAGAGGGTTTGATCAAAGAACAAGGATCCCTACACTGGTTAAAGCAGGTTTACATTTGCACCCTCAGAACCATGCACAAAGGCAACTTGAGATCATTTCTTATTTCTTTTTATTGTTTGTTTCGGGTAATGTCTTTTTTTAACAGCATTTAGGGTATTCTTTAGTGGTGGAAAAATTGTTTAAATGGAGAAGCATATTCTGCAGGTGGAGAACATTGTAGTGATTGGGCACAGCTGTTGCGGTGGGATAAAGGGGCTCATGTCTCTCGCAGACGACGGGACCACTAGCACGTAAGTGGTGGAATCCTCACTGCTTTCCTTTTGTTTTGGAGCTTTTCTCTACTTTTCTTTCTTCTTTTGTCTTTGCTTCCTTTCTTGAGTATGTTCTCAAGCTTTTGAAAGAGTGCACATGATCGGTGAAATGCCTTTCTGTTGTCTTTTATTTTGCTCCTTGAATAATATTGTTATCTGAGTGGATATGCTTTCCATGTCAATTTCACGTTGTATTAGTGTAAGACCTGTTGCATGGTAGGGCTCATGCTGCTATAAATTGCTTTAGGATACATGAGAACTGTCCCACCAATTGTTGTGTAGACCAGATATTAGGTCTAGTTATTTATTTATCTTTTATAGGGAATAGCTATTAGATCTAGTTTGAATATTGAGATTAGTGAACGATCGATCTTGATCGTCCATTTTGCCTGCTAAATTAATAGAATTACCCAATTTTGGGAATTATTGTTCTGTAGTAACCTTTTATGCAATTCTTATTTTGGGCAGTAGAGGTAATTTTTTGCCAAAATGTTGGACCAGGTATATAAAATGCTGCAAAATTGCTGTGCACAAGCATGAAGCATGCCCAAAATGGATAAATTGGAGATTTAGATCATCCAGTGTTATAATGTAGTTAATTTTACCATTTATGGATGTGAGCACTGCATAAAAACTATTGAACTTACATGGCTCAAATACACTTGTCTGCACTCTTTCACAAACCTGATTCCTGAATAAGAATTATGGGCAAATCAAGATATATTATATAAAATGTTTATAATATTTTGTTGTATACTTTGCAGTGAGTTCATAGAAGAATGGGTTAAGATATGTTTGCCTGCAAGGCTGAAGGTGAGAAAAGAGCATGATAGTTCGCCTTTGAAAGACCAATGCTCAAAATGCGAGAAGGTGAGACTTTTGAGACCCCCCTCTCCTGTGGGTTTAATATACATTTAAAATCTGTCCGTTTTAGATGTGAAGAGAACAAGTGGAGGTACAAGTGGAGGTCGAAACTTGGGCCTAGACTGGTCTCCATCTTCATTTTCTCTCCCTTTACTTTACATCCAAACATGCCCTCAATGAATACCATAATATATATATATATATATTTGATTATAATTGATTTGAAAGATACTAAAAGCAGAGGTCTATATATAGATATGACTCTACCAAACAGGAGCTCCTCTTAATCTCTTATGTTTGCATGGTCCAGATTCTTCCTGCCTTTTTTTAAAGTAGGAGTGTAGGACATTTGACATGTTGGTAAGGCCTAGTGGTCATATTCTAAGTATTCTCAGTGAGACTTTAGTGGGAGGAGCCTAATCACTATTCCATGCTTGGTGTTCAATCACAATATCATTTCTAATTTCTCTAACCAAAAGGTTCCAACCATCCTGTCAAATTTGATATTATTGCTGAACAGTAGCTAAATTTTTTTATCCCTATCCAAAATGAGCAATGAATTAGGATGAGATGGAGGAGTGAGGCCTTGAATAGGATAGTCTGATGGGCCATGGCCTAGATTAGGATTATACAATGAGATTCTTCATATAATTTATACATGGGAATAAATCCACATTGCAATGTTTTACTGATCTATTATTTACTGGTGGGGTTGTTGAACTGAATTAATTACCTGTGCAGGAAGCTGTTAATGTGTCGCTGGGTAACCTACTAACCTACCCATTTGTTAAAAAAGCAGTGGAGAATAAAACCTTAGCTCTGCATGGCGGGTACTATGATTTTCTCAATGGATCCTATGAGACGTGGGGTGTTGATTTCGGCTTCACACCAGCCTTCAAAGTATAAGCTTTGATCACCAGCAACAATCTTAACTTGCTTTTGTTTCTTCTTATTTATTTAGTTATGCTTTCTCCTGTGTATATCCATCCTTTCATGGATGTTAATAATAGAGAGGCGAGCTTCTCTCCCTCTCCCCATGTTAGTAGGAAACTTCAAAAAAAAAAAAAAAAAAAAATTGGAAATCATGATAAATTAGATTGAAATTATTGGACTGAGTATGTAATGGGGTACCTGACTTTTTCCATGTGAAGTTTGTTGACGACCTCTTATTTTAAAAGCTTAAGCTGATTGAGATGTATGTTGTAAAAAAGTCCTATTCTATAACTAAAAACAAAATTAACCCTAGTCCCAAAATGAAAACGAGACCTAAGTAAGGGGTTTGTTTTTCCAGATACATTAAAATATGCTGCATGATTATATATATAGTTAATTGAGAGAGCAATTGCTGATTTTTTAGTAAAAAAAAAAAAAGGAAAAAAAAGCAGAAGAAGAGAAGTTAAGTGAAAAATGTGCAACTAGAAAAGAGGGAATAAGGTAAAAGAGAAAAAAAGAGCTGAGAAGAGAGATTTTCACCCTTCCAATTTCATCCCAAAAGTTTGTTCTGCTGAATTTTAAATGAGGGATTTGTTAATTGTGAAACAAAAATGATTTGAAGAAATTTCCATGTGGTGGCCTTCAGGCACTTGGCACATCTGTAAGCTGAAAAAGAGTATGGGAAACAGGTTCAAATTTATGAAGGGTCATTCTTGTACTTCCTGTAAATCTTATTTTAGGGGGTCCCTGTGTCACTAAACAGTACATCCTATGGATTTAAAAAAAAAAAAGAAAAAGGCATAAACAATTTCATGTGATAAATGTCTTCATCATGTTTTTTCTAAGAAGACTCAATCAATTTTCTTGCAAAAAAAAATTCCAATCAGAAAAAGACTCATTTTTTTTAATTTCTAATTACTTGTCATCGTCACCAAAAGGGTCCCCACTTGACCATTCTGTATAACTTGAACAGAAAATATACCACACCATTCTGGTGTGTGGTGGTGAGCTCAAATGTCACAATTCTGTAGGAATAGTTTTGATTACATGTTGAAAGAATTACTCTGATTTTTTTTTTTACCCCAACCTAGGGGGTAGGGACCCACGAGAGCCCACACAAGTGGGGTGAGGAAGCCCACAAAGTGGATAGAGGAGGCCACACACAAGTGACCATGTGACTATAACCAGAATCAATTCTTGAGCAACCATGCGACGTGTGGGATTGCCAACCAAGAGGTTTTCACCTAAAAAAAAAAGCAACTTAAGAGGTGGTCCAACAGATTCTTCTATAAGAATCTCAGATAGATAAGTAGACATAACCTTAAAAAGGACTCCTTTAGTTTTAACATTCAGCACTTGTTAAAAAGCTTTGGGAATAAAGGAAAGTCAGATGTTCTTTTTAAGCTTCCCACAATTGTTCATTAATTCATGTTTGCATCCACTGCATGGACCTGAATAAAACTTGGGCCCCGGTTCAGGTGCATGTGTTCAATATCTCATGACCCAAATATTTGATGCACAACAACCATGTTATTATATTATATGAACATAATAAATGTATATTACAATTTACAAGCATGCATGGTAGCACCGACCTGATATGGTACTAGAAGATAACAAGAAGAGAACCATTTGAAACAGATCTATTTCATGCAAATCTGTTTCACATAGATAGGTTTTAAGTCTCTTTCAACCCTTTATGCGCTCCATCCAAATTAAATCATTCAAGGGAGAAATAGTGTAGAAATCCAGTACACATCTCAATCTTGCAAGAATCAAGCATAAGGTGTCCCAGCATATAAATCACAAGACCTCTATGGAAGGCTTGCTCAAGTAGAGATGTCAAGAAAAAGACCAAAGAATAAATGACCTGTTTAGATTCTGAAGAGGAAACCATAGATATAATGTGGGTCTTCCATCAAACTTAAATTGAAGATTAATATAATCAGTGCCACCCATTAAAAAAATCCTCAACCCTAAATAGAAAAATAAGATGAAATAATAGATAATAAAATATAATCTTGGCAACAGTGCATGTGCAAGCTGAACCAGGCTATAATCCGGCCTAAAAGGCCAAGAACCAGTCCTGGCCCAGTTTTGCTGCTGGCTCGCTTGGTGAGCCCGCTCGGCTTGGTGCACCTGGAAGCCCATGTCGTCGGCTGTTGTCATCAATCAGAGTGCTTGGGCCACTTGGGCCGCTTGGTCCGATACCATTGGGTTGGTTTCTGGCTCGGGTGTATAGATATGGTCTTTAATTTAACCTCAGGTATGAATACAGTTCTTGTGAGTTGAAACCTAGATCCAAGTCTGGTACCAAAGGGTCCACTTCCTGTAGTTCGAGTTGAGGTCCAGTTCACTATGGGCCCAACCTTAATCTGACCCACTTTCATCCATAAAGTTTGCAGTTTTAATAGGTCCAGACTGAAACATAGGATCGTAAGATTGAAACCTGGGTGCAACTAGCCTGATTGGGGCCTATGGACAACAGTCTGATTGTTCCATTGTTTTAAAAATCAACATGACTCAACTTGGTGAGTAAAGTCTCCAGGACAGTTGATGGCCCAGCACAACAACAAATTAACTTGAGTTTAAGATGTCCATTATTCGAAAACCTTTCAAAATTTCTATCCCTCTTTTATAGCATGAGGTCAAATACAAATCTAGTTGAAGTTATGTTCACCATCAGATTGATCATGACTCATGAGTCTCAGCAACATTGCGCACAGACGCACAGTCACATCCTAGTCGTCCTGGAGATCTTGAGGGCAATGATGAGGTTGAGATTTGAGTGACATTTTGATTGGGATGTCAACAAGCAACCTGAGATCAGCCCCAGGTTAGATGGGCTTAAGCTTGAGCTTGTGCTCGAGCTCGATATTGGCTTGCTATCTCATGAGTCAAGCATAAGCTAGTGTCAGCTTGAGCTGAGCTTTTAATTAATTAGAGGCTCATTCTGACTGTGTGTTTGTGAAGTGTAATTTATACTGAATATAATTTCTAAGGTTAGTATTATATGATTTAAAACTTTTAAATATAAAACCAATTAAAATTCCTTAATTACATTATACTAATTAACTTTATGTTTTGAGTTTTTGAAATACAATTCAAAAGGGCATAATGACTTCACAAAGGATCTTATCTCACAATGGAGCTATATTGTATTAACCACCTGAACTATTTGTAAATAGCATATTAGCCTTGGGAAATATATGTAACTAAACTTTTAACACTTCTTCACTATTGTCCTATAAGACCTTGAACTATTAACTTCCACATCTAATCAGGTTAATTTTAGGATAATCTTTATCGATGAAAATAAGCCTTCTATCCCTTTGTTCTTCCAAATTTTTTATTACTAAAAGCGGATGACCTATTCTAATCGTTTTTCCTTTTTTTTTTTTTTTTATAATGGAGGGTGTCCTAGCCCTTTGGGCCAAAATAATCCCTATGAGCCCAGAGGGAGCAAGGTAAATCCCTTGTGGCCCCAGTGTGGTAGTGCAGTTTCGAACCGTCGACCTTCGAATGCAAACCGTGGACTTAGGCCAACTGAGCTACCCCTCAGAGTTAGGCCAATTCTAATAGTACTTATATAAGCAGTGGCAAGGAGAAAACCTTTTGATATCTGACAACTTCTGTGTGTAAACTTCCCATTATTTGATTAGATTTGAGCTTCAAACTTGAACATGCATTGGCAAGCCACACTGACGTACGTCAAGCTAGAGTGCAATTTATTACTATCAAGCCAGCTCCACTAAATTCAAGCTAAGCTCAAGCGCGTATAAGCTCAAATTGACTGGAGCTCAAGGCGCCTTGTTGAATGTCCAAGCCAACCTTGAGCTCAGCTCGGCCCAGCTCATTTTCTCCCAGTTTGGTTTTGATCATGACACTAATTATGTGGCATTATATCTCTATTGTTGTGTTATTATGCATACGTGCACAATGCTATTAGACTCGATCATGAATCGTGAGCTTATGTTAGCCAATGTTTACAAACCAACCGATGCAGGCTAAGGTTTGGACACACTTGCTGCAACCAGTGGTTCATTTCAGTCAAATTATGGCATCATCATACAATTATAATTATGTATAAATTTTTAAACATCTGAAAGTATCATCATCATCATTAAGGCCTTGTCCCAAACTACGCCGGAGAAAACTTCTAAAAATATAAAGAAACAAAGAGATCTTATCGAAATGTAAAAGGTTTACAAATAATAGTTCATGATTTACCCAAAGTTGCGCCTTAAGATCAATGATCTAGATCACCAGGGGACGAACCCCATATCTATAAACATAAATGCTCATACATTATGTTCAAAACCTTAGGACAAGGATCATATATATGATCTCTTTATGTAAAATATGAATCAGTACTTGAAAACAATACTAATAGTAACAGACACTAAACTAAGTCTTTAGCCTTAAAAGCCAAGCAAGCAGAGCTTTACCACAAAAGCTTAAGCAGCACATCTAATTATGAGTTGCTCCAAACACCACCAAGAGGATACTCATCAAAAAGGTCCATTAAACCATGGTTATTAAGGTAAAAATCATCATTAGAAAACCAAAAAGAACTCGAAAGATCGAAGGCCGAAGCAGTTCTCTCTGGACAGTCTTTTGATTGGGGACCCATTTCTCCACAAATGGCACTGAAGCTTGGGTGGCTATTAGTGTTGGAGTTTGTGGCTTCTTGTAGGAGGTGGAGGTTTTCTCCTTGACCTTCCTGGGGGAGTGACATTGAGGAATCACTTGTGTTTTCTTCATCTTTTTTCATCATGAGCTTCTTGCTCAAATGGCTGTTCCAGTGGTTCTTCACTTGGTTGTCGGTGCGTCCCGGAAGTCGACCGGAAATGAGAGACCATCTGATATTATGAACAAGACAACTACAAATCCAAGTTAATTTTTTTTTTCTTTTTAGGTAAATCCAAGTTAGTTGATCAATTCATAGGTGCTATATTCAATTGTGAACGTCAGTGGTGAGGACAGAGAAAGCTGCTGCTGCAACCACATATACTAAACTAGTAGTACAATTCAACATTGTTGTCGCTACAATCTTGAATGTAAAGTAACAACAGGGACAGACTAGTGCTAGCAGTGTGCTGGAAGAGAAAAAAAAAAAAAAAACATGTTTGGTTTGGTGTTCCTTTGTTCTGATTAAAATACAAGGATAAAAAGAATGGGGGGGGAAAAAAAAAAATTTCCCCAACAAAAAAGTCCCATTTTCTAGGGCCTCTTTGTTTACAAAGAATTTATAGGAATTGAATATACAGAAATTCTTAGTCAAATGAGCTCAACGAAGATTATTAAAGATGTGAGGTGTGGAGAACATATATAAGATGACGAGTGAAGGATATACGTTAGCGATGTAGATGAGACTTGACTTTTGTAAGATTTGAACTACTACGGTGATGATGGCTGTATTCATTTCTCATCTCCCATTGATTCAATTTTCATTAAAGGGGAGGTTACTTGTTGGTTATATTCACCTTTGATTCTTCATTTTTACACGCACTAAAAAAAATACAATCATACGAATTCAATTCCAATGTATTCTTTGTAAATAAACAAAGCCTTAATATGATTTTCTCCACCCACATCAGTGGGTTCACAAGGAAGTCCAAGATACAATGATGCCCAACAGTATTAGCTGTATGTTGTGCCCTAATGAGGAACCTGTATATATAAGTCTCTGTATGTGTTGTGTGGTAGGTGAACTTGATCCATGATCTGCCTTGATAGTCATTTGGAAATCATGAAATTTTGAAAAAAGAGTCTGAGTGGACCGCACTGCTTGAGCCACAGATAAGGTTCAAGTCCTAAATTTGTAAGAAACATACGGTAGTTGTGCAATCCTTTGTAAAACTCTAACACATTCTCACTTTCTATTTCAACCAATGTAGGACAAGTGAAAAGTGCCAAGCGAAGTGAGTTGCCAAAGATCAATTGGGCTTGCAAGTTTTAAAGAAGATATTTCCCCCTAAAATTCTTGGTGAAGATTATATGATTTTGAAAATATTTTTTTCATAAATCAAATATCCAATTACCATTTTAAAAATTATACAAAAACTTTCTTTAATAAAATGTTAACATCAACAATGACAATATTAAGGAAATGTATGATATTGATAAACTGTAAAGATTATATGCAGTGAAGCAAGGTACACCATGTTTCTATTTAAATTAATGCAATATGGCCGGCCCATCTTAGTTGGAGGAAGATTAGTAGATATATATGATGCTATTGTAGTCATGAGCACTGTGTGGGGGATTTTCTAGACACCGAAATCACCCTAGTTTCGGTAAAGAGCACCAGTGATGTAGTGCATATCGAAATAATAGATGAATATATGGATACATCGGATCGAAGTAAGGTATACCGTGCAGCGCCCAAACGGTACTAGGCGAAATGAGGATCCTGGAGTCAGAATCGCGAACGAAACCCCATTTGGAAGGGAATCGGCGAGATCTTCAAAATCCATTAATGAACTTTTTGTTTTTAGGTCAAATTCCATCGTTTCGACCTTGAAAAAGGCGTTTTTACCATTTTTGCCATATTCTTGTTTCTGGTCTCAGCACCTCGGCAACAGTGCCAACCGAGATCACCAGCTAGGCAGCAATGCCAAGCTCTCCATCTCGGCTAGGCATACCTCAGTCTCGGTCCACTCCATCTCGGTAGTGATGACCAGACTCCCATCTCAACAATAGTACCAGGCGTCATCCACCTTGGCCATCACCTCAGATGCTCCCACCTCGACCAGGTGCTTCCATCTCAGTAACAATGTGAGAGTGTTAACCGAGGCGATCACTGACAACTTTACCTTTATGGACATCCAACCACGTTACAGAACGTGTGACAAAACAAGGGCATGCGCAAGTGGGCTGACAAAGCCATCCTTGCCGCCCATGAGTCTTGACAGAGCGGCATCCACGACTCCCAAAGCGTCAAGGTAAGGTCCGATGGGACAAAGTAGGTTATGATGGGACTGCCATTGAAGGCAAAATAGGTTACGATGGGACAACACTCCTCAAGTACCATCCCTCAAAGTCAAGGCTCCTTGCCTATATATACAAAAAAGCCAACTCCATCAAAGGGATTCAGCCACATCTTGGCTCTATGCCACAAGCTGGTATGAGATATACCCAAAACTCTTTCTTCTCCATATCCATCCTACTATCGAGTTGTTGAACTGACTTAGGCATCGGAGAGCCTTACGCTAATAGCAGCCAGGGTCCTCTGACTTACTATTCTCCTCTCTCCTCTTTCAAGTTTCAAGCACCCAATATTCTACAAAGAAGTTTCTTCATCCATTACAGAGATTCTAAACTCCCTCCAAGTCCATGAATTTTTAGGCACTTACAAGCACATAAGTACAATGATAGTAACGAGCTTATAAATGTTGGGTTGAATCGTAGCAAAGTCATGGATCCGGAAATACACTGATAAGAGTGACATTAAATGCCTAATCAAATCGTAGCAAGGACTGTCTGAATAGTTCAATGCATGGGTTCTTGTCATTCCTCAAGATGATTTCTTAGCTTGTGACCACTCAAGATATATCTATGATTATGTTAGAAATAAGTACAGAAGGGGAATATGAAGATGGTGATTGATGATAGTGATCACCTGTTGCCTAGGAGATTATGGAGACGAATGATAAGGTCGTCTTCTTCCTCTGTGAAATTGCCTCGATTCACACCTGGCCTTAGATAATTCATCCACCTTAATCTGCAACTCTTCCCAAATCTTTTCAGACCTGCACCACATGCAAATAAACAAACCAACCTACATTAACTGGAAGCAGAAATTTTGTACTCTCCTCATTTGCAAATAGAACCATAGCAATTGAAGTTCTACATTGGCTTCAACTTCAAGGGTGAGACCCAAGTGGAGTTCAATTTGGGTGAGGTGGATTGGGGGATGAAACTTGAAAGTACTATCTTTGGATAGGGGAGCCACCAAATCTTACACCCAAAAGATCTGAGATGACCCAGATAAGAATTGCCCCAAGATCAATGGTTAAAGAAATTGGACATCAACTTTAACGGTCAACAAAATTCAAAGATGGAGTGTAAAACTGATTGTGTTGGCTATTCAAGAAGAGCGAGGGAATAGTGACTGTAAGGAGGGGCTTTGGTGAGAGGTGGGCTACTGGGCTCCTTGCAAATATGGATGCATGATAATCAACGGAGAGAGGACATAGAAAGATATGGATGCAAGTTAAGATTATAGGAATATGAGCTGACTAATTGATGTTGACTCTTAATTTTAGGTCCTCAATTTTAATGGTTATACATAGTGCAAGCTTACTATTATATTAGTGACTAATGTCCAAAGAAATGCCTAATTGGATTAGTGCCAATTCAAAGTGATACATGTGTGAATGGATTGAAATGACCATGGTAGGCCTCTTGTATAAAAATAAACATAAGGACACTTGAGAAGGGGAAGGGGACATTCCAGAGAATTAGTCAAACATGCAAGCAGCAGAATTATTTTTAGTCTGTATCTTTCAGTCACATCATTTTACCGCGTGTTATGTAGATGAAGGTGCCTTCATCTCAGCAAGTAACTAACAACACCCACTTCATCACAAAAAATCCTGCATCTGCTCTTTGTTGAGTGAAGATAGAGGAAACAAAGAAAGGGGAGAAATTGTCACCTGTTGTCTTGGAAATGCGATTCCACCTCCCTTTTCCATGTTCACGAACGTAGTCAATGAGAATCTTATCTTCCTCTGCTGTCCACAGACCTTTCTTGTATGCATTTTCTCCCATTACAACTTGAACTGAGAGAGAAAGAGAGTAGGAACTCTAGCATAGTACAGTATATATGAGGAGCCAAACCCATGTTGGGTGTCAGAGAGATGGGCTATTCTTGGTTCTTGGCAATGGCTGTGAAGGCTTGTAAACCTTCATAGTAAGAGTGCAGTAAATTTTGAGATGAGTATTAAATGTGCTTCAATTATTTAAAGGGAGCTTTTAAATAATAATACTATATGACTTTTTAATCGGACAGCACTTATGTTCAATGAGAGAGAGGACTCTGTGCTCTTCAAATTTTAATTTTCACTACTAACAAAAATCCTGTATTTCTATCCTTTCCATAGTAAATTAAAATCCTCCTATGAGAAAAATCATTTCGTTTTTTGTTTTACTGAAAAAAAAAAAGCTTAGTGCTAAACAATGGAAATTGGATGGGCTGCATGGAAATTCAGAATAATTTTTAGAATTATTTGGTCACACAAACGCACTCTCAATGCCTGTTTGTTTGAAATAATTGTGAGAATTTTTGCCTAAGCGAATTCTGAGAATTCCAAATGCTGCCCCAAAATAGAATTTCAAATACTCAACCCCCCTCTAATATTTGAAATTCTAAAAATTCATAAGACTAAAAGTGTTTTTTCATGTGATCTAGAATTCTGAATTCTTACCTTAAACATAGCATTTGGAATACCCAGGGACAAGATATCATATCATGTCAGAAATCTCTAATAAGCCCACTTTCATGTTAGAATTGCCTTTAAAGTTTAACAAAACATGCCCTTAATAAGGTGCCGCAGGGTATGGTTTGAAGTTGAACTCCCATCCATTTAAACCCCACCATTGCTGGTTTTGATTTATAAGAAATGATCCTAACCATTTAATAAATCCCACTTTCATGTTAGAATTGCCTTTAACCAAACATGCCCTTAATAAGGTGCCGCAGGGTATGGTTTGATGTTGAACTCCCATCCATTTAAAACCCACCATTGCTGGCTTTGATTTATAAGAAATGATCCTAACCATTTAATAAATCCACCTATGAATAGAAGGAAGTCATACAATCCATTGTATAGCCACCCTCTTGATCAGTTTGGATTACCTCTAAATACGACCTATGTCTGTGGATGTATAATCCAGTGTTTATGTATTCTTGTGTAAATAAACATGTCCTAAATCAATATACATGGCTGATTCTTACCCTTGTGTATCTTGTCCGTGAGTGGGCCTTAAGGATGGGTTAAAGATTTCATGATGTCAGTTCTGACGTCGGATTTCAGGATGGACTAAGGAGTGAGAAAACCTAGATTTTTTTAGCCTAGATGGTGAAAGGAGAGGAACTGCCCCTAAACTATCCAAAATTCGATTGGCTCAATTTACCCTTGGGAACTTGAACACACACTCCTACTTATGCACCTATGTCCCAATCTACTGAGCTATTGCTTGGGGCTAACACCGAGCTTATGATTATTTACATGATTAATAGAATCTTAAGTCATCCAAATTACACCGCCTATCTGTGGCCTAAATCTTACTCCAACCGAATTAATAATCATCATTTGATTGATCAATGTGTGAAAAAGTGGGATAGTACGTAGTACTAATTTAAGTCCTTACTTTTATACGATGGGATAGTACTAATTTAAGTCCTTAATTTTATACTAATAATGTATGTCACTCCTAATAAAGTAGCATTTGGAAAATCAAGTGGAGAGGCCCTGTTCTAGAAAAAGAAAAAAAAAATTTCTTTCCCATTGAAACTCCCCTGTGAAAGCCAGCAAATGATCATTTGATTTGTTTCTCATGATCTTAAAGTAGGGATTACAAAATATGATGTTGGACTTGGTTTATGAACATGCTGTATTATAATTTTTTCACCCTAGACTTGCAGTTGGTGGGCCCCACAACATGTGGGGGTGGTCCTTATATTGAATGACTCCAAATGCCATAAACCACATGATGATGAAATGGTTTATAACAGAGAAAGGGGCCCCCACCATCTCTTGGCCTTCTACCCTTACCCTCATCATTAGATTGGGTCCACAGCCCTAGCCCCTGGTCAGTCATGTGGCACCTGGATGATGTCACATATTACCCAATACCCACTCCACTTGGAAGACACTGTTACAGGTAGTGCCACTGTTGAACTTTTTATCTGGCCTCTACCATTCATGTGACATTTAGTTCATCTAATCTTTATCATGCATGTAAATAAACATGCCCTAGAGTTATTTGTTTGACTGTAAGGCCCCTATTAGGTCAAGAAGATTTCAGTAAAAATGCAAAACATGGAAACCCTTTTGAGTCTGTCTAAAATTATAGGAGTCTTCTTATAAAAACATCTTTTCTTTATCTTTTATATATATAAAATAGCAATTAGCTTCAACAGTTGCACAAGTGATGGCAACATAAGTAGATTGTCTATCTTGGCCATTGAATGATCATCAGATCATTAAAAAAAATTCTCATTACATCTCTC
This sequence comes from Litsea cubeba, assembly GCA_012931725.1. Taxonomy (NCBI): domain Eukaryota; kingdom Viridiplantae; phylum Streptophyta; class Magnoliopsida; order Laurales; family Lauraceae; genus Litsea; species Litsea cubeba. Next base: position 10,673,374 of record CM022953.1, read on the forward strand.
TCAGGTGAAAAATTTATAAATCCATACGCACCTTGAACCCAAAAAACTGACTATCAAACTCGCCTCTAACAAAAGCGTGACTTGAAGTGATTACATGTTTAACCAATGTGATACATCTCTACTCTTGTTATTATGTCCACCTATGATGCACGGATACTTCAAAATGGGTAACGTATCGTATCGTATTGTATCCGATACTTTATTTTTTATGTGTAAAATCCATGTCCCTGCCGTGTCTATAGCGTGTCCTTGCCGTATCAATGCGGTATCTGTGCATCATAGATGTCTACCACTGTCTTACCAGTGGGCTTTTGGGCACCTTATGCTTAGCTAGTGTGAAAGAAAGATGCCCTGTCTGCAAGCATTTGAAGATATTTTGTTCGTTGAAATCCAAATGATATTCTCCAATCAGTAACTTTTCGTAATGTCAATGGAAAATGAGCATTTTAAATTCAGTAATTCAGATAAATGAGTCTGCCAAAAGTTACTTTTTACTTGGTTAGCTTAACAAATTCCAACCACCTAAATTTAATCAAACATAGGATTGTAAATTTTCAAGTACAACCTACACATTTTTATAAAGAATGCTCTCAACCAAATAGGCTTTTAGTGTGTGGCCAAACTCTTGGTCCACAGAACCTAATTTCATAGTGGATGCACTCATTTATTTACTTTTGGATGGAAAAGGACTCATTAATTTACAAAGACTTTGCCAAAATGCAACAAAACAGAACAAGAGCTTTGTTTGTTTGTGTTTTTTTTTTTTCCACTATGTAATCCTTTCTTAGTAAAAAATAAATAAATAAACGCAACAAAACAGGAACAGCACCAAGGCCATTACCATTTCATCAGGACCCACACAGCTAATTACAAAGAAAAGCTGTGCCGGCTGAGGATGCTTGATTATGATAGGTTTCATTGTTGGCACTTCGTATATTTTAATCAAGTCCACTGCTTCATCTCTATCCAAATGGATTCACTTTTTTATACTTAGATATAAAATGCAAAGAATATTTTCTTTTTCTTTATTGTAAAAAAAAAAATGTCTGTTTTAACTATTCAGGATGTCAACAAATGGGCCACTTAGCTCTAGATCTTTGAGTGGGGGATTGGAATTCCATGGAAAACCTACTTATGGAATATTCGAGCCACTTGAAAATGAATGCTCTACTTGTGCATGAAATGTCTCTAAATTTTACTCCAGCAGCAATTCATCTCATTATAAGATTGAGCATTTAATTAAGAGCAATTAATCAATATGATGATAAAAATGCCTAAATTATTCACAACATCAACATATGCTTAATTTTAAGGTGAAACATTAGAGTAAAATTCTAAGACATTCGGTGCATCGGTAGGGCAACTATTTATAGTCCAGTTTAGGGTTGTAACAACATAGAAGGATATAATCCCAAGGGGTAGCTCAGTTGGCGTAAGACTACCGTTTGCACCATGAGGTTGTAGGTTCGAAGGAACCTACCGATAGAAAAAAAAAAAAAAAATTGCCCCCAACCTCCAAAACTTTATGAAAATTTTATTTAAACTTTCAAAATGGGCATGAAAATTCGAATCCACATCCAAATTCCACGTGAAAATCCCGGATAGCCCATAAAATCTAACTATCTATTTGGATATGGACCCTTCAAATGAAAATCCTGAATCCGCCGCAAGCGGTCCCACTAAGTAATTTCACTCCTTCCCCTAGTAGGAGAAAGAGTGAACCCAGAGCACCCATGTGAGGACTAGGTTTCACTTAACCCATCCCCCATCTACACTTTTCTCAACCGTTAATCAGAAAGTACCATTCTTTCCCACCCGCACCAACGCCACAACAAAAGGGAGGGAAAAACAGTAAAAGAAGAAGAACAACTGCAATACACTAGAACAACGACAACAACAATGCAAACTGTGCTTGGTATGGCCGCTAACACCTTCGCTCTCTCTCAATTCCACACCAGAATCGCTCTCTCGCACTTCCCCAGCAACGTACGCTACAAAATCCTCATCTTTAAACCCCCCGTTTTTCCCCTTCACTAATCACACTCTCTCTTCTCACGGTTTCTGCAGTCTCTTTTCGTTTTTCGCCTTCATTCGTTCCCTCTCTCCCGATCCGTTTCAAGCTCCATTCAAAGCCATGGCAGATTCCAAGAACCCTTCGGATTCTCATTCTGGTCGCATCCTTATTTATATGATTTCCGTTATAGAAAGTTTACATCTTTCTCTCTGTATGTATGTGTATTTGTTTTGATCTTAGTGACTGATTTTGTGATTTTGTTGATAGGAAAGAAGCAAGCTTTGATATCTTTGTCAGATAAGAGGGATTTACTTCTTCTTGGAAATGGGCTTATTGAATTAGGGTAAATTTGCAGCATTCTTCTTCTTCTTCCTGACTTGGATTTTTGTAACATGCATGTTGTTGACTTGGATTTTTGTAACATGCATGTTGTTCTGCTTTTTTAACTTAAGTTATCTGATTTTTGGGTGGGCTTTGTGAGAACCTGTTTAAAGATATGTTTTTTCAGTGACCCCACTATCCATTTTGGGTTTAGTCACTACTCCATGTGGGTTTTCACTGGTTTCTCTTTTTTACCCTGTTTGCAATTTGTGTTGCAGGGTATGTGTGTTTTTTTCTGGGTGTGTTTCCAACCCATTTTGAATGGGATTTCTTGTAACATTTTCATTTGATTTTTGACCTTTTAGGTATTCTATTGTTTCAACTGGTGGGACAGCCTCTGCTTTAGAAGCAGCTGGGATAGCTGTGACAAATGTGGAAGATCTTACTGGCTTCCCAGAAATGGTAAACTAGTCCTAAGTTTTTCCTTTTTACAATCCAGTTACTTTTCCAGTGTTGAAGTGAATTGTTATAAATTTTGCTGGGTTGTTTGAGATTGCCAATATATGAAACCTTTTGCAGTATCATTTCCTTTTGATGTGTCTTTCTGAGTTGTAACAAATATTCTTTTGCACTTGGTTTCAGTGTAAATTACCATCTATTTGTCTTTTTTTTTTTTTTTTTTTGTAAGGGTGCATTGATAAATTAACTGCCCGCCCCATGACCCACTCTGCCTAGTTTAGACATCACTTGTATTTTTGTGTCGTGCACTATATGTTGTCTTCTAAAACCAAATATGAATATGCAGATGGCTTTTAAACCCTATACAATAAGTAAAACGGTTTGTTATAGACTCATTATGGTTTCAAAGTTCTGTTGCATAACAACGAATACTGTGATCCAAGAACTATAGTAAAGAGCCATGGAACTTCAATCAACGGTGCCCATTGGAGTTAAAACTTGTGAATGTTGATCAGAAGTGATAACCTTCTCCGCAATCATAAAATGAGAATAAGCTATTGTCTAATTGCAGTTTTTATGTTATAAACCATGGAACATGGACAATGGAACTATTGCCAGATTTTACAGGTGCGCAATTGATCCAATGGGTTCATTGTTGGCCTAGCAACCCTAGTGAGGAACTGACTCATTGCAGTGCTCAAGGATTGTGCACCTTGTTATGGCTTGAGGATTGTTCTCTTATCCTTGGATTGAGGATCAACTAATTCCTCTTTAAGTTACACTTCTGTAAGCTTTGGTATTTCTACTCTTTCCGATTAATCCCCTTTCCCCAACTTGCGAAAGAACCCATACACGTAATAAACCTGAAAGGTTTCTTCTGCAGTCCAGAGAATTGCTCTTATATATTATGGTGGTTCTATAATTTCTGCAGCTTGATGGCCGTGTGAAAACCTTACATCCCATCATACATGGGGGAATTCTTGCTCGAAGAGATCAGGCCCATCACATGGAGGCTCTAAATGAACATGAAATTGGTAAGTTCTAGTCTAAATTCGAATAAACTCTTATATGTCTGCATACCTAGTGGCAGGCATAAGAACATGTCCTTGATCTATCGCACAGCAGAGCTTAAGATGATGCTTGGATATGATGCTTATAACTATCTTGGTTTTCATGTTGTCATCATTGTGTGTGCCCTCGAATTCTTTGCGATTTTGTGGGTGGATCCCTCAGAATGGGAACCAACATTGCTGATGTTCTATACTCCATGGAGGGCTTTACACGATGAATGGGAAAAATGCTTTGTAGACATCAAGTTAAACATTAAAATTTACTATTAAGAAAGTCATCATACCGTGTGTACATGCATTATTCTCCATCTTAAATAGCCATGAAGGACTTCTTTAAATGTACAATTGTTGTTATAGTTACTAGTGGGCTCTTTTCCCACAGGGACATTTGATGTTGTGGTGGTGAACTTGTACCCATTTGTTGCAAAAGTTACTTCAACCAATGGGATTACATTTGAGGATGGCATCGAAAACATTGATATTGGTGGCCACACCTTGATCAGAGCTGCTGCAAAGGTTATCATTGTTGTTGTTCTTAATTTAGTTCGAGTAACTTGACCTTTTTAAATTATACTAATTTTACCTAAGTTGTCAAAGCAGAATCACGGGGACGTTCTGGTCGTTGTGGATGCCAATGACTATCCTGCTCTTCTTGAGTTTTTGAGAGCAAAAGAACAGGATAACCAGAAGTTCCGAAGAAAGCTTGCTTTGAAGGCTTTCCAGCATGTTGCTTCCTATGATTCAGCAGTTTCAGAGTGGTTGTGGACGCAGTTGGATGGAGGTAACTATGTTGCTTAAACAATCTCAGTCTTAAATGAAAAACTTATATACCTCTTTTTAGTTGACCACCTAAATGCAAACATACTTGTTCCATCTGATTGGACTAACCATGTGATTTTGATTCTTTTATTTCTAGGGGATAGTTTTCCTTCCAGCTCAACAGTACCTATCCGGCTTCACTCTTCACTTCGTTATGGTGAAAATCCTCATCAAAAAGCTGCGTTTTATGTTGACAAGAGTCTTTCTGTGGTGAATGCTGGTGGAATTGCAACTGCTATACAACACCATGGAAAGGTACATTAAGCAAGTCTCACAGTTACAGTGCTCTTAACAATTGTCAAAAGTCACCAATAAGAGAAGTGAGAAATGTAAACACATCTCTATTGGTGTCGAAAATTTGAAGGGGTGTCAAAAGGCCGGGTCTGCCTGCAACAACCCAGGCCTTGCCCTGCATGTGATGCATGCAGGGAGAGAAGGGTGAAGTGCAGTTAAATGTAATTTCTAATGGGTTGGGTGTTTTAGGATCAAATGAAATAATCGAAGTGTTAAATTTTCAATTAATTAGGCTCATGTACTTACTGTACATTGCAATGTTGGGAAGTCCCACATCCCACATTGCCTAAGTACTAAGTTGGACATGGCTTCATATACCTGTTTGGGCCTTCCACCTATAAGCTTAAGCTTTTGGGTTGGTACATGGTTTCAGAGCGGGTTCCGATCCCGTCGTTCTTGTGTAGCCCACGTGGCAGGCCCATCCATGAAATCTGTTGGGCCTGCATGTGAGGGGGAGTGTTGGGAAGTTTCACATTCCACTTCACCTAAGTATGTTGGGAAGTCTCACATTCCACTTCGCCTAAGTACTAAGTTGGACATGGCTTCATATACCTGTTTAGGCCTTCCACCTATAAGCTTAAGCTTCTGGGTTTGGTACATGACATCTTACATGCAATTGTTCATTATCAACGATTTATGGTTTGGAAACAACTACTTAAATACATATTTACATTGTTTGCATAACTTATTTGGACAAATGGCACTGCAAGAGGGCTAAGGGATCTACCCATTAGCGCACACACGCACACACGCACAAAAAAAATAAAAAATAAAAAATAAAAAAAATAAACATGTACACTTGATGTTGATAACCTTTTGATTTAAAGGTCACAGAATGGACAGGCAGCAGATAAATGGGTACTTCTTATTTTCACCATCCATTTCATGTCTTTACAAACTTCTGCCACATGTCGACACGAGCTCTTAGCACTGTTGGAAGGTGGTCATTCTCAGAACCACAGGTTTGCAGTGTCCAAAAAAAAGAAGAAGAAAGAAGCATTGCCTCGTGTACTGTTTTTAAAAATCTGCAGAGCACGACATAATGCTGGCGGTTGCATTTGCACTTTCATTCCATTGATTTCTATAGAAATCAGGAATGCATTTTTTTTCCTTTTAATAAAAATCTTGATAAGTTATCAAATATCAACTATAGAGCTGGAAAAGAAAAACTAGTGCGCATGGAAACAACTGGCTGCAGCAGCTGAGCTGTAAAAAAATAAAAAACTAATGCATGCCTTGTGAAGGCTAGGAGCTGATTATCTCTCTCTCTCTCTCTCTCTAATTATTTATGTTTTGAAGCCCTAAAGTTTAAATTACTATAAATGAGACTAGTATAATATCCTTATGCATAAAATTCACAACTGCTTCCTGGGTTTCCATCAGTCCCCAATCTAGTGGCATTCCAGCTGATATGATTCTGTACAATTGGAGAGAATCGGTCTTTCCATTAGCTGATGTTTAATCTGTTCGGTCTCTTCTTTGATAAAGCTTGTCAGTGTAGCTCTCTTGTACTGTTTTGCTTTATTAATGAAAAATCGCATCAATAATATAAAAAAACCCTACTATTGGACACACCTAGGCATTTTCTCCGAATGTTTTGTTGAGGCCCTACAGGCTCATGCGCTTGCCCCCTTCAAAATGGATCAGTAAGACCACTTTTTCAAAATGAACAAAAATGTTACTGCCAAATTATTTTTTTCCTAACAATAAATTTGTGATATGACTTGTATTCTCAACCTTGTGGTTGCAATAATAAGCATCTTCTTGTCCCAGGCTGTCTGTCTGCTGGTTACACCAACACCTTGTAGGGGCTGGGAGTGCATGAGTAGTCACTTCTAAAAAAAAAAAAAAAAAAAAAAACCTTCTATACAGCTGCATATTTTAATTGCTTTTGCATTAAAAAGCAACCTGATATTCAAGATTCCCTTCTAAAACTTATGTGCATTTTGGCGATGATGACAGGCTGTTCAACAGAATATAGATAACCATTTTCAGTTCCTGTTTTCTGAAATTTTCTTTCAATGTTCATTTTAATGCATCATGTCCAATTCTCATCTGTATTAAAACTTCTTTCTGCAGGAGATGTCTTATAATAACTACTTAGATGCAGATGCAGCTTGGAACTGTGTGTCAGAATTCAGGAGTCCTACATGTGTGGTTGTGAAGCATACAAATCCATGTGGGGTTGCTTCACGGGGAGATGTTCTTGAAGCCTATAGATTAGCCGTAAAAGCTGATCCAGTCAGTGCATTTGGAGGAATAGTTGCTTTTAATGTAGAAGTGGACGAGGTAAGTGATGTGGTGGTCATGTTGAATATTTATTTTACAGGATCTTTGACTTACATTTATTGAATTGTCACTTGATGTGTTTTAAGGATCTTGCCAAGGAAATCCGAGAGTTCAGGAGCCCAACAGATGGCGAGACACGAATGTTCTATGAGATAGTGGTTGCACCAAAATATTCAGAAAGGGGTCTTGAGGTCCTGCGTGGCAAGTCCAAGACTCTGAGGATCCTTGAGGCCAAGAAGAGTGAGAAAGGGAAACTCTCACTCAGACAAGTTGGTGGGGGTTGGTTGGTTCAGGACTCTGATGATTTGACACCAGAAGATATTGAATTTAATGTAGTATCCGAAAAGTCTCCAGGAGAAAATGATCTTAATGATGCACAGTTCGCATGGCTCTGTGTTAAGCACGTGAAGAGCAATGCCATTGTAATAGCTAAGGTTGGTTCACTTTTTTCCTACTCTTTATGGTATTAAATGCTGTTTCTGAAGAATGCATTGACTTCTTTTTATTCTACGTAAGGTTGGCACTTATTGTAGTACTGAGTTTATTTTCTAGGTTATCAGTTTTTCCTTATAAAAATGTTGGGGAGAGAGAGAACTTGATTGATTTTGAAAGGATCTGAATTTTTTCCTGGTGCAAGAAACCAAATAACTGAATTGAAGGTCCCCGACACTTTAATCATGGGTCCAGCATCTGTGTTCAAAAGCATGTAGGACTTTACAGATAAATATTCAGTCCAAAAAGTGTTGCATTCTTTTCTTTTTTTGCAGTAGTTACATGTTTTTGTGACCCGGGTTGTCAAAGTGCCAGGCTGGGCCGGGGGTCGTCCTTACCCTACCCTCAAGGCCTCAACATATGCAGGCCAGGCACTGGTAGCAATGCAATCATCAACTTGATGGAGATTCTTTTTTTTAGCTGGTTGGCCGGTGGCGGAGGAGAAAACATTTATTAGTTAAAAACAATATAAATAATAATGATTTTTTCTAACTATTCTACATTTAATAATATATTCAAATTTTAATCATCTACTCTTCTTTTAATATATCTGAAAGATCATCTTATACATCACTATCACTGTATTCTATTGCTTAGCACGTATCCAATCTTGGGCACAAATTGTTGTGCAAGGGCTATTTTCATTCAAAAGTAGACTTGATGACAAGAAGACACCACCCATGAAAAACAAGTTAGATTTATCGCCTACTCAATTCCATAAAACATTAATTGTGATAAATACTGTAGATAAATACCTGTTGTTAGTACAGATAGATATTAGTGAGATTTGAAGTGAATATGAAGTAAACGTTCTCCATTCCATGCTACATTTCCATTAATATCATGCAAAGATCACACAAGCATGTCACACTTGATACATTGCTTGGACATAGTATTAAGCATGATATCCGCGCCTATGTCCTTTTGTCAAATGCAGATCATGATATCACATCCTGTCATCATTGCCATCTGATTAGGGTCACGCATCTGGTTGCAGCATGGAAAACTAGTAAAGATAGAATCATAAATAAAGGCATTCAGGAGCATTTATGGTTAGCATTAATAGGGAAGATATATTCCTATGTACGGTTCGCATAGGAACCGTGCGTAGCTGGCTTTGCAACTGAAATTGATGAATGGGGCACGCCTCAGTACCGTTTGGATGCCAGATTCCTATGTGAACCGTGCGCACACAAACATTTTCCACATTAATACGTGACAAATTAAGAGAGACTTTTTTTATAGGATCTGGAAATGTCCAATACAGGCCAATGACTGCGCAATGAGGTGGTGCTTTTTTCTTCATGAAGGGGTAGGCTGAAGAGGACATGGATGGAAGTAGTAATGAAAGACTTAAAGAAGTGCAACCTCTCTGAAGATTTGGCCTAGGATAGTCTAGAATAGTGAAACAGAATTCATGTAGCTGACCCAACCTAGTTAGGATGAGAACTTTGATAATGATGATGATATGGTTGCAGCATGGACCTCTTTAGGTGGACCCAAAGCACCTAGAGGATGGACGTACAATTTGGTGATAATTTGTATACATTTGTGTGTTTTTCTAATTCCTAACAGATTACTCCAATGTGAGAGGAAGTAGAGTCTGATATTAAAACCCCTTTTGATCGTTCTCAAGATGGAAAAGTATTAGCATCTTAACAAGCCCTTCCACGCATTTAAACCTAATATTGGATGTTTAATCCTTTGAGCCATTCTCCTTTGCAATTACAATATATTGATATGAAGCACCTACCCTAGGTTACCATGTCCTCTCTATCCCTCTCTATATGATGATGATGATGAGACTAGGCCAACTCCACCAGTTTTGAACTTTTTTAAGTTCTTAGGGGGTTTGCATTAGGTGGGTGATAGCCAGCCTAAAACTTGTCATGACTTAAACATGAATTCTAAGAAAATAACATTCCACTAGGGGTAAGTTAAAGAGGTTGGATATGAAGAAGTGCAACCTATTTAAGGATTTGGCCCTGGGTAGACCGGGATGGAGAAACACAATTCATGTAGCCGACCCAACATAATTGGGAGAAGGCTCTGATGATGATGATGAGAGGGCTAGGCCAGATGTGTACCCTCATAGTAGGGCCTAAGTAACAACCTTACCTGTGACAACTCTATAAATATCCCAGATAACTCAGAATAGATTAATTATCCATATCGAATTTCGTCTGATACTTTAAGAGTATTTTATGTGAAATTGATGTTTTAGCTATGTCTGCCATCTCTAGACTCCTGATTCAAGTTGAACTTGCGTATTTCTGTCATTTATTTATGCCATGTTTCTTCTTTCTTTCATTCTTTCTTTATTTTTTATTTTTTTTAAATACTGATCAAAACAATGATTACTGAAACCTATCTGACATTAAGATGAGGTGAATACCATCTCAAAAAACCCGAAAAGATGTGAATTTCTGTCCCTTTTTTTGTTTTGTTTTGTACATCAACTTCTTTATAGTAAGCAGGATTGTTTCTTTGCTAGAACCTTTTCATTCCTTTCATTCATTTAATTATCGAGGTTTTATTTGTCTTTGGTATGATGCTTTTATACCATTTGGTTCTCCTTTTTGGCTTGTCCGAGGTCGTTCTCTTTGTACTTTCTTCTTTTTTAATATATTTTATTGTTACGATCAACAAAAAATTGAGGTGTTTTTGGGGATTGGGACTGTTCTAGATTATCTTCTAAAATATTAATGACCTTGAAAGGCATTGTGAAAAACCCCATGTTGTCCTGTTTTTCACAGAATAACTGCATGTTGGGCATGGGAAGCGGACAACCCAATCGCCTAGAGAGTCTAAGAATAGCTTTGCGAAAAGCAGGAGCAGAGGCTAAAGGAGCAGCTTTGGCTAGTGATGCCTTTTTCCCATTTGGTAAGTGCTCAGGATCTACCAGTAGTTGATTTTAAGCTGATAAAAGAAATTGATTCATTGCAGTGCAGGAATCATCAACCCAGGAAAAATTGTTGTGTTAGTACATGTTTGGTACTCCCATTTCAAATTTATTTTAATCCAGCAAGCAGAAAAAATCCTCAATTCAGTTTTTCTTTGGTAGCAATGTTGGTATTCTTTTTACATGTTTTATACTAGGTAGATAAACAGCATGGAGAACAGTGATACCATCTAGTCAATAGTTAACAAAAGCTGGCCATCTATCAAATGGTAGGAAATTGGTATCCAGGGTTTTGGTGGAGTTTCTGTGTTATCATGCTGGTTATGGGTCTAGCACTGCATCAATGCAAGTCCGCATATTGGTTGTCAGCAGTTGCACATAATCATTACTTTCTGTAAATGTTATTACCTTATTCTGCAGAGTAAAATTAAAATATGCCATTGCCTGGACCTCCAATTTTTTCCCTTCTGCTACATATTTCAGGCACCAGTATGTGGAAGAGTTTTTTCTTCCATCTCTGCATGTACAGTCCAGCTCTGTGGGGCCCACTTTTGATCAGTGCAGCTTCTTTCACACTTTTATGCTTATATGATCTGGCACCATGTCCGATTTCATGCTTTTAGAACCTTTGCTGTTTGAATCTCAAAAAGTTCTATCGTTAAAAGACCATTAAACTTTGCTGTCAAATAAAGGGCTAGAATAATCTGATGGGCTGGTTTTTTCATGACCATCCAAGTGGGTCCTACAAGCTGGACTGCATAAGCAGTGTGCGGCTCACTGGTGAAAATCTTCTCCAGCGTGTGTTATCCAGATCTCTGATTTTGTGGGCGTGATTGATATTATTTTGTTATGTACAGCATGGAAAGATGCAGTAGAAGAAGCCTGTGAGAGTGGCATTGGGACCATTGCAGAACCGGGTGGTAGCATCAGAGATGGCGATGCCATAGACTGCTGCAATAAGTATGGGGTGTCTCTCCTCTTCACTAAAGTTAGGCACTTCAGGCACTAGTGGCGGCTGGAAACTACTGCTTTTGAGCTACCAGGCTTTTGGTAGTCTCAGGCTACCCAAAATAACTTAAAAGAGATGTATTTTAATTGAATTTTTGGGAAGAAAACAGAAAACTCCTTACTGTTTTTGCAAATTTTGATATTTAAACTAATGGTCCAAGCAGAGTTTTGTCTCTGGAATATGGTGTTCCAATATGTTACATTCAAAATTTACGAGTTAAATCATCATTATTTTTTTTTCTCTTCGTTCTGTAGAATTCATGCAGACACCAAATTAAATGCACACGGAGTTTAAGATCCATCAATTTTTGACAGAATTCCAACAGGTTGTTGGAGGAGTCTACTCAGGTACCTCCCATAGGTAAAATTTCACAACTGGTATGCAACTGGGGACAAGATTTCAGAAACTTGATATGAATCGAATGAAAGGTTGCTTTAAAATCAGAATCCATACATTTGCTGGGTAGGAAGTCCTCTCAAATTACAAGATTATCAGCTACCGTCTGTCATGAAGGACAAAACAAATCCTACACAGTATAGTGGGGATTATTGCTATCAAACCAAGTTGTGTTGTCAATTCATAAAGGTTTCAGCTTAATGGTTGATTCTCCATAACTTAAAGATGTATTGAAACTCCATGCTTACTGCTTTGTTTCAACATTATTATTTTATTACATTTGATACCCCCAAAAAGCAACTAAAGGTGAAGGTTTGAATTACTTCGTTCTCTAGATTTTTTTTCCCAGCACAAATGGCCAAAACAAGCCCAATTCATCACTGTGATGTACTGGCTATTTGCGAGGCCTCTCAAGAAATCAAACCACTCAGAAGTAAATATACTCATGTTTGCCCTCGTTAGTTTTCATTCTAATAAAAGGTCCCACTGTTAAATTGATTGCTACAAAACACTAGAATTTATTATTATTATTATTTTTTAATGAGTTAGATCTGAGGGTAGGTCAAACTTCTATTAGAGTGAAATTTGCGAGGTCCATGCAAGAGGCCGCTTTTAGCAGTTTAGATTTATGAGGATCTATCTAGTCTCTGTTTTTTAACTTGAAATCTTAATGCTCATAGTAATTACTGGTTGAAATAGCAATCAGCATTTGGACCTTTTGAGAGAAACAGTGACAGTGACAGAGAAACTGTCAAGGATAAAAATACGGAAGGGCCAAGCTCAAGTCAACTGGAACAGGGCTTGAGCTCGGCTAGTGAAACAATTGATATGTGAATGAACCCTATCTCACAACAGATGGATGGTTTGGATCTACTGAGAAATTTTCTTCTCTTAGCAGAGTACCAAGTCCAACTTGACATTTAAAATGTTCTCACCGTTGGATTAGACATCACACGAATATATAATAAATGACTACTAAACTTTTAAGACTGCTAAAAATCAAAGGTAAAGATCATATAATGTTTCTGATTTTCTGCTCTACCCTCACACATGATGAGGCCTCTCCATATGCCCTAGACAGGCCCCAGAAGCTAGTATATGAACAGTATGGAGTATGCTCAGAGGTAGAAATTCCCTAGGATCACATAACCATGTCCCACTTGTACACAAGTTAAAAAAAAAAAAAAAAAAAAAAAAGGCTGCATATGATTCTCTCTTGCAGAAACCAAGATGCAATTCCAGATTTGCTAATGTGGGCCATCGATCAGATGATATTTGGAAGTATCAAGAGCTTGTTTCTTCTTTTGATTGGTACTATGAAGAGCTTATTACCTACAAAATGGTCGGTTAAATACAAGATTAATCCAGAAAAATACAGATTGCCAAAGGGATAATGTCTTCCAATCGAGTTTTCAAACATCCATCATGGACGGTGGATACCATCCATCAACAAACCCAATCAACAAATTGTGGGATCTGCTTTACAGCAAATTGGAAAACCCAACAAACGGTGCTTCATCAGGCATAAGATGCTAAACACTCGTAGAAATGAACTGTCCCTGCAATCAAAATGATCCGAAAATAGTACATGTACACTCTAAAAGATGATGTGATATTAATTTAAAAAATTCAAAAACAGAATTACAATCATTGTATGTGAAGGGCATCTGACTTCCATTACACTGCCAACCCATGAAAGATCTTAAGTTTCAGTGTTTCTGACCCACAAAAACAAGGGCCTCTGTAGGCTCTAAATTTTTGCTGAATGCCATGTCTCTTGACTAAGAAAGGCTTCAGAGATGTTTACTGCATTCGTCACTGGATTCTCTTCATTAGTTTATCCACCATAATTCTTTGCTGCGCCCAGCTCAAGGTCTCTGCATTCATGATCGCATTTGCAACTAGGATGACTGTCTCAGGTGCGGAGGCATTCACCTGAAAGGAGGGGATGTACGAGTAACAATCAAGCAATTTCGTAAATGTCATGCAAATGAGAACTCTGGCTTACCAACAACCCGAATTATTATATCAGCAAGTGTATTATTACCCAGACCATTCAAATGGGCCTCAAAAGGATAAGTTATGCCAAAAAAATTGCATGCTGGAAGATCATAGCCATCCATTCTTTAATTTTCCATGGACTATAGCTGTGATTCTATCTTAAGCAGTGAAGGTTGCTTGAGAATTCTCTAATCCGGGAAAATTTTGCCACATCATTCACACAGAGCTCTCAAATCAAATGGTCTGGAACATGCAGTATGAGCCCCACATCAATCGGTGGTTTCAGTAAAATCTACCTGAGCACTCGCATATTTCCATTGTGCATCAGGTGCGATTCTGAAAATGGCACCCGCTCTGTAACTCAGAAATATCCTGTCCCCAATGGGTGGGGGTGTGTGTGTGAGCGCGCTTGCTCAAAGATTAACCAATATCAAAAAGTCGAATGTAGACCAGTTTTGAACTTCAAACTGCCACATGTTTCTGTAACTATGGCTCATCCAAGAGATTGTCCACTTAGGACAGTCTAAATTAATTGACAGGCGCATATCTTAATAGTTAGGAGGATTCATATGATGGTGCAATATAGAAATTAACCATAAACCTTCTATATTCACCATCTCAATTGAACCTGCTCTATTCTATCACCATGACTAGGTTCTCCTTGTTTTTCAAATTAAGCAGCAAGTCATTCTACTGCTCTTCCTGACACCGAGTCGTGAATGTTGGGGAATCCCATCAACATTTTGGATGTCCTAAAGAAGGTATCATACTATGGCCCATATAACGGTCCTCGCAATATTAATTGGCCCATTTCAAACAGGGGGATTCACCTCCCAGTTATTGAGATCATCCATATGTAGGGATGATCTGAATGAGCAACCAACTGAGAATTTCCCCTCCAGATAAACTAGGCCATCTGATAGTTGGCTTGAAAATGGAATTTTGAGAAAACAATCATCCATGTTCGATAACGAATTCCAAGACCAATTTAATGTTTTAGATTGATCCATAGAGTATTTCTTTTTTTTTCCAGAGGTGATTCTGCTGGATGAACAAACTATCCAATGAAAGATGTTTCACCTTCCACCTGTACTTGGTGCTTCGCATGATAGGTGCACATAAAACACAAGCTGAGCATTGCACAACATCCTCCTTTTATAAACACTAGACCTACAGAAAGCAAGTAACGAGAATCTTACCCAAACACGGCCATTTAACCCAACAGCTATCTCGAAGGATAGCTTCTTCCCAAGAGCCTCTAGAACTGGGCATGTTGGAGAGCTTAGCAACCTGTTGAAGCAAAAGAAATATTCTCTTACCATTCTCCTGTTGTATCCTGAAAACTGGAACTAGAAGAGAAGCATAATGTTTTAAGGTGCTCACATTCGTGATAGGCCAGTTGTTGATTCAAACATGTATCCATCTTTCAAGGGACCAAATCCCGATGCTTTACCACTAGCTGTGAATAAGGGATAAAAGGAATAAAAACAATGGCACCAATGGTCACTTTTTCGTACCATCTTCACAAAGTTACAATGAGACATACCATTAAAAAAAAAATGAAAAGTTACAGTGAGACATTGATATGGAGTTATGGACTACAAAATAAACTCAACTGAAAAATTGTGAATTTGACTACAATCATAAATTTCTGTCAGAAAGCAAAGACAAGCGAAGAAATTCAAATTTCAATCATTTATATCCGCCAGCACCACGGATAGTACTGTTGGCAAGTCATTGTGATACTATACATTCAATTTAACATGAATTTTTGGAAAGCAAATAAAAATATCTCTGATTAGTATGCATCCAGAAAACTTCTCATCCTTCAAAGCACTTTATCTAAGAACGATGTATAAGCACTTTCTATTCATGTAAAATCAACGAGTGATTTCCATGCCGCTTACCATCAATCATTTATCTATTTCTCAGCAAAGTCAGATATAGAATGGGTACAAGAGAACATATCTTGCTCTGGTTGGATATCTAGGTTGGAGATGACTGTTTGCTATCCTGAGTTGTTTTGGTGTGCTTTTGACCATTTTGCTCTCGTGAGTAGCTATTTGTCAAGAGTAAATCACCATGTGGTCTGGGGACCTATTTTTAGAAGGAACTTTTTCAAGATATGCTTGCAGTGTTGAATGGCATTTATATCTCAGCCATGAACATAGAGGGTTCGGATGGGCTCTTTGGATGTCGCTCATTTCTTTTTGTAAGGCAATATTAGGAGGCATTTTCCATCCTTTACCACTAGCTCATCTTTGGGAATTCAAAGGCCCCCCAAGGTTGTGGTTTTTGGATGGTTGGCTACCCTTGGTAAAATCTTGAGACTGTGAATGATCTTTGCAAAATAGGAAGATTCTGGTTAATGGTTGTCTCATGTGTTCAAGTTAATGCAGAGTTAGTTGATCATCTGCTGCTTAGATGCAAGATGGCCCAATTTCTTTGGAACTCAGCATTAAGATGGTTCAAGTGCAGTTTGATTTGTCCATATGATTTGCATCACTTGTTTGAGGCATGCAGTATAGTCCTGAGTGCTTCAAAGGGCAGAGTTATGTGGCAGCTTTCTTTTTTGGTCATTATATGGATCTTGTGGAAGGAAAGGAATACGCAGTGCTTTAAGGGTAAGCCCTCCACCATGGATATTCTCTTTGAGCAAGTGCGGTTTTATGTTGGTTTGTGGGCCTCGACCATCCCACTTTTACAAGATATCCCTTTAGAGACCATCTTGAGATATCGGCACTGTTTGATATAAATTGTTACGTACTTATGCCATTCACTAACAACTCGAGCTTTTGGTGTTACTGGTTATTAACATGGTATTAGAGACATCGGTTATGGGTTTGAAGCCCTAGGTAGGCATGTTACCTCCATTGGTCTGGTTTGTCTGTTGGGTTTCAAATTCGTTATTAATATGGAATCAAATCCAACCAGTCGCGAGTTCAAGTCCCAGGAGAAACGACTTGGTGTTGAAAAAAATACGTGTAACTAAAAGTGCGCCGACTGGGTTCCACCAGAGGGGGAGTGTTGAGGAGTGGGCTCCACCCAAGGGGGAGTATTGAAAAGTATTTATGCTGTTGTTATAAAAAAAAAGTATTTATGCCGCCTTTACTAACACCTCTAGGTTTTAGTAGGAATGATTAGCTAAGGAAACTTAAAAGGCATGAGGCAGCTTTCTCTTCACTTTCTAAGCCTCAATGTCTTCCTAGATGGATCCCCACCATCATCGAGTCTTTGCAAGCTAAACTTTGATGGGAGTGTGACTGGTAATCCAGGTCACACAAACATTAGAGGAATTATTAGGGATAGTGAGAGAGTGTCTAGGCTCATGTTCTCAGGTCTGGGTGGAATATGTTGGGTTAATCAGGCAGAAATGGAAGTTTTGCAAATGGGCCTTAAAGAAGCTTGCCGCCTCCATATCATGGGCAATCAGGTTGAGGGGGATTCCCTTTATGCTATCAGATGGGCTAAGGGTTCTTATACAGTGCCTTGATGGATGGCTGCTGTGGAAACAAGCACCAACTCAGTGGTACCTTTTGGATAAAGAGGGAATTTCCTGGCAGCGTAGCCTTAAGATAATCAGGCTGAAGGTTTTTCTCCTTTGTTTTAGTAGCTGTTCTTTGTTTGGATTTTCTTGTGGTGTTGGGGCCCTGTCTATGCTCTTTTTGTGTTGCTTTAAGTACATTCCGCTTGTACTGCTTAGCACCATCTCAATAAAATTTAGTTACCATTCCAAAAAAAAAAACATAAAATCAGTCATTTATTTTTTACACTTGTATGTCACAGCAGGTTATGTATGATACAGAACAGAAAAAGAATACATGTATAAACAAACTAATCAAAACAGAATTCTGTTATGCATTACCATCAGTGCACGAGAGCTCAGGATTCATGTTGCTATTCGCTTTGACCACTCGGAGATACAGCAAAGTACCTATCTGAAGTAGCAAGTAATGTGCTACTGAGTTAACAGTGAGGAATACTAACAAATAAAAACACAACACAAAATCATTCGAATAGGAATATAAAACTATGAACACAATAACCAACTCGAGTGATATGTTTTACTTTGTTGTGTTTTAGCATTTTATCAGTCATTTTCAATGAAATTTAAGTAATAAGTTCATCAAATCTAGAAATTATAAGAGGAATTGATTCGAGAAAAAAATATGTAGATGAAGATAGACAGAGAATTTTGTTGTGTTTAGATAATTTTGATTTTAATATTTCTACTCTTAATATAGTTGTTTATTTATAGCTTTTGAATTTCACTTATAAATTTCTGTGAGCCAGTTTTCACTTTTTCAATCATTTCTTAGAAATTAGAATTGAAATTTTTTATAAGCACTATTTGAAAGTTAATTAAATAAAAATGTTCACACCATATCCTGCCTTTTTCTCTAATCAAAATCAGTCTTTGATTTGTCATTTGTTTATTTTCTGTTTTTATAATGTACGATGGAATTAGCCTAAAAGACATGAACACAATGTCAGAAGCATGTACGAGTAAGCATATATTGGTTAAGAAAACTGCATCGCTGAAGTCCTCCATCTTTGCAAATAGGAAAAAATAAATAAATAAATAACTAAAAAATGTAAAGAAAAGGCCAAGGAAAACATGAGTTATACCTCAAACTTTGGTATGTTTCTTCTGGTTCCTCCCTCAAAAGCAAGTACAGGCAGAAATGCCAACATAGGCCCCTTTATGTCCACCAAAAAGTTCTGCACACAAGAAGACAAGCAAGTATTATACAATAATGTAGACTATGTGTTACAATATTCTCACCATAAATTTGTATCACCAATTTTTTTTAACCACAGATGTTGCCAGCACAAGTTGAACAAAGTCAACCAAAAAAATTGTTGCTGAGAGAGTAAGAAACTGATTGAGAAAGTCATTTCGCCCACAACATTCAATTGCCTCCATCAAAACTTCCAGAGGATATGTTGATAGGAAGTTGAAGATGAGGGCCCAAAATAACTTGGAGAGCAAAAATGAAGATGTAATTCCATTAGCACTTGAGCTGCACTTCCTTAACAGTCAACAGCCGTTTCTTTCAAGTCTTCTAGATTATAAAAGCTCTCCACACCATAAATCTCTGACAGGCTTACCCCTCCAAAATGGGGTACTATCGGAAAGAACATTAAGCAAATCAACCACGAAAAACACAAGTAATGTACCACTTCAAAGAAATTACAACCACTTCGCTTTCTTTCTGTTCAAGATAGATGGATTGGTAGCAATTCCACTGCTCAAATAGAAGAGATAGAGCACACGACCCTTCCCAGGATTAAATTAACCAATCTAAAATAGTAGTGTCTACAATCGATTGCAAAATCTCAAATCTTGAAGAACAAGAGACACAAAATTCCAGTTTGTCTTGAAATGCATAGAGAAAAGCTTACATCTGGCTTACAGTCGACCACAATACCAAGAATTGTGTCCTCCACACAAGGTACATACTGCCAATTGCCAAAAACAAAAAAAGAAAAAAAATCAAATAATTGCTATCACTCTGTTTAGAAAATAGAAAAAAAAAAGGACATTGGCTAGAGTAATGGGAATTTAGAGATAAAACATTAAACAGAAACTGCAAAATATTCACATTCAAGTACTAATCTCAGTCCAACCAAATACATATTAATGTAAAAGAATAAAAATACCCTAGTTAACATATAAAAACTATCAATGAGCATGGAATGCAGAGAAACTAATGAACATGATTAACAAGATGTAGTCTCAACATTAAGAATGTTACTACATATTGGTGCGTGGTAATCAAATTGGAAATGTGTCTCCACTGACCACTCTCCATCTGACACAAACCAAGTTGCTAAATGAAAACAGCTCAAGGGAAAAGTAGCTTATCTTCATCTGAATTACAAAATAACAGTGGCCAATGACTTGAAACCAGCAAACATATTAAAATATCTGCACAGTTGGGCACTGCCTTGATGAATGGTTCCTAAAATTAACTTAGCAGATATCTGACAGTCCCAACCCAGGTTCTACATTGAAAACAAGTCCAAGAAAAAGAAAAAAAGCCATACCCAAAACAAAAATAGAAGGCAGCAACTATGTTATTATATGGCATGTCCTTGGCAGTGGTACCACCAAGTATCAGCCCAAAGGCAAAGTAAAAGAAACAGAGCAACGACAAAACAATCTGCCTATGTATGCCTATCTAATCCGTGGGGATCAATACAAAAATGAAAACTGATAACGAATATAGTATACTGAAGGCCAAACAGCTAGTATAGTATATTGCAGCTCTACATAGTGTAGATAATTCTTCAGCTTCGACACAGGTTAGGTTCTCCGGCATTAGATGCCATTGTCCTTAATTAATTCTCAGCTCATTGACAACTCTTCCATGGATAGAGAGGCAGTTTGACTTCACTAGGTTTTGTAGAAGAGGCACAAAAACCCCTCTTTTGAGTTTCAACATCAAAAAAGGGTCCTTACATGTTGACATGGAGCCCATCCATATCACCCAAGATTTTGATTTTGTGAATGTACCATTAAAAGTTGAGTTGCTTGCATTTGGTTTCATATCATCTGGGTCAGCAATATTGCAGTTTCTGGGGGTGGGTGGCATCTTTAATTCTTACAAAGGAAAGTGAAATGAAATGAAATAGAACAACTTCAAAGTGCAATAATTTGTACTTTATTATCATAAAGTAAGTTGCTATGAGTATGAGACTTACCCTCTTCTCAGAGCTTTCGACCCAATACTTGTTTGGTTTTGAGAACCTTAACCTCCCAGCTTTCATCACAGAAATAGCATCCCCATCCTGCAAATCAATCAATGGTTTTAAAGGAAGGAAGATGGTGTGGATGGTAGAAAGAAACCGTAGAAAGAAAATGAAAAAGAGACTAAGTAGTAGTAGTAGGTACCTGGCGAAGGCCTGGTCCGAGTTTAAGAGTCTGATTGGTCATGTTGGAAAGATCCAGAATCACATCACCTGCTACCTAAAAATAAATACACCCCACAAACAAACAAACCATGAATGAATGAATACATGGGGATTAGGAGGCACATTAAGAAGATGGATTGGAGAGTGATTTGATTGATTACTCACGACAATCTGGTCGACCAAGGATGATGATGATAAGGGCTTCTCTCCCATGTTTTCTAACCTGTGCCGCGCCTTCCTCTACTGACCTTTTTCCCTCCCCTCCTCACTTTCTTTCTTCCCCCTCTCCTCCTCTTCTCTTATTCTCCTTTTTTTTTTTTTTAATGGGGTTATGTGGCATTAGTACTATTTAAATCCAATTTTTTCAATTTCTTACTCAAATTATAATAATGTTATAACTCCGAGGAGTTGGCCCGAGTGGTCAGGACCATTGTATATCGACTCCGATTCCTCTCTTCCGAAGCTAGAGGCCATTCAGAAATAGAAGGTCAATTCAACTAGTGCTACCACCTTGGAACCACAAATGGTGTTTATATTACTTTCCTCTAGCCCAGAGGAATTAGTCCAGCCACTTCAAACCCCATAATATCGTGGGAGTGTTATATGTCACAGAAGCTATAAATCACGTAGTCCCGTGATGCATGACTTTCATGCAATATTTTATGAAAAAAAATATTTAGAAACAGCAGTCAGATGTGTATTTATTTTTCACAACATATCATTTTTCGTATTGTGTTAAAATAAATTCACTTACAGTTTTGCAGAAAGTCTGATACCGAAATTAATAAATTTCATGATAAACTGAATTAAACAAAACAAGGACTAATATGTCAAAACCCTTTTGTTTTTTTATATTTTAAAAAAGTGCAGGACTTATGAATATCACCCTCAGGCCAAGAGACATTCGAGTCAAGAACAGGATCCTATGAGTCCACGATCATAGACATTGTCTGTGGGCCACATGACAGAAATAGAAATGTAAACTGCATTCAGCTCCTTCGGCATGGGATTTACCCTGACATTACACTCAAAATTTTATTTTATTTTGGGCCCATTGTGAGATTCGAATATGTATTTTTTTGATCATAAATTATATATACTATGGAAAATCCTAACTATTGGTTATACTATGGATTATATAACTTGGATTATATAACATTTTATTTTGAGAAAATAAAATAAAAAGGAAGATGCTATTTGATGTTTATTTTTTACCACCTTATATATTCAATTTTCATGTATTTTATTTTTAGTACAAACCCATATAGTAGAAACCAAACAGCTCAACATCATGATCCACATGTATGTAAGAAAGTTATCCACACGAGTATGTTTGGTAACAGATGAAGAATCCATATATATATATATATATATATATAAGGTTTCCTTTTTCTTTTTCCTTTTTCCGTATGTTGTTGGATCGATGACTACCTTGATTCCTTTTCTTTGATTTTTTTTCTTTTGAAAATATTTTCCTTAATTCCCCGTTCTTCTATTTTCCATTTTTTCCCACTTTCTTGGGGAATTTGTTTTCCATACTTTCTTCCTTTTTAAGTATGGAATTTGTTTTCCATACTCTTTTAGTTAACAATATTTGTCTACAGATACATTCCTTAAGCTCACTTCATTTGAGCACAATCTTAATGAGGTCAGAAATATCATTATTAGCGACAGCTTCAAAATCAAGCCCGTCTATTTACACATTTTTTTAGCTTTAGCAACTGGACGGGTGCACATTGCCCAGGGTCAGGCCCAGCCCACTTTTAAAAAGGACCATATCTGGCCTAATCCCGACATGGGCCTTAAGTACCCTAGTCCAACCTGCCCATTTAGTCAATCAAGCCTGTCTATTTACACTTTTATTTTTAGCTTTCTAACTACTAGTTTGAGTATATATAGTAAACTGAACGTTTACTTATTCAGACCGAGCCGGGTAGAGCTTTGGGCTTTTTATCACTTAATACAAGCTAGACACATATACTAAACGGGCAAAAAGTTTAGATCCAGGCGCATCGGAAGGCCGGGTCGGCGGGCTCAGGGTGGCCCAAGCCCTTGTGCACCTCTAACAACAGGTCATACTAATAAAGGAGTCTTGCTGATGAGTGAAAGATAACCCAACCTAGAATATTTAATAAAACTAATGGGAAAACAATTCACCTTGTAAATACTGGGAACAATTGCATACTAAATAGTCATGGAGTCATTTTACTTTTTTATTTTGACTAAGCCACGAATTTGATGGCAAAAACATTGGAAGAAGTCAATTTAATACTAAATGGCTAACCAAGTCCTCTGCTTTTTTTTGTTCTACAAAAAAAAGTCCTTTGCTTTTTTACTTGGTAGCACATTTTTCTGAGATTGGAAGATTAGATGATCAACTTGCCAAAACTACGCTCACATGCCCTTTTTTTCAGTAACTAAAGGGTGATTCTAAAACTCACTCACCTCTTTTGCTGAATCCACCCACAAATTTTTTTTTTAATTATACATGACGAAAATACCCCTCTTCCTCTCCCTGCTCCGGCGGCACCCCAGCCAGACCCCCTCTTCCTCTCCCTGCTCCGGCGGCACCCCCAGCCAGACCCCATCGTCCTCACCCAGCACTTCACCTCCCCCCACATCTCCATCCTCGTCTCTCTGACCCCAGCGTGCAGAACCCACTCCCCACCATCGTTTTCTTCTCCCTCCATCTCACGACCACCAAGTGCAGCGCCCCCATCTTCTTCTCCCTCTCGATCTCGCCACCATCTTCCGCACCTCCGCGCGCCTCTCTCCTTCATCTCTCCACCCTCTCTTCTCCTTCCTTTGTTTCTCTCTGTCCCTGCTTTACCATATCTCTCCTTCCATCTCCATTTTCCCCTCCGCTGCAACTCTCTCCGCCCTCTCTTGATTGCAGTATTCTCCAGAGGTGCACGAAGTTTTGGAGCCGTGCACATAGAGAGGTGCACGGCCGAAAAATCCCGTGCATTTTTCATTTGCACGGTTTATCATATCCGTGCACAGATCGCAGCCTTCTCCAAATGTGCACGAAGTTTTCGAACCGTGCATATAGAGAGGTGCACGGCTGAAAAACCCCGTGCATTTATCAATTGCACGGTTGGAAAAACCCGTGCGTTTATCAATTGCACGGTTTATCACCGTCGTCTTCCCGCTCTCGTCGATCGCGACCTGCACCTCTGGAGGGCGGGGAGAGGGAGGAGCGTTATCCCCCCTGTCTCCTTCTTCTTGCACTTCTCTTATTCTTCCTCTTCTCCTTCCTTTTCTCTCTCTTTTTTTCCTCTCTCCTCTGTTTTTCTCCTTCTTCTTCTCTCCTCCCTGTCACTGCTGCACCCTCGCACCACCCCCTGGATCACCGCTCCCACCTTCTCCTCTCCTTCCCTTGTTCTTCTTCTCTAACCGGGGGATGCAGGCGGCGAGCGAGAGAGATAGAGAGAGGGAGAGGGATAGGCGGCGACAGGGTTGGGCGGACGTGGCTGGAGCAGGTTCGCCGGATGTGGCCGAAGCAGGAAACCAGAAGGAGAGAGGAGAAGATGAGGGTATTTTAGGTATTATTCAAAATGTGGGTGGATATAGCAAAAGAGGTGGGTGAGTTTAGAATCACCCGTAACTAAAATCTAAAATCACTTACAGGAGAGGAGTTCATTCAAAGTTTGATAAATTGAATGAAGCCCGGCCCATGAAATGATTTAGTCACGAACACAATTCTGGATAGCATACAATGGGTCCAACATGCTGATAAAATTTATTAATCTGGATAGGGCCATATATATATATATATGTGTGTGTGTGTGTCCTTATTATTTCACAAGCATACATCTTTAGCCCATGTTTGGCACCTCTATTTCCGGCCTCTACTTGTCTAAATGTCTAAAGCAAACAAAGGTTATGAAAATAAGAGCGTTTGGCCTGTTCATTTTTGACATTTAGAGGCAAATCTTCTAAAACCCAAATGCTCAAAAAGTAGGGAGTTGAAAAATAGAGCTTTGGCCTCTTCTTTGTATGATTCTTTTTTTTTTTTTTTATGGCTCTACTTTTACTGTGTCTATCAGAAAAAGAATAGAGATACCAAACATGGCTCTCCTGCCATAAATTTCAGACAGTAATTCGAGCAGGTTAGGATGGGTTTTGAGCCCAGATGAACCCGATCCAAATCTGGAACGGCCAACCCTAACTCAACTTACACCGAATGCCAACCTAACTTGACCTGAGCTAAATTCTAATAGGGCCAAGCCTAAACTGCCTCTTGAACTGTGTAACACCCAACGGGCCGGGAACTGACATCGACCTGGATTCAACTCTGGGTTTATTTCCAGACCCAAGCCCAATCTATACCCGAAAATAAAATGATTTTCAGTAGGGAATAGGTCCCTGATTCTCCGATTACCCGGAGGTTCGGACCCATTAAAAACCGGGTTTGGGTCCTTATTTAGGCACCGCTAAGTAAATGGGTCCGGGTCTGGGTCCTATTTTGGACCTGTGACCTAAATGGGCCCGGTTCCTCTTCCATATTGGTTCGAACCCGGGATTCGACACATTACCTTAAATTTCAAGAATCTCTACTTAAAATTAGTTTTTTTTCCTGTACCATTTTCTACCTAGACCCGGATCCACACCCAGACTCGCCCCATATATAGTTCTATTTCCAAGTTTGGTTCCACGTTCTCCTTAAAAGTTCCAGGTTTGGAACTAAGAAACTGGCCCTGAGACGATTCCGGATCCGAGTCCGGGTCCACCTTCTCCTTATCGGGATTGGGCCAAATACAAGGTTGCCGGCTGAAACCAACCCAGTTGGTAACCTTCAAATGAGTTAATAAAGCATTGAAACCAAGGGATCGAAACTCCAAAAAGGAGAAAGACTTCTTGTTCTTAAACATTTTTTTTTAAGACTGAAGTAAGAAAACATCTACACTTTGCTTAACATATGGAAGTCCAGATCTCCAAACAGAACAAAATAAACCAAAAGCAAATTGACAACATCTATGTTTGTTTCATTGTATATCCGGTCCCTGAAGGTCACACACTGAGTTTGGCCGTCGGTGTGAGCCTCAAACAACCCCTAATGTATTTTATAATTTATGTCATTTATCATTTGGTGGGTTGTGAATGGGTTACCGATTTTCTTCGTTAACGACCCGCTAATTAAACGGGTTAACGGGTAGGACCCATTAACAACATGGATCCGTTAAGAGGTCATCTAAATCCGTTAATATTGTATGGGTTCGTATAATGTTAGAAGATTGTGCGGCATTTTTACAATGCTAGTACTGAGTACGACAAAATAAAAACTTCAGAAAATTTGTTTTGATATTAAAAATGTAACTGTTCTGATGAGGCAAGAGGAAACTTCTTTGCCACGAATTCCCGGAAAAACAATGCAACAACACTAGCCTCCATCACTGCAACCAACCTCATTGAATGGTGCACAAAGAGCCACGGTGGCCCATTTCTTTCCCCTACAACCTCTCCACCGGGGATTTAGGCATTGACACCATTTGCTTGCATTCTCTCTTTCTTTCTTTTTTATTAGAATCTTTTTTATAGTGTTAAAGAGAAAGTTGATGACAAGGACTTACTTGAAAGCCACCTTAAAATCTTAAGAGACCTTTCTTATATTGTCAATTTGTTAAAACCTTTTCTATCTGGCCAAAATCCCTAAAAAAAATAAAACAAAATGAGGGTAACTAGAAGGAATTTGAAGCATCTTTTAAATTTCATTGACTGATGCAAAAAATACCATTCTCATTTGACAATCATTACCACCCACCCCAAACCCAAATTCATGGGATAAGGCTTCAAATGTTGATGATGATTTGATGCTCATTCGACAATCTCATGACTGACAATATTGCATAATCAAAAGTAGCTTCAATCCATGCCGGGAGTACAGCCCAACCCAGCCCAGGAGCTTTTGGCCCTCAGCATGAAGGACTCTCCATTCTAGACGGCCAATAACTAATCATTTATATCCGACAATCGAACATGTATCAAATGTAAATGGCTGAAGCAGGCTGCACAAGGTGGATTGGGATTGCTATGGTTGGAAATTGGAACTGATCATTTTCGTTAACATATAGAGGCGACTGTGGGCGTTAATTTTTCTTATGATTTACAAAGAATTTGGCAATGATGTAGGGGGTGAAGAGTGAAGGATCTGACCATCAATTATCCTACCTTTAATGGTAAATATTTTTTTTTTCATCTACACTCTCATATGAAAAATAAATACCATCACAAGTGCAAAAAACTGGATAGCCTTCTTCACTGTTAATCATATTACTTTCCCATTACCTTCTTACTTTTCACTCAGCTCCAACCCTACCACTTTCCTATGAAAATGATATAACAAAAGTCAAAGGGCCCGTTTGTTAGCACTAAAATACAGAGGAACCGAAAACATAAGCATTGGGATAATTCTGTAATTCATGCCCTAAGTAATAAAAAATGAATACCAAAGGTGAATATCCAAGAATGCCCATCAAATAACCTCCCCTTTAATGGAAATTGAATCAAAGGAAGATCGTGAAATGAATACCCAGCCATCACCCTACTAGTTCAAAAAAAAAAAGAAAGAAAACTCAATACCTAGGAAAGTCAAGGTCTCATCTGCATATCTACCTTATTTCCTTCACTCCTCACCTCATATGCTTCACCCCCACCTCTTTAAAAGTCCTTCGTGGAGCTTATTTGACCATGAATTCCTATGTATTCATTCCTATGTAATCTAATGCAAACAAATAGGCCCCAAAATGTCCTGAAAAGGAAGGTTTCCCATGCCTGTTTTACTCCAATAAAGACAAATATGGCAGTATTAAGCTGTATTTCTCGACTATCAATAGACTAGAGGGATCTGAATTCGACTATATAATGCCATGTTACATGATGCTGTTACAGTGTAATATATAATTTAGAAAAGCATCCACAGCAATTTTCTCCAATGATGGCATTCCTATCATTTCAATCTTGATATACACAAAAACTGAAAAAAAGAATCTTGAATAACACATTCAAAATTGCTATTAGACAGTAGAGATAAATCCCCATCAATGTTCAGCTGTGGGCTTGCAGAAAAATAAGAAGTCAATAAAAGTTACAAGAACTGGTCAATGGGCTTCAAGTTTCTCGGTATGTTGTCAAAGTTCCCGGAAGTTATGTCTGATTGCAGCATAGGCCTCTTACCAATATTTTGCATGATGCCTTCAGCCAGGTGTTCCTTGGTTGGTGTCAACATTACATAATTAGGATCAGCCCTTTGATAACTACATTTGGAAGGGGAAATTTTTTGTTAGTTTCATGAAGAAAGTAGATAAAAGAATGCTCTTCAAAACCTCAAACCTTTTTTTTTTATATCAGTAATAGTACAATTTCATTAAAGAAAGAAACTAGTACAACTCAGCATACAACAAACAAAAGAACACCATCCACATAAGTACCTGGTACAGGAGAAATGTACCAGCCACAAACTACAAAATAGAAGCACTTAAATTACAAGATCTATCTACTCTTTGCTTAGCTAAATAATCTGTCATCCTGTTTGCAGATCTACTAATGTACTAAAACGTGACTTGCATGTCAAAAATTAGATGACTAAATTCATCGAAGAGGAATTGCATTTTCCATGGCCCCCTCAATGATTTCACCCAAGATATAGCATTAGCTGAATCACTCTCCACAATAAGATAAGTGATGAAAAAAGGTATGATCAATGCGAAGAGCTTCCAGGATAGCCAAAACTTCCACTTCATTAAAGTCTTTGATCCCTACATGTTTAGAGAACATATACATAACTTCCCCCTTATAATTTCTAAGAACGCCACCAATACCTGCCAACCTCGGTTTTCCTTTTTCCGCTTTGTCAACATTGAATTTTAGAACTCCACACAGTAGAGAACACCAAGATACTATCATTTTCTTCTTTATAACACCCGTCTTCAAATAAGCTCCCCAATTTTGCATAAAGTTATCTATCTTAAGATCTGAAAATTCTTTCCAAGCACATGCCCATTTAGCGATCCTCAAGAGAACAACTGATAATAGATCCTCCCATGACGATTCTTTTCTATTGAAGATTCAGACTCCCAAACTTAACCATGAGAAACTAACAAAATTACACTAATCAAGTAAACTGTAAAAGTATTCTTGTAAGTATGCAAAAAGCATCCATCAAGATGATGAACAATCCAAAAGAATCTACTAACAGCAGTATATCCCCACATATAAGTCTGACATCCTAGATTTTGCTAACAAATCTGCATCAACATTGCACCAATCTCCATTATGATATTACATTCATTGATTTAACCATTTCCTTCTTACTTTGTCATATGCACCAATCTCCAATATGATTTGAACTTACCACCCAATTCTTGGCATGACATTCTTTGAGTCTCCTATTATAGAGGACCCAACAAACAAGACTAGGACGGCGAAGAGACTTGAGAAATCAATATAATTTTCTGTGGAAAGTGGCAGAGGATAAGAAGGAAGCATTTGGTGAATTAGGATGAGAGTAAAGGACTTATTTATAATTTCAGTGAACACTAGAACTGATTTGTAATTATAAAAAAATGATTTTTAATAATTGAAAACTTATTTTTTGGTAAAAGTTCGAAAACTTATTTTTTGGTAATTGAAAACTAATTTTTTGGTAAAAGTTCGAAAACTTATTTTTTGGTAAAAGTTCACACACACACATGCTAACCCTAATTGGGACCACCAGCTATCCTTTCTCTCTCCATTCTTCTCTTCTCAAAACCCTATTTTGTACTTATTTCTCTTCGTTTTCATATAAATCTTACACTTCTCTACATTATGGAATCCAACTGTAACTACTATTATTTTACTTTCCCTTTTGGCGGGTAAGCAGCTATAGAATCAGTAACTTCCAATAAATATCACACGCATTGGAGATACAATGCTCAACTCCAATAATATTGGTTATTGAAGTAGAAGGCAGTTAAGCATGATGAAACCAAGCCCAAGAAAGAGACAAACCTGGCTTCTCTGAGGTCTTCGATTCGGATTCCAAACCCAAAGGATGTCTTCCCCACTGTATGATCTCTAACAGCTGCAAATTCAAGTGATGCAACACAATTACAAACTAGTTTATATGCTACAATCAAGCTAGGAATTCCAATTACAAGTCGAGTCAAGAAATGTTGCAGAAGCAAGTCCTGACTACATCAGGAATGAAATAAAACAAGCAGTAATGCAGAAGCCTAGGCAAAGGAAACACAAAAGAAATGGTAAAATTTTGTAGAAACCGGCATCAGATATTGTCCTGTAATCCATATCCAACATAGGCGAGAGAAGACCATTGTTCAGTTTCCATCATTAGCAAGCTCTATAAAGGGAAATAGGCAATTCTCAATGAAACATTCGCTTGGCTCAAGAAACACTGCATGTGGGCCGACAATTTAGCTATCCAAATCATTTATGTGATGGATCCCATGACAATCCAAATAACCCAACTTGAAGATGACCCTAACCACCAGATCGAGCTCCTGTTACACGTGGACTATTGGCACTTGTTCATTTTCATAGTATGGCTAGGATATTGTCAGATGATGTTGGGTCATGGTCCATTCATGAAAGGCCCCAAGATCACCAGCTTATAATATTGAAAATTGAAACCATTTGTATCATGGCTGATCAAAAGACACATTATTTTCGATTGAGCATCATATAGAACCTCATAATTGATAAACTCTCGAAATTACTTACAAAGAGTCACGGGAACTTATATAGCATAGGTGTGATCAGTTGTGTGAAGCAGCACGTGGAAGTAGTAAATAGCATAAGAAACATACATGAGACATTTCTAACAATGAAATATACCTGAAATGCTAAAAGTGAAAGAAGGCCTCCACCATGACTTGAATGCTAAAGCAACAGAAGAGCTAACATGACCAAGCTTTCCCTGAAACATGACCCCAAAAAATTATATAGAACATGGATGCAATCTCTCATAATTAGTATGATCTGTCATTTACAAATTAGAAACTGAAAAGCATCATTACCTTCACCAAGAAGTTCTTATTGGCTTGCCAAGATGCAGCTAATTGAAAGATGGATTTTTCGACACTATTTGATGATTCATCTCCTTTGATCCTTTAGATATTATCAAGTGAATCACAGGTTCCTTAGTTTTATGAATGTTTTTCAGTAATTGAGCCACAGGTGATACAATGGGCCAGGCCAAGCCATGGAATTCAGGGCAGGCCTTTTAAGAGTCGGGCAATCAGGCTTTACCTTAATGTTAGGTGCATCAGCTAGGCTTGGGTTTGATTGCATGCCCAGCACAGCCTGGGTCTGGCAACAGTTTCCATTGTGAGGCCGGAACATGAAAAACCCATTCATGGAATGACAAGCCTGGATTTGGGCCTTACACTTGCAGTCTGGACCCAATTAAAAATTTCAGACTGAACAAATAAATGTGCCAGGCTGTGATTGACACCAGCTCATCCTGGACCTGGCCCATTGGCTCATCCACAGTACTTCATCACTCAACTTACCTTGTCTCCAACTCAAAGCCAAAGTCAATATAATTTGTGATTCCAACTATCACACTTTCTTCAAAAGGATTTTTCACCTGTTAAGATAAATCAGTGCATGGATTTTCAGTACCACCCAAAATATAAAACAAGTAATTCATGGGAGCAGTATAAGCCCAAAAAGAAAGAAAAATATAAAAAAGAAAAGCCCTCCAATGATATCAGATTGTGGCTGAGAAGCATACCCTTCTTTGGACCACAACATGCTGATAGAAGGATGCAATCAGCTGAAATTTGGGAAAATTTTAAATGAGAAATCAGTAAAAAGTGCAATATTTATTAAAATAAACTTATATCAGTCATGTTAAACACGTGTCAGCAAAAACTTGATAGGGTAGTAGAGCTATCAATGGGTCAGATTTAGTCCACGCTTACATGGGCCTGGTCCAGGTTCGGGTTGAAATCCAAGTCTCGGTCCCACATGGACCCTGGAAACTGGATCCAGGCCTGCCTGATAAGGATTAAAGAAGGCCCATGTCTGCCCAATAAAGGCCCAAGTCTAAAGGAAAAAAATACAACATCATAATTGTTCATCAATTATCAACAGAGAAAGAATCCTCATCACCATCAAAAATAAAAAAAAGAAAAGAAAATATTACTATTTTCACAAAAAAAAAAGAAAATAAAAAAGAAACCCAAATACCTTACAAATCTCAGTTTTACTCAAAAATCCAACCCAAAAGTTTCAGTTTCCATAATCTAAAAAATTACGATATGAGCACTAAAAGATTTTTAAATTGAACAAACCTGTGAACTTTTAGCAAATTCAAGACCGAAATTGAATGATGGACTCAAAGGGCTACTTGAACCTAACCCATAGCCGACTGCGCAGCTCCAATTCATTAAATTGTTAAATCTTTCGCTATCTTTTATTCCAACTGAGAGAAAATAGAAAAAGGCAGCAGTGTGAGATTAAGTCATCTAACAAATTGTCATTTTGGAACCATATAAATTTAAAAAAAAAAACTAGCACAGATAAATTAAAGCTATCTAAAAGCTTAATGGAAATGAAAGGACGATAACTACAATGCCACACCATCCTTCTATGTATTACCATGCATGCATATGGGTTTCTGCACGTTTGGATGTCAGAGTGAGCATGTGTTATTAGGAAGAGAAGTAAAACAAAATAAATAGAAAGTTATGCCATCAGTTTGCTTAGAGTTCACAAGTCAAATTTTGCTAAAAAATTCTATTCGAACAAATAAAAAAAAAAAAAAAACACTAAAAGAACAAATAACATACATACAAATGTCCCTAACTTTATTTTTTACTTGTTTATTGGTAACATAACTTGAACACTTGACCTGATTTCAATAGTGAGAACCTTCTACTGAGCCATAGGCTCTATGTCGTCCCTAAGTTATATTCGACATGTAAAAACACAATCACATGCAGCAAGACTAGTACTAAATTCTTTCCAATGAATCATGGACAGATCAATCAAAATGGGTCACAACTCACAAGTTTTGCTCAACAAGTAAAAATCAATTGATTACTTGGTCTTGAAGCAAGGATCAAAATAGCGGTTGTGGTGGGCGTAGTGGCCAGTGGACAAAATGCTACGTAGTGAGTGATAAGTAGCGGTGTGAATTGTTTAAGTTGTCAAAAGAATTTGAATATTTTGTAGCAGTCAATCTTATGTTTTTTAGTGATCTGAAACCATATAAGGGTAGACATAACTTTATGGAAGGCTATTGAGGAGAAGAAATAGGAAAAATAATGTTATAAATTAAAACTACTTGGCTCTATTAGGTTTTAAACCATAGTGCCACTATTTTCAAAATAGTATAGCGACTTCAACCGCTATGGCCGATAATGCAACCGCTATGTAGCGCTATTTTGAACCATGTCTTGAAGGACCCTCAATGAGATATCCTTCATTCTTGACAAGGAGTGAATGCATGTGAAAGGATCCCTCCAACTTCTGCTTATAAACAGGTTCTGCTTAAGCACCACTTCAAACCACCAAATTTATCCATCTATCTTTATATATAATGGACTCCAATCAATTGTTTTGTTTTTTAAAACAATTCTAATTTACCCTAGTGGTTTCAAACTCTAGGAGGAAGACTTCAAGGAGGTCTGGTACTCAATGGTTTCAAAAGATGAACTATTAGAGCATGGCCCATTTCCCAACCATGATAAGATTGCCAAAAGGTGGCTCTCACCGATATCATTGACAGTCAAACAGAATCCATCCTTTTGAAATGACCATCATAATTATCTCATTCATGATGTGCTATAGAAGAAAACTGTTTTAGTAGCATAAAATCATCACTTACAATCTGGCTTGTATTGCACCCCTGCAGTTAGCCTCCCTATCCGGCCTACGACCCATGCACTTCTTGGAACCTCAGAAGCCACTATAATCAAAGCATGGTTACAACAATAATACTTTTGCAATATTAATAAATTAAGATTTGCACCATAAACTAGTTAATTCATTATTAAGACCTGAACCACAAAGACCAGACATCCAAATTAATATATACATGAAGCAGTCCTATACTGCACTGATGGGTTTCAAGCACAAAAACATCAATCGATGCCTTACCCCGTCTATCTGAGGCCATGCACCAGTATATGTTGAGCCATTTATCATTGCCCCAAAAAATACCCAAAAAGGACAGACTGCTACTGCTGCCGCCTCCACCTCTGAGATCATGCAGCAGGTATATATTGGGCTATTATCATTGCCCCAAAAATACATGTTCATGCATGCACGTGTGTGTGTGTGTGTGTGTGTGTGTGAGAGAGAGAGAGAGAGAGAGAGAGAGAGAGAGAGAGAGAGAGAGAGAGAGAGAGAGAGAGAGAGAGAGAGAGAGAGAGAGAGAGAGAGAGAGAGAGAGAGAGAGAGAGAGAGAGCACAACCATTGCTAAATGTATTGATAAAAGATGAAAATGCTAAACAAATTACTCAACATGCCAACTTGATCGACTCTAGAATGACAGAAACACCAATTGAGTTACATGTGAAATGAAGGGCTTCAGGTGATGAATCCCAGATGACCAGAAACAGAATTCTTTGCTCCCTCATTTACCTCAAACATATAATCCAATTAGCATATATATGGGTCATGTGTAACAGTGTAAGTCAGCTTCTTTCAACACCATGTGCTTCTCATTATACCATTGCCAATTATAGCTTATACGACTTTTAACATATAAATATGCTTACAATTAAAATTTTTTTTTTTTTAAGAAGTAGCCACAAGAAGGAGGTGAAACAATAATGGCAATACCAGTCACATACAAGGGAAAGGCAAGAATGTGGTCCCAATTGATAAATTCTCAGAGCCATATCTCAACCCTAGAACACCATAGTCCTCTGAATGCATCCTGCATAAGTGTTTAAGTTTGAGAACTCCACATAAATACAATTAATTAGCCTTGACATTATAAATCCACAATTAGTCAAAGGTAGGCATTGAAGAATTGAGGTTAAAACGATACAAGTTATTAATGTCTATAGGTGGTATGCTTGTAATTTGTCATATGAGCAACACTCAGAAGAACATATGTCATCTGTGTCTAAAGTTAAAATGTGGAGCATGGTTTATGCGGAAGCAGATGGGGCCTGTGGTGAAGAGAGGATAGGTTGCCTCTTATGGTTTCTTTTCGTACAAACAGGCCATAGGAGTAGGGACACGATAATGGGTTCTTGTAAAGAAGAAGATGTACATGAATAGTGATATGTTCTGAAAATAACACTTAAAACTGACATAAATCATCTGTGTCTAAATTTAATCATTGTAGAGAATGAGAACATAAAAAAAATGGTTGATTATAAAACCACAGTCCAAAGAACATAAAATGTAGTAAGCATCTCATTGACTTAAGATACAAAGAAATAAGTACCTTTTCTCAACGAGCAAGGGGAACACGCCAAATGCACCCACTCCATATTTAGGGTAATAAGCAGATGATCTCAGGCGCAAAATCCTAGGAAACGAGAAAGCATAATTTAATTTAAGAAATAACTAACAAGATCTGTGATGAGTTGTTTGATGCATTGATAGTAAAGAAGGGAAAAGGATGAGAAAGATAAAGGAGGTTATTCTTCAAAGACCAGTTGGTCAAATGATTAATTCAACTAACCCAAATACTATGGGATAACAATTAAGACCATTAAAGAAAGACCCTTCACACTTATTCTCAGGGGGGAAAGTCACCACGACAAGAACTCATGACCGGATAAGTAACCTCATTGCTTATAAATCCAGGGTCTCCAATCGCCATCACAGTGTCAATAAATCATCAAATGTCACTGCCGACACACTACCAGGTCACATCACCTTAAAGTGGAGATTATAATTTCATATCAACAATAATAATACCAAAAGTAGATCAAACAACCTTATAAAAAAGGTCCGAACCTTTCAACCAGCCATATGTGCAGCCAACACAATAAATAAACTTTCAACTATAATAACATAGAATTTACCAAAAAAGCTACAATAACATAGCAAAAATTAGATATTAAAACCACACAATCGATTTGGCAACCAATATGTAAGGAAGGCAAATCTTGACAACTTCACAGTTAATGCTCCTTTAGCCATGAGGATGAATTCAGATAATAAGAGAAAGTTAGAAAGAAAAACACACACACACAAAATAATAATCATAATAATAATAACAATAACAATAAAAGTTAAAAAATAAAAAAATAAAATCTAGAAAGCCACACTTGTAGCAATAAAAAAACTTAAACAGGGTATTCAGGAATCTAGAAGGAAGATCCGATTATTCATTCCTCAAACAGGTCCAAAATATAGACCAACATGTAGAGACCTTGGCCTGATGCTGTTTAAGTACGGCCATCGACATCAACGATACAATTACTACCAACATCAGCCTCAGACTGTAGCATCAACCAAATCTCCTAGGAATTTCAATCTAATACTAAGTTGTGAGGAGTGTTGTTCTCCTTTTGGACCTTTTCTGTCAGTGCCTCATTGATAGTACAGATGATCTCATCTGCATTCAAGTTATTATAATCTTATTCTAATCCAGAGTCCTAGAGTAATCAGATGCAACTGAGTTGCATTTATCTCTTCCACACATTAGTACACAGCATTAAAATGGTAATGCTGATCCAAATGTGTATCTTGGTATGTTGCTTTGTTGTGACTAGTAAGGTGCTCCACGTGTGTATCATTTTCACATTAACAAGGATGACAAATTAAAGTCAACTTTGCTAGAAATAGAATGACAGGATAATGGATCACTATGCAATGGATTAATAACTTACTCATGCGCATTTGACACATAAAGATCCATGAATGTATGGGGATCATCCAAATCTCTGCACAAAGAGGGAAGCACAATAAAATGAAGGGCAACCCACGTGTCATCTTGCACACAGAAGTAAATGAAGACCAAAGTAGTAAATTTTCCTTTACCTCTGCCAACGAAACGAAGCATCACCAAGAATGTTCTCCCCTTTATTATTATCAAGAGGACCTGAGACATGAAGAGGTTAATAGAAAAGGAATTGTGTTCTTTTGCAATTGCAAGTGCCAAGAATTCTAAACACCAGTATTAAAACCAAGATAAAATGCTTGTGCACATATTTTGAAAGCATGACCACTGATCGTGGCTACTTTTGAAAGTACAAGAGCAAAGGTACAAAAATGAACCTCAAGAAATTCCACCAACAAAAGATTAAAAGAACCTACTTTTGAATTCATTTTTAGCTGATTAAAGTCACAATGCTATAGAAATAAAGGGAGAAAAAATTACCCAAGCAGCCCATCACACGACAAAACTGTTTTTTGTTGACAAGAAAAGGATATCAAGAAAACATAAAAAAAGGATAACTTAGAAGCTTTAGTAGATTATCATAGATTTCTATCTTATTGATCTAAAAGCAATTGCAAGTTTTGATCATGATAGACTCAAATGAAAAAAATCATAAAACTCACAAGAAAAATTGCAAGATTTTAGAAAATGAGCTTCAAGCATAAGATTCAAATTCATTTCCATAAGATTTGATCCAAATCATAGGATTCAAATAGTAAATTGTAAGATTTCAAAAACAGTGATATTGGCAACTACTGTTGATCGCGATATCGGGAAAATGGAAACAAAAAGTATCCCATTTTATGTTGTCTCAGATTTTTGTTCCACCAAAATACATAGCAAAAAGGATATACATCCCCACAAACACCTAAAATTCCAACCTAATTACTGTTACAGCATGAAAGAAGTGAGTAGTAACTAATATGCTGATTGGCAGCAGCTACAGAATAAAGTCAGTCGTGTATACTGTGAGAGACAAATGCTGAGTGTAATATGTCAATGAAAACTCAAAGGTTGGGGAGCAACATATTCATATATATTTACCACTAAAAAAAAGGTCCATATATCTTCTTTGACAGCATTACTACCAAGAGTTCATAACATGTCACATTCAAAGGATAAGGAAACTAGAGGGAAAAAAAAAGGAGAGAGAGAGAGAGAAAAAAAAAAAAACAACTGCACCAGATACATTTGCAACTAAATCAACATGAGGATCATCAATCGGCTTGAGCATAATCCTTGTGTTAAAATGCCGTGCTTGTTCAAAATAGTCCTCAAAAAGGCATTGCCGAGCAAGCTTCCCAAATAATAGGTCATATGAAGACTCCAACATCCTGCATTGTCACACAAATTTGTAAGATGCCAGCTCACAACTGCAAACAACTGATCCATTTCCCAAAAAAATGCAAATAATTCATCTCATCTAGAAAAGTTAACTAAATAGAAAAAGTTCTTGACTTCTTGACAAATAATAATGAACATTTGGAAGAAGGAATAAAAGTCATCAAACACGTATAAGGAATAAAATTAGTTTTCATGTGGTTGAATCACTAATTGTTCTCTTCACTGTTAACATCGCCAACCCACTGTCTAAGGCACTACTGCCCTCATCATGTGAAGACTGGGGTTTGAATGTTGGTCTTAATGTTAAAAAGAAGAAAGGCTTGCCAGTGAAGCAAGTGGCACCCATAGCAAAGAAATTTATTCTCTTTGCATCACTTCCTGGTTAAGTAACTTAATGTTCTCTTTAAATCATTTCATGACAATCAATGTTCATTCCCATGTAAAAAATAGGAATATGAGGAAAGTTTCCCAAAGGCACCCAAATGTCTACAACCAAAGATCAAAATCAGCAAAATCACGCATTCCTGGGGGCGCCCATTTGGACCATAACAAACCAAGTGCAGGCAAATCAGTTTACGCCAAAATTACATGTAAGTTATAGTTATTTTGTTCTTGGCCATAACCAATTACAGATGAACACCGTTTCAGAAAATTTAATTTACTTGTAAGATGGGAGCTCCAATTCAAAGACGACCCAAATATAATCCATCTCGAAAATAAAAACTAACACAAAACATTGTTAAGGATATACAACTTGAGTCTTGGAGTGATGGAGAAACAGAGCAAATCTACACAATAACATGGTTTCCCGCATTAATAGCATGAGAAGAAAGAAACCCAGATGAAATCATTCTTCTTCCATTTCATATTCTGAAAACTACCAACCAAAAAAGAAAACCCAGAATGCAAAACTCCATAAATTATGAACATCTGAAAGTGCTGAGAATTCTGAAAACCAAGACAAAGACATTAGAGAAACATCAAAATTACAAAAAACAGAACATGGGTATTCCACAATAAGCACAAAAAGGCATATGGGTTCTTCTTCTGATTGTGTAATCAACAGAGAAATGAATACAAGTGAAGAGATTGAGACCTGGTTCGGGCTGCGAGAGGAGGAAAATCGAACATGGGCGGCACCAAAACCATGGGTGGAGGCGGTTCCTTTTGCAGAAAATTCCCCATTCTCTCTCCCTCTCTCTGCTCGATTCGATTGGCAAGAGAGTGGAATTAAATCGAAGTAACTGCAAAGCGAGAACGCAGCTCTTTTCCCCTCCCCTTTTTCTCTTGCTGCAGCCTGCGAGTATACGCAGGATTATGCAAAAGTGGGCCCACTTACATAGGAATTGAATACACAAAAGGTGGTTAAAAATGAAGATTAAAATTGAATTTTCAAAAAATAACATCAAATAACATTTTATTTTATGAAAATAAAATAAATAGAAGATGCTATTTGATGTTTATTTTAAAAAATTCAATGTTAATTTTTATTATTGGCCACCCTATGTATTCAATTCCTATGTATTTTAGTGCTAGCCCATACGGTTGAATCCAAACAGCTAAACATCATGATCCACATGTATTAGGGTTTGGATCGTGTGAGGCCAGCCAATGAATCCATGATGAATAATAAAAAGTAAGAAAGTTATCCACACGAGCATATTTGGTAACCGATGAGGAATTCATATATATGGGGTTTTCTTTTTCTTTCTCCTTTTTCCATATGTTCTTGGATCCATGAGTGCCATGATTCCTTTTCTTTGATTTTTTTTCTTTTGAAAATATTTTCCTTATTTCCCCATTCTTTCATTTTCCATTTTTCCCCACTTTCTTGGGGAATTTGTTTTCCATACTTTCTTCCTTTAAAGTATGGAATTTGTTTTTTTCCATACTCTTTTAGTTAACAATATTTGTCTACAGATACATTCCTTAAGCCCACTTCATTTGAGCATAATCTTAATGAGGTCAGAAATATCATTATTAGCGAGAGCTTCAGAATCAAGCATAGGCAACTCTTCACTTTAGACACTAGAACCAAATAGTATAAGAACTACTCTTTAGCAACTGGACGGGTGTACATTGCCCAGGGTCAGGCCTGGCCCACTTAAAAAAAAGGCCCATATCTGGACTAATCCTAACACAGGGCTTAAGTAAAGTACCTGGTTCAAGCCAGTCTATTTACACTGTTTTTAAGCTTTCTAACTACTAGTTTTGGTATATATAGAAAACTGAACGTTTACTTATTCAGACCTGAGTCGGGTAGAGCTTTGGGCTTTCTATCACTTAATACAAGCAAAAAGTTTAGATCCAGGCCCATCCGAAGGCCGGCTAGGCGGGCTCAGGGTGGCCCCTAGCCCTCGTGCACCTCTACCAACAGGTCATACTAATGAAGGAGTCTTGCTGATGAGTGAAAGATAACCCAATAACCTAGAATTAAGAAAACTAATGGGAAAGCAATTCACCATTGTAAATACTGGGAACAATTGCATACTAACTATCTCTCAAGAAGAAATTTCATTTAGGTTTCGTGTCGTCCAATCTAAAATAGTCATGGAGTCATTAACTTTTTTATTTTGACTAAGCCATGAATTTGATGGCAAGAACATTGGAAGAAGTCAATTGATCACTAAATGGCTAACCAAATCCTCTGCTTTTTCTGTTCTACAAAAAAAGTCCTTTGCTTTTACTTGTTAGCACTTTTTTCTGAGATTGGAAGATTAGATGATCAACTTGCCAAAACTACGCTCACATGCCCTTTTTTTCAGTAACTAAAATCTAAAATCACTTACAGGAGAGGAGTTCATTCAAAGTTTGATAAATTGAATGAAGCCCGGCCCATGAAATGATTTAGTCACACACACAATTCTGGCTAGCATACAATGGGTCCAACATGCTGATAGAATTTATTAATCTTGATAGGGCCATATAAATGGTTTTCCTGTTAGTTGCTTAACGTTTGGATTGGGCCAAGTACAAGGTTACAGGCTGGAACCAACCCAGTGGATAGCCTTCAAATTAATGAGTTAATAAGCATTGAAACCAAGGGAAACTGCAAAAAGGAGAAAGACTTCTTGTTCTCAAACTTTTTTTTTTTGAAGACTGAAGTAAGAAAACATCTACACTTTGCTTAACATATGGAAGTCCAGATCTCCAAACAGAACCAAATAAACCAAAAGCAAATTGACAACATCTATGCAAAAACATGTACAAGTATATATTTGAATCAAAGTGAATACTTCAAAAGGTAAATAGCAGTAAACTTAGTTAACCCTCCCACAATTAATTCGAACCTCCCCTTGGCTCCCAGTGAGAGGGTTCAAGTTCCCCATCTTAACCATGGCATTTGCAAAATCGGTGTTGAACGCGCTTTCATCATTACTATACGTGGTAACAATGGAGTCGGTTGATCCCCCATTAAACAACACTTGATCAGAGTGAAGGAGCCCTCTTTTATTGATCAATGCTTGATAATAGTTGTTACCAAAGCGATTCGGGCTCTGGGGATCTAGAGGTGCCAAGTTACCATCCCCATTGGATGCTGCTTGAGGGCAATTGGCCTGTCGAGAGGTCGCAAAGGCAGCATCAATGTTTGTTTCAGTGTATATCCGGTCCCTGAAGGTCACACACTGAGCTTGGCCGACGGTGTGAGCCCCAGACAAGGCGACCATCTCCCTTTCTGTAAATCCCTGATCGCTAAATACTCGAATAAGCTTGTCGAGGTTATGGCTGAAACCGAGGGAGATTGTTGTTTGCTCCATCTCTACTAGCTGTTCTTGCATCTCTTCTCCCTACTGGAACTGAATAAGTTGGTCCTCCAAGCTGTAACGCCAAATTAAACAAATGATTCTATGTTAAAAGTCTTGTTTTTCTTTATGGAAAACTAGAATATATAAGAAAGTGTCTATTAGTTTTCATCATAATCACCAGTTTCTATTAGGATTAGAGGTTAATATGGTTATATTATTATTAGTGTAAGATTCAAGTTCTACCAAATTATACTCACTTGAACAACTGAGTCACGAGCAGCAATGGCTAGGATGTCTGCACAAGACACTACAGTCCTCCCACATGCTCGATCAACTTGTGTCTTTATATTGTCAATCACTTCAAATCCCCTAGCTGAGTTGTTGTTGGCTAGAGCAGTTTTCTCCCCTACAAAAGATCCATTGTCATCCAAAAGAATCCCTCCATCACAACCCTACAATCACAAAATATCATAATTCATCAATATGGAAAAATTAATTGACTTCCAGCGTTCTACTATTTAACTAGAAAAAGAATAGCATGAAATGGATTTCATAGTGCAAACTCACATTTACGAAGCAATCGTGGAAGAATAATCGAATGAGTGATCCCCCCATGCGGGCCTCTCTGTTGATAGCAGACCGAACAGCAGTCCTCACTGTTTCAAAGACAGAGGGGCAGGTGTTGGCATAGAAAGAGACGGAGAGGTGTGCTGAGGCTGGAGATGAGATTGTAATCAGCATAATTAGAAGGGTCAGACATATGCTTGATTGAGTAACACCAGCCATGGCTAGGATTCAGAAAGAATATTGAGAGAGAGAGAGAGAGAGAGAGAGAGAGAGAGAGAGAGAGAGAGAGAGAGAGAGAGAGAGAGAGAGAGAGAATCTTATGTTTCTTGAGGGAAGAGATTGGTGAATACATTGAGGAAGGAGAGTGCCATGTTTATATAGAGGGAAGGCAGAAGCAATAGAAGAGTGTTGATTTGAAAAGGACCAATTCAAATACGTGTAATATTAAAGGATATATTGAAAAGTATGCATGCACTGGATCAAAGGAGCCGACTTAAATGTGTGTGACTATGGACATTGTCATTTTTTTTCTTTTTGCAATCACATCGACATTGTCATTGTCATTTTTTTCTTCTGGAAATGACATAGACATTGTCATTTTGTAATATCGGTTGTCTAATTCTACAGAAGTTTTGTTGCTGTTTGTAGAGAAGGCAGCAGCCATCTACTTCTTCAGATATTTTAGTCCCCGCTAAGGGCTGTCAAAGGGCTGGACTAGGCTATGGGCTGGCCTGCCCTTACCCTATCCTCACATGTAGGCCGTAAACGAGCCGGTTCCGGTCCGGGTCCATGGTGGACCTGGAACCGAAACTGTTAAGGAGAAGGTGGAACCGGATCCGGAACCGAAACCATAACCATATATGGGACGGGTTTGATCCGGATTCGGATCTAGGTAGAGAATGATATTAAAAAAACATAGCTTTTAGCAGAGATTTTCAAAAATTGAGGTAATATGTCAGGTTTTAGGTCCACGGTTTCGAACCAAGGTGGACTCGGACCCATTTACTTATCGGGGCCTAAATAAGAACCGAGACCTGATTTTTAACGGGTCGGAACCTTCGAATAATCGGATAATCGGGGACCCATTTACATCCCTACTCACATGCATATGCAGGCCGAGCCGAAATCTATTAGCTTGCACTATATAAGCCCTTGACCTACCCTGGCCAGACCGAGCTAGCTTCATAAGAAAATAGAATTTCTTTTTTCCCTTTTTATCTAGCCATTCACTTGGGCATTCTCAAATGATCGTTCAAATGTGCCTATTTGTTTGCATGGAATTGGGTGCTTGAGAATTCATTGTTAATGGGCTTACATGTTTGTAGAAAACTGAGATACATAGAAATTTATTATCAAATAGACTTGTACGTTATTTGCATGGAATGATTGGCCTGTTTGTTAGCAATGAATTC
The DNA here is from genome assembly GCA_012931725.1 of Litsea cubeba. Lineage (NCBI taxonomy): Eukaryota > Viridiplantae > Streptophyta > Magnoliopsida > Laurales > Lauraceae > Litsea > Litsea cubeba. The sequence continues at coordinate 10,717,284 of CM022953.1, forward strand.
GAATACATATATAGGAATTAATTGATAGAATGGGCCCCGTTTGTTTGCATGGACTTGGAATAGATAGGCCTTCTTTGTTTGCATAAGAAGTAAATTGATTCAAATGGGCTTATTGTTTGCATGAAGTTTGAATACATTGTAATTCTTTGTCAGATTGGCCTTGAAATTGATTACATATATAGACAAAATATATTCATAATTATTTAATAAAAATATAAATATTTATTTCATACATTTACATATACATATATCATATATAGAGGCTAGCTCCCCTAAGCTCAAGCTTAGGATAAGGTAAGCTCAAGTTTGTGGTAGGGCCCACTTGGGGACCCACAGGAGATGGGGGTAGGGGGAATTTCAAGGACTCCCTAGGATCTTCCTCCCTGCAAAAAAATCATCGTCAACCTTAATTTCTATCATCTCTATATGGCCCAAGAGTTTAATGGTCAACAATCCATTCGATTTGCTATAATAGTCAATCCAACGGTCCAGTAAAGTCGGATCTTACCGAAGTTGGTGGCATGTGCAATTTAAGGGGGTCATGTGTTTGGTCCATTTGGATGGACCAAAAGTGGTCCCACCAAGTACGAGCTTATGAAATTTTCTTCCTAAGCTCGAACTTAGGGGAGCCTTGGCCTCATATATATATATATATATATATTATAATGGACAAAGGACACACAGCCACACAACACATACATTTATATATCATATATTAATGGACAAAAGCTAGGCTTGGAGTCTGTTCTAGGTCTTTCCTAGTCCAATTGTTAAGGCGATGGGCTTTTCAAAATCAGGCCCTACCTTATATTCTCATGCTTTCGAATAAAAAGCCCTTATCTTGGCAGGCTGGGCCCACATTTGAGGGGCCAGATCGACAAGCTTACTGCTTGTGCTAATGTGCTTTATGATGAAGGCAGCAATGGGAATGAACCGGGTTAAATGGTTGACACAGCCGATCGATCATCCGGCTGTTCGATCGAGGTGGCCACAGGTTGATAGAATTTAACGTGAATCAGACTTCCGAGAGAGTTTGGCATGCACATTTGCCACCTATATCGATTATGATTTTACAGTCTACAGTTTACACACGTTAATTTGTCTAGTTGTTCGAAAAATCTTGATTTCTAGGAATGCTCTCTCTCTAAGTATGGGGTGTGCAGCTGCGCGCTCTTATAGATGTTTAAATTAAACAACAAAAGAAACTGATGAACTGAAGGATTATATATATATATATATATGAAGAATATCGGATTGAAATCATAATCCTTACATCCATAATTTTGGAAATGGTTAGCCAGACTTCGATTGAAGAAATTTGATTTTAAGCAATTTGGACATCATATGTGGACTCCACCCACCCGCATCATGGAATACTAATTCACTGCAGCTGATTGCTGAAAACTGCTTTTTGTTTAGCTGTTCATTTGTTTTTCTGTGAGCATTATTGAACTGATCATCCTACTATTATGAACCATAAATCAAGGTCTATTATTTTAATTTGAACGTTAACATAATTGGGTCAAAGATATCAAACTTAATTAACCAGCCTTGGTTCAGGTAATTGGGTTGGTAGACAAGGTCAGGAAATACTAGAATGAAGGTTAAATTCTCAAAGCAAAGAGATATTTTTTAAACTAGCTAGTCTTTCACAACACAAACACATGGATGAAAAAGCTAACAAAAACGTGGAAGGAAAAATTGCAAATTCTCACAGTACTTTATAAGTATTAATTATATTGATGACCAACTTACATACTTTTCAGAAGAATATGATACACATCCTACGTAGGAATGATGGTAATGGAGGTCAGAAAGTCTTGGTTTTAGGTTGAGTCATATTTCCAGCAGATAATATCAAAAACTAACATTTTATTATTTTACTATTTTAAAATGTTTTTTTTTTTTAAAGATAACAACTAACCGATCGATCCCTCCAATCCTTAATGAGGCAAGTTTGGTATCACAAATTATAAAATTATCATGGGTTATGTCATTAAATTTTATTTTGACGGTGAGTTACAAAGCAATATTGAATTTGATGATTAAAAACAATGGATGAAGCCAGTTTTATGGTAGATGGCTAACCACACTTCGTGGCACATTTTTATGAGATATGAAGTTTAGACCCAACTTGTCAATGCCTTTTTTAGTTGAGGGTTCAAAACTGTGATATTACACTTGGGCCGCTGGCGATTTACCTGGTTCCCCCTGCCCCGAAGGGGTTAGTCCAGCCCAAAAGACTATGACACTCTCCGTTATAAAAGAAAAAAAACTAAAGTATAAATTTACAACTATATCATAGGATTCATTCCGAGTTTGATCAATTGAAGCCTGGCCCATGAAAAATGATTTAGTCCAAGCACAGTTCTGTCAAACATAGAATGGGTCCAACATGCTGATGGAATTAGTGAATTCCCATTACTTTGCATGTGCGAGTCTCACAAGCTCCCTGCCCATTAGGTGGGAGGAAAAAAAAAAAAGAACATGCTGATTGAATTTATTAATTAGGATTGGTAATATATGGTTGGCCCTAATTATTTCACAAGTGCAAATATTCCACTCCCCCACCATTAATCTTGGGTTGCAACTCAAGTAGTGCAATGGGTATTGGGCCCAGATGAAGCCGACCCAAGCTCAAATTGAACCCAATCACAACCTAATATGACCTTATACCTAAATTACAAAAGTGCCAATCCTAAACTGTCTGAACCCTACAACTGTGTCGCACCCAAATGGCCGGAACTGACACTGACCCGGATTCAACTCAGTATTTGCAACCTGGCCCAAACCGAACCTGTACCCGAAAATGAAAAGGTTTTCGAGTTAGTTACATTCACATCTGAATTGGGCCAAGCCCAAGTTTGCCAGCTACGGCAACCCAACCCAGTTGAAAACCTTGAAATGAGCTAATAAATTTGTTGCCATTCCTGTTACATTGCATGTGTACCAAGAGATCATATTGCAAAAGGGAGAGAGTTCTTGTTCTCAAATTTACACTTGCTTAACATGGAAAAAAGAAGACAGCTACGTACACTTGCTTAACATGCATGGAAATACATTTGACCTCAAATTAGAACAGCATCAACCAAAAGCATCTTAACAACATCTAGGCAAAAACACATACAAGTATTTGAATAAAAATGAGTACTGCTGCAAAAGGTAATTAGGAGTAAACTTAGTTAACCCTCCTGCAATTAACTCGAACCTCGCCTTGGCTCCCAGTGAGAGGATTCAAGTTCCCCATCTTAACCATGGCATTTGCAAAATCGGTGTTGAATGCATTTCCATTGTTACTATACATCGTAACAATAGAGTCCGTCGATCCACCATTAAACAACACTTGATCAGAATGAAGGAGCCCTCTTCTACTGATCAATGCTTGATAATAGTTGTTACCAAAGCGATTCGGGCTTTGGGGATCTAGAGGCGCCAAGTTACCATCCCCATTGGGTGCTGCTCGAGGGCAATTGGCCTGTCGAGAGGTCGCAAAGGAAGCATCAATGTTTGTTTCATTGTATATCCGGTCCCTGAAGGTCACACACTGAGCTTGGCCGACAGTGTGAGCCCCTGACAAGGCAACCATCTCCCTTTCTGTAAATCCCTGATTGCTGAATAGTTGAATAAGCCTGTCGAGGTCATGGCTGAAACGTGGGAGGTTGTTGTTTGCTCCATCTCTACTAGCTGTTCTTGCATCTCTCCTCCCTACTGGAACTGAATAGGTTGGTCCTCCAAGCTGTAACACGAAAATAAATGATTCCATATTAGTCTTTTTCTTTTTGAAAAACTAGAATATGAAAATGTAATCTAATAGTTTTCATCATTATCACCATTTCTATTAGGATTAGAGGTTAATAGGGTTGTTTATGATTAGTGTACAGTCAAGTTGTAAGAAGTTACTACACTCACTTCAACAACTGAGTCACGAGCAGCAATGGCTAGAATGTCTGCACAAGACACCACACTCCTCCCACCACATGCTTGATCAACTTGTGTCTTTATATTATCAATCACTTCAAATCCCCTAGCTGAGTTGTTGTTGGCTAGAGCAGTTTTCTCCCCTACAAAAGATCCATTGTCATCCAAAAGAATCCCTCCATCACAACCCTATAATCACAAATTACCATAATTATAAACACTGTTATCATCCTCTCCTTGTCCAGTAAATCTGGAAGAAATGGCTTACATAGTTCTACTATGAATGACAATAAAATCATCAAATTAATAGATTCCATAGTGCAAACTCACATTAACGAAGCAATCGTGGAAGAATAATCGAATGAGCGATGCCCCCATGCGGGCCTCTCGGTTGATGGCTGACCGAATAGCGGTCCTCACCGTGTCGAACACAGAGGGGCAGGTGTTGCCATAGAAAGACACAGAGAGCTGTGCTGAGACTGGAGATGAGATCGTGATCATCACAATTAGAAGGGTGAGACAAAGGCTTGAGTGAGCAACACCAGCCATGACTAGAACTTAGCAAGAACAATGAGAGAGAGAGAGAGAGAGAGAGAGAGAGAGAGAGAGAGAGAGAGAGAGAGAGAGAGAGAGAGAAAGAAATCTTAGGTTTCTTGAGGGAACAGATTGGTGAATGCATGGAGGGAAAAGACTACTATGTTTATACAGAGGAAAGGAAGCAGCCATAGAAGAGTGTGATTTGAAAAGGACTAATTCAAATACGTGTAATATTAAAGGATATTTTGAAAAGTATACATGCACTGGATCAAAGGAGCCTGGCATTATATCAAGCACCGAAAAGCATAAATGCATTTGACCATTGAAATTGTCAATTTTGTTTTGACTAATGACATGGTCAATTTTAAATGTCGGTCTTGTACCCATTTGGCCGCCGTTTGTAGAAAAGGCAGTAGCCATCTACTTCCTGATTAACCCCTTCCATTTAGCCAAAGACTAAATGAAAAAAAAAAAATAGTACATTCTAGTTGAAGGGTGTCTGAGGGCTTCCCCGGCAGGGTCGTGGTCTACCTTACGCTATCTTAACACATGATCTATCTGATGGTTGGTCAAACTTTAATTGAAGTGAAATTTGATTTTTTGCAAAACAGCGGAAATATTCATTTTAAATGGTTTAGATTACAAACTTCAATTGGGATGGAATTTGGGGTAGCAACTGATGATGCCAAAATAGGGTTTCGGACACCACCGATCAAGTACTAAATGCGAAATGCAATAATTTAAGAAGAGAGAAGGGATTATAGTGGTTCGGTCAAGTTGACCTACGTCCACTGCAGAAAGGCAGAGATTGCCTGTGGTGTTTTACTTCCTCAATGATTATTAAAACTAGAGGAATACAAAAGTCGAAGTGAATAGAGAGAGATTGCCCGGGGGTGTTTTACTTCCTCAATGATTATTACAAACTAGAGGAATACAAGAGTCGAAGTGAATAGAGAGAGATCCATTCTTCTAAGTGCTGGTGGGGCTCCTCGATTTATAGTCCTCCCCTAACAGATGGGGACGACTCTTCAGCAACGTTCGTCCTTGGAGCCCTCGAACTGCCCTCGCGCTGGAGGAGGCAGGTGAGGAACTGCCATCGCGCTGGACGAGACAGGTGCGATATTTCTCCACATGACCTGGTAGGAGCGGGATTGCTTCCGAAGCAACGTGGCTGCCCTGACTTGGTCTCTTCGTGGGCTTGGACCTGAGCTTCATCCTCATGGGTTGGGTCATTCGGGCCTGACTCATCAGCAACAATACCCGGAGGAATATTGATTTTAAACAATTTGGACCTCATGTGGGCTCCCCACGCACCATGGAATACTGATTCACTGCTGATTGCTGAATACTGCTTATTGTTAGAGTTGTTCATTTATTATTCTGTGATTATTATTGAACTGATCATCCATAAATCACGGTCCATTATTTTAATTTGTCACACAAATCAATCTTTTTTTTTATGACGTGGGTATCCTTGAGGTCTTTGACCCAATAGGACTAATCCCCGGGTGACTCCCGCTAAACCCACACAAACGAACATCGGAAAAATCTAGGACTGATTTCGAATACAAGACTTAGGAAGCAAACAGATACATTCCTTAAGATTGCTTTATTTGAACAAAATGTTAATTGGGTCAGTTTCGTTCAAACAAAAAAGGGTGGGGGTCAGAAATATCAACCTTAACCCTGAATTACCAGGTTTGGTTTGTGCAATTGGGATGGTAGACCAGGTCAGGAAATGCTTGAATGAAGGTTAAATTCTAAAAGCAAATAGATATTTTGCACTAGTATTTCATAACAGATACTCATCAAGGATTCTAGCAGGTGACTGAAAGATTACAGGAGTTAGAGTAGAAAATTCTCACTTAGATTTTTGGATCCACATGGATGACATAGCTAACCAAAAATACAAAGAAAGATTTGGCAATTTCGCACACTTTTTTCAGAAGATTATGATGCACAAATCCTAAGTAGGAAAGATGGTAATGGAGGTATGAATGTCTTGATTTTAGGTTGACTCTTCTTTCCACCAGGAAATATAAAAAACTAACCCTTTACTATTTTATTATTTTAAAATGAAAATTTTTTTTGATAGATAATTGACATCAAACTTGATCCCACCCATGTTCATAATGAGTCGAGTTTGGTATCACAAATTATATAATTATCATGAGATTATGTCATCAACTTTTATTTTGACTGTGAATTACTAAACAATGAATTTGATAGTCAAGAACAATGGATAAAGCCAATTTTATGCTAGATGGCTAACCACGTCCTCTTCTTTTACTTCTTGCACTACTAGAAATTTAGGCATTGGCGGATGAAAAAGCGGGCGGCCACTTGTGGCGGTCGCAAATAGGACCATTAGCGACCGCTTATGGTGGTCGCTAAAGCCTGATATACCGGACACCCCCCCTGCGCGAAACCTACTTTTCCTTCCCACTTTTTTTTCCCCTTTTCCCATCCCGCGCTCTGTACAATTTTCTGAGATGAGAATAATAGATCCAACTTGCCAAATTATGCTCACATGCCTTTTTTGATCTCACTGACTACAGTCTAATAAAATCACACCTATATCATAGGAGTTCATTCCGAGTTGTGTCAAGCCCAAGTTTACCAGTTGAAGCAGCCCAACCTAGTTGGAAACCTTGGAATGAGTAAACCAATTTGTTGCCATTCCAGTTATATTGGATGTTATTTTTTTAGTACAAGTCAATCAAGTACGTACTGACAGATATTGCGGAAGGGAGAGAGATCGAGATGATCTTGTTCTCAAATTTTTTAGTCAACCTGAAAAAAGAAAACATATACTGATCCACACATGCTTAACATGGAAGTACATTTGACCTCAAATCAGAACAGCAAAAACCAAAAGCAACTTAACAACATCTAGGCAAAAACACACAAGTATTTGAATAAAAATGACTGCTACAAAAGGAAATTAGAAGTGAACTTAGTTCACCCTCCTGCAATTAACTCGAACCTCGCCTTGGCTCCCAGTGAGAGGATTCAAGTTCCCCATCTTAACCATGGCATTTGCAAAGTCGGTGTTGAATGCATTCCCATTGTTACTATACATCGTAACGATAGAGTCCGCTGATCCGCCGTTAAACAACACTTGATCAGAATGAAGGAGCCCTCTTCTATTGATCAATGCTTGATAATAGTTGTTACCAAAGCGGTTCGGGCTTTGGGGATCTAGAGGCGCCAAGTTACCATCCCCATTGGGTGCTGCTCGAGGGCAATTGGCCTGTCGAGAGGTCGCAAAGGCAGCATCAATGTTTGTTTCAGTGTATATCCGGTCCCTGAAGGTCACACACTGAGCTTGGCCGACCGTGTGAGCCCCTGACAAGGCAACCATCTCCCTTTCTGTAAATCCCTGATCGCTAAATACTCGAATAAGCTCGTCGAGGTTATGGCTGAAACCGGGAGATTGTTGTTTGCTCCATCTCTACTAGCTGTTCTTGCATCTCTTCTCCCTACTGGAACTGAATAAGTTGGTCCTCCAAGCTGTAACACAAAAATAAATGAATCCATATTAGTCTTTTTTTTTTTTTTGCAAACTATAATATGAAATTTCCAATAGTTTAATTTTCCCACCATTAGTAGTTTCTATTAGGATTAGAGGTTAATAGGGTTGTTTATGATTAGTGTACAGTCAAGTTGTAAGAAGTTACTACACTCACTTCAACAACTGAGTCACGAGCAGCAATGGCTAGAATGTCTGCACAAGACACCACACTCCTCCCACATGCTTGATCAACTTGTGTCTTTATATTATCAATCACTTCAAATCCTCTAGCTGAGTTGTTGTTGGCGAGAGCAGTTTTCTCCCCAACAAAAGATCCATTGTCATCCAAAAGAATCCCTCCATCACAACCCTACAATCACAAAGTAGCATAATTATAAACACTGTTATCATCTTCTCCTTGTCCAATAAATCTGGAAGAAATGGCTTACATAGTTCTACTATGAATGACAATAAAATCATCAAATTAATAGATTCCATAGTGCAAACTCACATTAACGAAGCAATCGTGGAAGAATAATCGAATAAGCGATGCCCCCATGCGGGCCTCTCGGTTGATGGCTGACCGAATAGCGGTCCTCACCGTGTCGAACACAGAGGGGCAGGTGTTGCCATAGAAAGACACAGAGAGCTGTGCTGAGACTGGAGATGAGATTGTGATCATCACAATTAGAAGGGTCAGACACAGGCTTGAGTGAGCAACACCAGCCATGACTATAACTTAGCAAGAACAATGAGAGAGAGATAGAGAGAGAGAGAGAGGGAGGGAGAGTAAAAAATGTAATGTTTCTTGAGGGAAGAGATTGGTGAATGCATTGAGGGAGGAAAGTGTCATGGTTATATAGAGGAAAGGAAGCAGCTATAAAAGAGTATGATTTGAAAAGGACTAATTCAAATACGTGTGATATTAAAGGATATATATTTTGAAAAGTATACATGAACTGGATCAAAGGAGCCTAGTAGGCACCGAAAAAGCATTAATGCATTTGACCGTTGACATCAGAAGTTTGGCTGCTGTTTGTATAGAAAAAGGTTGCAGTCAGATTCCTTTCAGATTAGCCCCTTCTAGTTAGGACTTGCAAAGGGCCAGCACAAGAGCAGGGTCGTGGTCTTCCTTACCCTATCTTCACATATGCGGGCTTGTCCACACATAGGCCGAAGCCCTCGGCGGCCTTTACCCTACCCTCATGGGCCAATTGCAGCCTCCGAAGAAAGGAAATTCCTTTCCCTCACGTTGTTTGTCCGCATGCATGAGAACTCATTGTCGAATGAGTTTGTTTATTTACATGAAATTGAAATACATAGAAATTTATTGATAAATGATGGCATGATAGGACTGTTTGTTTGCATGGAATTAGAATACATAGGAATTCATTAATGAATGTGCTATTTTAGGAAGTAAATGTTTTAGATGGGTTCTTCGTATGTAGTAAGTTATTGATTCAAGTGGGCTTGCTTTCTAAGTCGAATTGGAATAAATTATAGGAATTTGTTGATAGAATGAGACCTATTAATTTGTTTACATAGAATTGGAATAGATAAAAATTCATTGATGAAATGAGCTCTATTTGTTTACATGCAATTGGAATAGATCAGAACTCATTGATATAATGGACTTTATAATTGTTTGTGGGAACTGAATGCATTGTAACTCATTGACAAATGGACCTTAAGCTTATAATTGATTGCATATGTTGATGAAAAATATTCATATTTATTTGGTAAAATTTTTAAAATTAATTTCATACATTTATACGAACGCAAACATATGTCATATACATAATGGACAAAGGGCGCACTCTGGGCCAGGCTGGGCCTTTCCCAAGCCCAACTCTCAAGCTGATGGGCTTTCAGAATCGGGCCTCAGGCTTTTGAACAAGAAGAAAAACTCTCATTTTTGCGGGCTTTGGTGAGCCGGGCCGGGCAGTGCTGGCTCGGATGGGTTTAATGGGTGACACGGTGGACGACATTCTTTTAGAGGTGGGTGTAGGTTCATAGAATTTGACATTAATCGGGTCGGAGAATGTTCGGGTTTTGGCCACCTGAATGTACTCTGCTCATGTCGTTTTGAATTTTTTCGATAGTTTTCATAGTATTGATGGACGATTCAAATTGTTCGAATGAATTGAACTTAAGGATATATGTCATCATATCCAGGAAAAGAAATATAGAATACAGGAGGAGGATCCACCTCAGAGTTGATAGAGTTGCACAAGGCGTGGGTTTGCTCTCTACGTCTTGTGTTCGAAACTCATTCTAGATTTGTCCAGTGTGTATTTGTGTGAATTTAGTGCCACCGGGAGGAATAGTCTTGTTGGGTCAAAGACCTCAAGTGTACACACGTCATATAAAAAATAATAATAAAAAAAAAAACGACCAACAAAAGGAATTGGTGGGTTTATGAAAATTATCAGATTAGATCATAATCATTAAGTTGATAACTTAGGAAATAGAGTATAATTAAAATTTTAAAATAGAAGAAGTAATTATGATCAAATATGCTGGGATCAGAAACTCTCTTTGCCAGCAGGCCTATACATCATTCAGGAGGGACTAATTAAGTGCTAAATTCAAACTTCTCAAAATTAAAATTTCCCCATGACCCAGAATTACCCAAATTTCACCCCATGGGGACACGATGATATTATAACAACTTTGAAATTAGAACATTCGATCCAAATGTTAAAAAAAAAAAAAAAAAAAAAAAAAAAAAAAAACTGACGAGAGTGAAATCACATGCACGGTTGGCCAGACTTTGATTGAAGTAAAATTTGATTTTAGCATAAACACATGGGAAATATCCATCTTGAATGGTTTAGATTCCAAGCTTCAATCAAGATGAAATTTGGCCTAGGCTCAATAACCAGTGGAACATTGATTTTAAGAAATTTGGACTTCATATGTGGGCTCCACACACACCATAGAATACTGATTCAATGCTAAATACTGCTTATATGATAAAGTTATTGATTTGCTCAAGGGTTTTTTTTTTTTTTTTTTTAACCCAAGCCAAGGGGGCCGGGACCCAAAAGAGAGCCCTCCTATACATGAAAAGTAGCTCACTCAAGTAGAATGGAAGCTCGCACAGGGAGGAAGAAAGCCCACGTACACAAGTGGAAAATGAGCTCACACAAGCCAAAAGAGGTGATGTATCCGGAGTTCACACTGGGCAGCCAAGTAAGAACTGACGCTCATTACCACTCCAATAAGAAGCCATTCTTAATGCTTGAATTAAGGTTGAATTCCAGAAGCAAATAGATACTTTTTGGACACAAGTCTTCCGTAACAGGTCATGCTAATCAGAGAGTCTAGATGGTGACTGAAAGATAGCCCAAGCCAGAGTAAAGGTAACTGACTTACACTTTGATTTTTGGATCCATATGGATGGCATAGCTAAGCAAATATGTACTTACAAGGAAAAATTGCAAAACACCACACTACCAAGTATCATATTGATGACTAACACACTACCAGTATCATACTGATGACTAACCTACATATTTTCCCAAAGATAATGATACACAAATCCTATGTAGCAAAGAGGGTAATGGAGGTCTAAAATCTTGATTTTAGGTTGACTGCAGGAAATATCCTAAACTAATCTTTTATTATTTTACTATTTTAAAATGAAAAAACATTGAAAGGTAATTGGTATCAAACTTATCCTTCCCATATCCAATAAGACTGATTTAGTATCACAAATTATAAAATTATCATGGACTATGAGTCATTAACTTTTATTTTGACCGGTAGTTGCAGATCCATGAATTATATGGTTATGAACATTGGATGAAGCCAATTTTGCACTAGATGGGTAACCACTCACGTCCTCTTCTTTGACTTCGTGGCACATTTTTCTGAGCTGAGAAGTTTAGGTCTAACTTGCTAAATTAAGCTCACATGCATTATTTCCTCCTTTTTTTTCACTAACTAAAAGCACTCTCATGTAGGAGTTCCTTCGAAGTTTGATAAATCGAAGCCTGGGCCATGAAATGATTTAGTCCCAAGCAGGGGCGGAACCACATAGGGGCTGGGGGTGGTCATGCAACCCCCCCCCCCCCCCCCCCCCCCCCCCCCCCTCGAAGTTTGATAAATCGAAGCCTGGGCCATGAAATGATTTAGTCCCAAGCAGGGGCGGAACCACATAGGGGCTGGGGGTGGCCTTCCCCCCAAGAAATTTGAAAAATCCCCCTGGAGTATTGAGAATCTTTATTTATTTATATTAGCCCTCCAAAAAAATTGGAAATGTTATAGAACTTCAAAGTATTTTTTCAATAGTGGCCCCTCCAAAAAAAAATTTCTTACATAATGGCCCCCCTAACGCAGATTTTCTGGTTCCGCCCCTGGTCCCAAGAACAGTTGGGACCAACATTCTGATGGAACTTATTAATCAGGATTGGATATGGTTGACCCTAATTATAATTTCCTGCTGAGCTTAGATATTCCACTCCTGGATGAAATTTTGGGTTGCAACTAAATCAGTGGGATGGGTTTTGGGCCTACATGAAGTGGTCCAAATTTGGAAGGGCCAACCTGAATTAAACTTTAATCCAATCACAACCTAACTTGGAATGACAAAAGGTCAAAGTCTAAACTGCCTGAACCCTATGTCACACCGAACTGGAACCGATCAACTCAGAATTTGCTTCTAGGTCCAAGCCCAATATGTACATACCCCAAAATGAAATGTTTTTCAAGTTACTGCTGCAACCCAATTCAGTTGAAAACTTTTTTTTTTTTTTTTAACCCAGCCAAGGGGACTGGGATCTAAGAGAGAGCCCACACCACACCAGGGAAGACAACTCACAGGAGAGAAGAATGCTCGCACAAGAGAAAATAAAGCTCACACAAGTGGAAAAAGGTGGCATACCGGGATTCAAATCCTGAACAGCGAGGTGAGAACTGCCGCCAATTACCTCCGAGGTAAGTGGTCGTTCTCAATTGAAAAGCCTTGAATAAATGAGTTAATAAATCTGTCGGTGCTCAAGTTGTAACTACCATGTGATTCTGGAGTACAAGCCAATCAAGTGCACCAAAGGAAATTGCAAAAACGAGAGAGAGAGAGAGAGAGAGAGAGAAAGCCAATCAAGTGCACCAAAGGAAATTGCAAAAACGAGAGAGAGAGAGAGAGAGAGAGAGAGAGAGAGATTGATTTATTTCTTCTCAATGTTTTAGCAAAACTGAAGTAGGAAAAGCTTATACACTATGCTCAACATGGAAGTCCTTTGACCTCCAATCAGAACAACATCAACCAAACGCAACTCAACAACATATAGGCAAAAACAAAAATATTTAAGCCAAAACTACTTCAAAAGGTGATAGGGAGTACACTTAGTTAACCCTCCTGCAATTAGTTCGAACCTCTCCTTGGGTTCCAGTGAGAGGACTCAAGTTCCCCATCTTGATCATGGCATTGGAAAAATCAGTGTTGAACGTAGTAGCATCATTACTATACGTCGTTACAATAGAGTCGGTTGATCCTCCATTAAACAACACTTGATCAGAGTGAAGGAGCCCTCTCCTGTTGGTCAATGCTTGAAAGTAGTTGTTACCGAAGCGGTTCGGGCTTTGGGCGTCTAGAGGTGCCAAGTTATCATCCCCACTGCCCGCTGCTTGAGGGCAATTGGCCTGTCGAGAGGTCGCAAAGGCAGGATCAATGTTTGTTTCAGTGTAGATCCGGCTCCTGAAAGTCACACACCTAGCTTGGCCGATGGTGTGCGCCCCAGACAATGCCACCATCTCCCTAGCTGTAAATCCCTTGTTGCTAAATTGACTGATGAGCACATCAAGGTTGGAGGAGAAACCCGGAAGGTTGCTGTTTGCCCCATCTCTGCTTGCTGTTCTTGCATCTCTTCTCCCTACTGGAACTGAATAAGATGGTCCTCCAAGCTGTACAAAAAAAAAATGACAAAAGTGAGTGAGAAACATTTTAGAAATTAGAACTGGCCAAAGCATGTAGTACTCCACTTGTTCCATGATTTATCATCAACATTATTTATTTGGGTAGGCTCTGTGAATTCTACTTTTTCGTTCATAAAATAAAGTTTAGGACTTATTTAATTATTTACATTAGAATACATAGAAATTGAGTACATAGGAACTCATGGTCAAATGAGCTCTACCAAAAGAATACTAAAGATATGAATGAAGTGTTAGGAACCGCCTTTGCTTTAGTGATAAGAGGTGTCAGTTTTTTTCTGATTACCCAGGGTTAAAACCTTGCCTTACCACCTTTCCTCAGAACTTGTAGAGTGGTTATGATAAACTTTAGACTTTATTTTTAGATATGGGTGGGGGCTTCAACCCCAAACCATTGTACCTGTGTTTGCCACGAGATATTTATCCTTTTCTCCCTTTTTATTAATGACAAAGTGGCCGTCTCCGTCGTCAAAAGCCTTGTCCCAACTTTATTCAATTGGCTATAGGAATTCTGTTTTCCCATTTTGGTCTATCTTGGGCCATTTTTTTATTTATCAGTGTGAAGTAAAATATGAAAAAGTCAAATAGTTCTCCTCATTCTTACTGGTTTCTACTAAGATTAGAGATCAATACGGTCATTTAACTTATGATATGCACTCAAGTGACACTCACTTCAACAACAGAGTCGCGAGCAGAAATGGCTATGATATCTGCACAAGACACTACACTCCCCCCACATGCTCGATCAAGTTGGGCCTTTATAGTATCAATCACTTCATATCCCCTAACTGAGTTATTATTGGGTAGAGCAGTTTTCTCCCCTGTGAATGTTGCAGTGTCATCCAAAAGAATTCCTGCATCACAACCCTGCAATCAAAAAGTATCATCAGTATCATCTTCGCTTTGTCCCATCAATCTTGAACCGACTTTGTAAATAATTAATCAAATAGATACCATAGTAAATTAAAACTAACATTTACGAAGCAATCATGGAAGAACATTCGAAGGAGCGACGCCCCCATACGGGCCTCTCGATTGATGGCTGATCGGACAGCAGTCCTCACTGTGTCAAACACAGAGGGGCAAGTGTTGGCATAGAAAGACACAGAGAGCTGTGCTGAGACTGGAGATGAGATTGTGACCATCACAATAAAAAGGGTTAAATATAGACATAGGCTTGACTTAGTACCACAAGCCATGGCTGGAATTCAGAAAGAAAAATGAGAAGAGTATGACAAGTACTCCTTTAAGTTTCTCAGGGAAGAGATTGGTGAATGAATTGTGGGAGGAGATATGGCATGTTTATATAGAGGGAGGGGAGGGAGTAACGGACAATAGGTAGGAGAGTGTCACTTGATGAGGACTATTTCAATTACGTGTTACATTAATGGATTGTTTTGAAAAGTATGCATGCACTGGTTCAATTGGATCTGGGATTAGAAAAGGGCCAAACAAGCATGAATGCTTTTGTTTGACCATTGACATTGCTATGTGAAGTGTCGGTCCTGTACTCACACGGAAGTTAAGCTGGTGTTTGTGAAAAAGGCCGCAGCCACATCTACGTTTTTTTTTTTAGTAGCCCCTATTGTGGATTATTGAAGACTTGAAGGGCTTGTTTGTGTACACCCACTTTTCTGCGGAAAAGGGAAAAGTGTGTGATTTTCTGCGGAAAACTCAATTTTCAGGCGTTTGGTGCGGAACAATTCCACGGAATCGTTTTCCTGCCTCGTCAGCATTTTCCTTGATAATTGTGGAAATGGGTTTCCTATGGGGGGTATGGGAAATGGATTTCCTCGGAAAACTCCTTCCACTTTTCCTCACTCTTGTCCATTTCAACCCAAAACTCTTCAACTCTTTCATTTTTTTATTTCTTTAAATAAATTATTATTTAATGTTGAATAAATAATATACATGCTATGTTATTTTTCTTCAAAAGTTATTTCACCAAATAAGAAATTTCATTTTCTATAAGGATTCCACAGCCGCACCAAACAACATTAGCACCAATTCAACGAGGAAATTTTTTTGCACCAAACATAAATTTCTAATTTCTATGGAAATCTTTTTCCAAGGTTTTCATTTCTATGGAATTTGCTGACGTGGCAATTTCCCCTTTCCGCGGAAAGGGTGTGTACACAAACGTGCCCGAAGTGTGATGGTGTTTTGAGTGTTGCCCAAAATGCTGGCAGGGATTCCAATGGATCGGGTTAAATTGGTGATGACCCACGAGTAGTTATTTTGTGCAAAATTACCAAAGATTAAGATTATCTTCAATATATACCATTCCAGAACTCTTTTTTTTTAGGACCGTACTGAGTGATGATGACCTTTCGATCTTTTTATAGTGAACCTGAACTAAAAGTATATCCATATATTGGACTCAAACCCAGTATTTTTAATTCGGATCCTTCAGGTATTTGGGAGCCATTTCCATCTTTATTTTTTCATTGGATAGGTTTGTAATCAGGTGTGATTTGGGGGTGGATATGGTTTTACCCTGACTCATTGTCATCCCTACACATGGAAATTAAGGTCCAATTCGTCTATATGCTATATGAACATAAGAAAAAGGTTTTCTTCCCAAACCAATGAATGTATCAGTGTTGCAGAGGAATCTGATTTTTATGGTATCAACCACGAACTGATCCTTGGTCTTCAAATTGAATGTACCACGTTTTCCCACCCATTGATATTCGATATTTCGAACTCACCAGCTCACTACATGCTGAACCTAATCATGCTAATTTTGACTTGGTACTTTCTTGATTTGACTTCTGCTTGTGAAGGTGGCCTGAGTTGAGATTTTAAACCATGCATAGAATAATCTTTCATGCAAGAGTCCATAAAGTGAAATTTTCAAAGTTACTTTTTCCTGGTTGACTGTACAATGAAAGTCTACAGTTAAATTTATGACTCTACACTCTAGAGTGTGGACTTCATGAAATCCTCACGTAATTAGACATGAAAATTGGGCCGTGCCAGGCCTGTGAATTTTACTGGCCGCGCCTTGATGTGCCCAGACTAGAGGGCTCAGTCGCACAGCCAAAGGCACGGATTTTTTTTTTCATACTGTGCTAGGCCACATGCCTCTTCTAATTTTTTTTTAATTTTTTTTATTTTTTATATATAAATTAAAAGAGATGTTATGAACTTTTAGCGGTTCTTAACTTGAAATAAAGTTGAAACTATTAAAATAAATACATAAATATTGATACTAATTTATAAATAAATAAATAAAATTAATTATTTTAAATTTTTTATTTCATTTAGATAAAAAATAAAATTATATATATGGGTCGTACCGTGCCTCGGCCCATGCACCCTGGCCCAGCACTGCACAAAAGCATGTCATGCCGCGGCAAGCACGGCCCTGGAAAAATTATTGCGCAGTGCTGTGCCTGGGTGTCCTAGCCCAATTTTCATCCCTACATGTAATTAGGAGTATGGACCCTCTACAGTTATCACCATGTAAATCTATTTACAGCTACAAAAATCTATTTTCAGTCAGCAAATGGGCCACCTCTCATGAAGGTGTGGTCCATTGGCTTTACCAAGCATACACATTGGAATTTTTCAAAAAACAAAAAAAAAAGAAAAAGAAAAAGCAATTATTCAACCAAGTCGAATCTAATTGTGTTTATTGATTGAGTTGAAAATGTGTCTTCAACCTGATTTAGTAAATATCTCGAGGGGTAGCATAGTTGGCTAGGACCACGGCTCTGGAATCGGAGATTGTTGTTTCGAATTCGTGCTCTCTCTGGGCAAGTTGCCACCTGGTGCATGGAAGAGGCAGGGACTTCACATGTTCAAGTGAATAGTTGGTTCTTGAAGAGGCCGGACACCCACGTTAGTAAAAAAAATATAATAATAAAAAATCATCCCCCCCCCCCTTTTTTTTGAAAGTATTATGATGTTTAAACACTTAACTCCCTCAGGTTCTTCTTTTTTTTCACATGATGGCCCCCTTGAGAAAGATTTCTTGGGTCTGCCACTACTCACACACTTGCACCAAAAAAAAAAAAAATTATATGAAGTATGTTAAACCTAAAGTTTATATTAAAGTACGTACAATACATAATATACAAGTCACAGAAAAAACTCAAGACACATATGCATACACACAGAAGGCTAACTTATTAAAAAATCTCAATTTATATCAAAGCTTTTATTGTGTTTCTAAATTATTAGTCCAAATTATAAATATATATATATATATATATATTCAAACATTGTTTACCATATTTTCCTTTTCTCGATTCTTAATGATAATTATTTCTGCACAGGCACTCTCCCTGATTCATGCTAATGACTGGGTATGGCCACTTGGAAGTCTCCATCATGAATATAGGTGGGCCCCACATGGGTCACAATCTTAAATGGGCACATATGGCCACTGGCCAGATAAGGCAAAAGGAAGATAATTGACAAGATCATCATCAATCTTTTGATTAGGTAGTAGCCGGCAGAATTGACCTTATCCCACCATTCATGGGAAATTCCACAGATTTTGCATAACTTCTTTTAAAATAAAGAGAGGGAAAAAAAAAAAAAAGCAAAAAGAACCTTCTCGGAATTGCATTCAGCTAGAGATCATGAAGCATTGAAGGCTGGAAATTAACTAGTAGCTGTAGGCCTTATCTTGCTTGCAGTTGCAAGATCCTCTTTTGGGGAATCGCTCTCTTTTATTTATCTTACCGAACAAACTACAGACATCCTCTTCTTCTCTGTAGTCAACTTACAACAGCTATTTTACTGGTGATTTTGTTTGTGTCTTCAGTTTTCAAGTCAAAATTGTAGTATGAATAAAATATTCACTACCTCATCTCTACACCTTCAATCATTTCAGTCTCTTTCGGTGGCTTTTCGCGTCGTTTGTTACCAACTACTACCAAGCCATGCAGTGGGACTGGCGGTTCTCATCTGCCTGTTCATGGCCGAATTTGAATTTTGGGTAGGCTGCCTCTCCTTGTATGCACAGACTAGCTCCCTTTCCACTTATATAGATTTTTTTTTAATGTGTGGAGGTTTTTTTTCCACATGAATAGATTGTCTTTATATATATATATATATATATATATAGATATATATGCGGGCTCTCTTTGGATCCCAACACCTTTTGCTGAGGTAACAAAAAAAAAAAAAAAAAAGGGCATACAGTGGGCAACCATCCATATAGCTGGTTGGCTTGGTCTAAGACCACGACAGGCCACTTATCAAGTGAATCATGCAAGTATTAGAGTAAATTTTAAATCATCATCACCATCACCATCACCATCACCATCATCATCGAGGCTTGTCTCATTGGTTGTCTACATTATGGGTTATTAATGTAGTCACTGACAGGAGATTTTTACAGTTTTGAATTTTTTTTCCCTTTTTTTTTATTAATGTGAAGTTGTAAGGTTTAGTGGCCGATACGTCCTTTTGGGGAAGTGGGCCGATGTGGCCTGCCTGGTCCATAAGAGGCCTATTAAAGATCCATTTGTTTGCACGGCTTTGAATTCCTAAGAATTCATCAAAATGCCTCTTACCCTAGTGATAAGAGTTGTGAGTTCTTACCTGCCTGTACTAGGTTCGAACTTGGACAGACACCTTCCCTCACGCAATGGCCATGCTCCCTCACCGGAGGGCTTGGCTCACAACCCCCTAAGCTGGTACCCAAAAAAATTCATCAAAATATGGGTCCAATGAAAAGTATTCAAGAGGGGAAAAAAATACAAGGTCCAGGTGTAGATGAGAACTGACTTTTTGCGGATTTGATTTACTAGCATAATGGTTTGGTGATCATTTTCCACAAGAGAATTTAATTAATTATCATTTTATATAGCTTTACCTTTTTCACTACTTTTAATAAGGAGATACCTCTTAGAATTCCTACGAATTCAATACCAAACAATCAAATAGGTCCTAATGATTCAATTGCCCACTTTGATTTGGATTCTTAGGAATTCACCATAAAGTGATTTCTAACTAAGGCAAATTAAAGATGTGAGAAAGAAAGATACAAAGTTGAGATGTGTTCATTTACTAGCACCAAGGCTGAAGGCTCTGTCGGCATTTATTATAAATAAACAAAAAATCATTTTCTGAAAAAAAAAAAAAAAAAAACCAAAAGAGTACTTTTTATGGTTTTTTAACTTCATTGTCATTTCTTCAATTTTAATATTTTTAATTAGAATTATTTAGTTTTTTTAAAATCCAATGACGATTAAACAGATGGATCCAAGTGAGGTATGTAAATTTTGACAAAATGAGACTGCTTCATGACATGAGAGATTTTGATGAGAATTCCAAGCCGTAGCTACCGACTGAGTCTCTGATGTACTACTGTCGTTTTCCCTTGTGAGTTGTGATTCTCCTCAAATTATTCCATCAATCACTGCCTAATTGTAGTAACACTGGCTACAGAATAGTCCAATTAATATATATATATATATATATGAATCTCCCAAGTCCCAACAACCCCATAAGCCATGTGCAGATCACAACCTCTCTCTCCTCAAGCAAGAGCTTTTGGGAATGTGCATTGTTCTGTCATCACCTCAACTTAAAATCTCTATCTGAAGTGATTCAATTGACAGACTTCACATTTCTCTTGCATAATTGCCCAAATTTAATTTGAAGGGATAGCTCATTTGGTTTAGTACCACGGTTTGTATCCTTAGGTTGTAGGTTCGAAACTGTACTACCATACTAAGGCTACAGGGGAGTTTACTCGGCTTCCTTTTCGGTCCGGAAGGATTAGTCCATACCAAAGAGTTAAAAATCCTCCAATAATGAGAAAAAAAAATATGATAACCCAAATGCACTTATAAACATGGCTTCGATTATAGAAACATGTAATCTAAAAAGCAAAAGCCCATCATTTACTTTCAAGTCATAAGAGGAGCTACGTTGGGTTCCCCAAGTGGGTTCCACATTATAATGAGCCATATATGCCTTGCGGTGAGAACAACCCCGTTGATTGAAGGTCAAGTCAACCCAAAAGCAGGGCCGGCCCTGAAGCGGGGCCGGAAGTGCGCTCGCTCCGAGCCCATTTTCAGGGGGGCCCAAAAATGAGATTGACAAGATTCACTGAAAAATAAAATTAATATTAAAATTGTTAGATGAGTATGCTCAATTTTAATTTTTTATAATTAGGCCTACTGAAAAAATTTGATGCTTAGTTTACTATTACACAATTCCTTGTCCAACACAATTTTATTTTTTCATAATTAGGCCCACTGAAAAATGTGTAATGTTATATGCAAAATTAACTGATTTTGATTTATCATAATTGGGCCCACTTAAAATTTTGATGGCCAGTTAGCATTTAACTTTGTTACAAAAGTCTCTGGCCCACACTGAATGCAACAATATTACTCTTGATTTGGAACTAAAACAAAAAGTTTATGAAACCTTATAGCCTTAGATTTTTTTTTTTTTTGGAGCTTTTGTGGGCCCCATAATCAACATTTGAGCCTTTAATCCATTTAATCACCTGAACCTTTTGCAAATTACAAGTATTTGTCTTGTAAAAGAACTATTGAATTGTTACAATTTACAAGTATTTGTCTTGATTATACATTATAGCCTTTTATTTTGAATGTTTATATATTGAAGTTTGAATTTATATGCTTTGAATGTTAAATTTTTAGTTAATTTTGACATGTTAGATATTGGTTGAAAAATGAATGAGGCCATCACTAAGTTTATATATATATAGATATCTAATTTTTACTCTTGCCCTGGGTCCTGAAAAATTCAGAACCGGCCCTGCCCAAAAGAGTTACTATTTGAGCCGAGTTTTGGTCGGTATGTTCAGGCACCATTTTGATCGGGTTCTAATTTGGGCTTACCTACATACAGATTTGGTTGGGCTGAGAATGGACCCGAGTCCAAGCAACTCGTTTTCCATCTTTTACTATGTCTATTTGGGGGCTTTATTTGTAGAGTTGAGTGGAGTAAATGTTATTTTGAAGAAATAATAAAATATAAATGAGTTATGATGGTATTTTATTTTTAGTAGTGTGATGGAATTTTTTTGACTTTTTTATTAAAAAGTAGAGATTTTTTGTTTTTTAGTAGTTATTTTTTGACTTTTTCGAAAAAAAATATATAATGGGAAATTAAAAAAAATGCTTTTTGACTTTTTGGCAAATTGGACTTGACTTGACTTTTAAGTGTACAATTAAAGCCCCAAACTGTCTTAATGATGGGAAAGGAAACTGACAACTTGGCTCACTTTTATAGGTGCGGGAATTCATATCTAATGAGAAAAAAAAGATGATCAGTAGAAAACTGCTTTTGCATTGAATTATTACATGCATAGTGGCTCGAATAGTGACAAACATGAAAGGTGCAGAAAGATAATGGAAGCTTGTGTTTTGGTGTAAAACGAGACTGCCCCCAAGATGACTGAATGGCAGGCGCTTTGATAAATGGGCTTCATGTATATTTGTTTAAACACTATATAATTACTTCATGTCCGAAGTATATGTATGTCTAAATGGTAAATAATCGCCCTACCTAAATAAAAATTCTGGATCCGCCACTGCTGAATGGGTAAATGGGCCAGGGTGCCAGGGCCACCTCTATGGGTCTATGTTCTGGTGGAATGGGTCGGGTAACGATATATAGACTCAATCAAACCGGACCCATTTATTAATCGAGTTTAAAATATCAACCTGGAGCCAAGTTGAAAGTTTAAATGGGTTGGGTTTGGGACAATCTGACGGATTAATTAGCAAGAATGAGACTCAACCCAAAAACTAACAGATTTTATTAATTGGGTCAAACATTGTAAATCTAAACACAAAGACAGAGAGGTCATTCAAACCCTCAATTAAGGAAATGGGCTGGGTCATAGATACACTCTGGCCCAGTGACCCCGGCCTGCACCCGCGGACAAACACTCCTAATAACAAGTCTATATTATTGAAAATTCCAACATGGCATATTTAATTATAAGGTTAGACATTAGCAGATGATAATGGCTTAATTAAGGTTGACTTTGAACTGATTTTTTAACGATGGAAGTCTTGCCTGTCTATGTACAACTTGTTGCCTTTAATTCAATGGAGCTTACCAAACCTAACAATATGAAAAGAATATTCATACAGGAGGAAAGAAGATCCACTAGACCAAGTAAATAATACATATTATAAAGAGTTTTAGATATTTCATTTTCTAATAAGATAATGCTCCTTTGGACTGCAAAGACAAGTTGGCAAATAATAGTATTTGGCCAAGTAATGACTACAGCTGTGTTTAGAGAAAAAAATAAGTTCTGTGACTGATATTAGCTGCTAAAGGGCTTGGAGGGATTCAGCTATGAAGGAAAATCTAGTTGGTCTTTTCATGTTGCAAACTAATGGGCCTTAGATGAACAAATAGTGGGACAGGATATAAAAGATGGCAACTCAGTAAAATGGGGTGTTTAGATATGATGTTTAGTAAACTGGACTGGGATCAGAGAGAACCAGAACTTGTATTTACAGATATACATAATGGGTCCATAACTTACATGATTTGGGCCTACTAAACAATGAATGAAAAAGCACACAATGGTATTAATCTGCATCTGGTTTTGAGGTAGACATGTCCCCAATCCAGATGAAGTGCTTTGAAAGTTAATGGGCCAGAAACATGAAAATACATGAATGGCTTAGAAATGGAATAGAGGCTAGTATTCAAGTTCACAATCATATGGTATGAGCTAGGCTCTCATACCAAATGAAAGTTTAAACTTAATGATTAAGCACATGATCTATAAGCATAGAGATCTTAGGAGTTGAAATTTTCGACTCTAGATAGCATTCTTTATGTAGCTATTCAATTGATATGGATAGCGATTCATTGACAGAGCTTGTCCCACAAATTGGATCTGGCTTTTATTTCTCAACTCCTAAAAAAATCATAATAATATTGATAGTGCCGTCTGAGCTGTTGCATGAGTGGAGAAGGGGCAAAGTGCATTTATGGTGGGAAGGGATTTTCCACCAAAACTCTTAATGGAAATCAAGTCCAATTAGAGGTAACCATTCACATTTGATCTATGTTTGGAAAATTCTCCGAATTGACTCTTGACTCTCCTAATTTATCTCTTTTTTTGTGAAGGACCGAGTAAAAAATAGGGAAGACTCGGCCGAGTCATCTCATTTTAGTAAGTTATTTACATTTCAAACCATTTAATAAGTAGATCAAATTTTAAACAATCAAAGTTTATTTATGAGTAATTATGAGATTTGGAATTGGTAATTTAAAAATGATGATCGGGATGTAATTTGAAACTTATATTTGATCTTTTACATCGATATCTTAACTAACAAATTATATAATATGCAATATTTTTTTATTGTAGTAGTTTTTTTGCTTATATAAATTTATTAATTTGAATTGATTATCATGAATGCATGTAAATAAATATATTTTTATATTTTATAAGCAATCGCTTCATTTTTAAATATTCTTGAAATTATTTTTATAAAAACAAGACCCTCCCAAGTCCCGCGGGACTCTATCCGAGTCAATTTTTTTACATTGAATGAGTTAAGTCTGCGTTAACGAGTTTTCCAACCTTGATTTGATCATGGTCATTGAGATTTGATTGGATAGATTAAGATGCAATTTTTGAGTTTTAAATTCAAAAATAAAGTAGCACATCTTAGAAATGTCGAAGTGAATTGTAAATGGGCCTCATCATATTAAGTCCAGTGAGTTGAAATGGTACCAATGGACAGAAAACATGAGCGTCTATTTATTAAGGAGAGCTTCATTGTCACCGTATTGCTCATTCTCACTGCTTCGCTGGGGGAGGAGAGAGCGTGCCTTGGATTGGCGTATAGCTCTGCAACATCATCATCGTTAGCATCATCAAAGCCTTGTTCCAGTTTTATTAAGTCACCTATATGAATTATGTTTCTCCATTCCAATAGATATATATATATATATATTAAACCAAATCCTCATATAAATTATATGTCTTCGGATCTATTTTTCAATGCGCCCCCCCGCCCGCGGGGCCATGTTGAGCTCTGCAACATGTAGGCTCACATCAAACCCGATTCATTCAGTCATTGGGCTGCAATGTCAACCTAAACCAGACTAGGAATTTAGCAAGAAGGTTGTGTCTGTTGGAATTTGTCAGGTCCGGATTCGACGTGAACCAAACTCTCAGTTCAAAAGTGTCAACCCAAACCCAACCCAAAAATGTGAGGACCAATCCAGAACCCCAAATTGCCTGGTGGGGTTTTCCTTGGGTTGGGAGAATTGTCATCCCTAACTGGCTAACTCTACCCATGCAGGTAATCTTTCATCATCATTCTTATGTTTGCATCAATCTCTGCTAGCATTAGAAAATAATTACAGAGAGGTGTGTAATCTAGGCTCATCATTAACAAAAAGCAGTATAGAATCAACTTTCCCTCTTACAAGAGAATACAAGAAGTAACTTCACATCTCAAAAACACAAAAGCACAGAATCAAACTTCCCTTTTACTGACTACTGGTTTCAGGTTCAAGTGAATTACCACAGAAGCCCATGTTAGATCTATCATACGTTATTACATAAGAATTGAGTTAATCACAGGATCAATTTAACTTTCAAGGCCCGACACATTGATTGGAGTGAAATTGCAGCACTTGACAATAAAAAGGGGGTTAGATTGTGATGGCGGTTTGAAAATAAGCCCTGCACATGGATTTAGGTGGGTGCTGCACTTGATTATAGGCACTGTAGTTGCGTCCATAAAAAAGAATAAAGCAATGACATTTAAAAGAAGAGTATCTGCAAAAAAAAGGGAAGAATCCAATCATCACTGAACACAAGATCACTGGAAGCATCTTTCTGTCTTTTTTAAAGAAAAATGGAAGAATCTTTCTCCTACTTCCACCTGACACATTATAGAGGAATCTCACTAATTCCTTTAAAATGGGAGAACAAATAGAACAATCATTGTGGAAAAAAAAAATTGTAATGAGACCCAAAGCGGTAACAATGTCCCCTAAAAAATTCTAATCCCACAACCCATTTCTTTAAATGTCCTAATTTACATGGCTGCAAGAATCAACATCGTCATCACTCATACCTAGTTGGCTTTGTCTTAGGGATTTGAGAGTTGGTATCCAGAAGAGTTACCAGTGATTTCGCTTTCCTGTTTCTGACCCTGCCAGCTTCCTTTAATAACTCTGCCAACCTCCTCTTCTCATCATCCACATCAGGGTGGGCGGTCCCAAGTTTCTCCTCCCTAATCCCCACAACATATTCCAAAATCTCGATGGCATCGTCCAACCTGCTTAAAATATGAATTCAGAAATTGTACAATCGGAATCAAGTAAAACCATGTTTGGACAATGACAGGATGGAACTCAGCAAACGCAAGACAACACTAGAAAACATATTCTTACATGATATTAGAAACACCATTATACAACACTTCACAGAAAAGATCTTGACATCATTCCTACTTTTCTATCCTAGTAATACCAGCTACATGCTCATGCAGACATGTCATATATAGAATGGTGAGACAA
This sequence comes from Litsea cubeba, assembly GCA_012931725.1. NCBI lineage: Eukaryota > Viridiplantae > Streptophyta > Magnoliopsida > Laurales > Lauraceae > Litsea > Litsea cubeba. Next base: position 10,743,703 of record CM022953.1, read on the forward strand.
TGTTAATAGATACTTTTCAGTTCCTAAGATCAAGTGATGTTACCATCATACAAGTTGCACACTTTCATCAGATCAGAATCAATTATCTGATATTATTTTCATACAAGTTGAAAATTTCAAGAGATCCAAACTAATCATCCAGTAGTTATTCTATAGTATTACACAATTCTATAAGATTTAAACAGATTGTTAAGTAAGTTCTACATTGGATGGGGATAGCATAGGAGTTATAAAGTGATCAGAAATTCCAAATTGTTTGAATAAATGACTTGTACATTTTAAGCAAAGAAAATGAACCATAAAAAAAAGTCATTTAAAACACTGCTGCTGCTCTATTTTCTCAAAAAAAGATTTTCCAATTAAAAGTATAGTAATGTTTGATTAATATAAGTAGCTAGTAAGAGTATGATAACCTATGGATGTATGGTCCGAATCCCATACCTGCGTGCTGTGTGTAACAGAATAGAATTAATGATATTTCAGGAATAAAAAGTGTAAAACCACAGTATTTTCTTGTAGCTATAGAGTTTATTATGTCATAGAAATACACAAGACCTATGGTATCAAATTAGATTTGTAGCATAATTCTTGTTCTAACACCATCATGGGGCACTTCTTTTACCTTCTTAAAAATCATTTCTAAATGTCCTTGTATTGTCAGACAACATCAAAAAGACCCCTGTATTTTAGGGCTTGTTTGTTTCATGTAATTGCATCCATAGGTGGGATTGTGTTTCTATAACTGGTTAAAATGAAGAACCAAAGGTGAATAATAAAAAATAAACATCAATAATCTTCCCTTTAATGGAAATTGAATAAAGGGAAGATGGGAAATGAATACCCAACCATCATCCTAGTCATTCAATACACAGGAAAGTCAAGGTCCCATCTACATCCAGTATCATAACAATGCTAGCTGCTGACAAGAATGACACCACACTCCAAGGTTGTGAGAAGCTGATGACATCCACACATTGAATAAAGAAAATCCAGGCAAAAGGGGGGATATTGCTACATTTAGAACATGAAGTACTGAAAATGCATAACAATTGCAAGAGGTTGTACGGACCTGCCCATTGCGTCATATATCCCTGCAAGATTGCTATATACTCCAAGAGTATCTGGGTGATATGGCCCGTATTCCTGTTCCAAAACAGTCCTGGCTTCTTCAAACAGATCTGCAGCCTCGTTTATTGCATAGCGCTGCACACATGCCAATCCCATTTGGTTCAAAGCAATGCCAAAAAATGCAGATTTTTTCTCCCCACTTTTCCGGAGCTTTTCAATTGCCTTCTTAAAGGAGGCATAAGATTCAGCATAATGGCCCATCATAAAATACATCACACCCATCTGTGCCTCAATTCCTGCAGTTGTGTTTTGATGACCAGGGGCATCACCGTAAATCTTTAGAGCCTTTTGAAGCAACTTGAGTGCCTGTTCAGTCTCATTCATGGATTCATAGATAGCAGACACGTCAGTAAGCCCACTAGCTATTTCCTCAGGAGGAGTCCCAGGAGAAGGCTTTTCAAAAATCCTGAGGGCATTCTCACAGTAAGATTTTGCGTCCCTCAGTTTTCCAGTCTTGTTACATAAATCAGCAAGACGAACAAAGACTGAAGCTACTGCTGGATGGTTCTCCCCTTTAGTAGACTTAAGCACTGTTAATGCTTTCTGATATGCAAAAACAGCTTCATCATATCGAGCCAAAGATAAATAGGTGTCCCCAATGCTGCAATCCACAGGAGCTACCTCTGTTTCCTGGCCATTAGACATTAAGGCCATGCTAGCCAACACAAGATGCTCAAGAGCAGCTTCATGATCTCCCTTTGTATCACATATAAGACCCATAAGCCTCCTATCTGCTGCTTCTTCAAGAGAAGCAGGTTTACCATTTTCTCTATGGATGTCAAGGGCCATCTGACACAATTTCTCAGCCTCATCAAATTGCAATGCCTGGACATGGGCTTCAGCCAAATACCGGCAGGTTTCAGCAACTCTTGGTTCCGTTTCTCCCAGTACTTGCTTCTGAACTTCCAAACCTGTTGTATAACACTGTATGGAATTTTCAAGTTGACCCAACATTGCATAAGTATCACCCAACTGCATATACCCAGAGAATTTAGCAAGGGCATGCTCTTGGCCTTCTTCTATGATCGGAATCTGGATTGAATGTTCAAGAACAGGAATAGCCCGACTATACTGCCCTAAGCTGCAGTGAATTGCCGCTACAACATGTAAACTCATGACAAGTTCTAAAGAGGGCTTTCCATTTGCACATCTCTCGAAAGATTTTGCTGCACGAAGAGCTAATTCTAGAGCTTTCTGGTGATTATCACCAGAAGAAAATGAGTCTCTTGCAAGCTTCAAAAGAAAAGGTCCAAGATCCGGGTTATCTAGACCTGCTTCAGATGGATCCTCAGTTAACTTTAGTTTTGACAATCCAATAGTAAAATTCTGTTGTTTTCTTATCGGAACAACTCCAAGGATTGGTTTCCGTAAGATTTTATTGTTTTGTTGATCCATGGAAGGTTTTGCATGGGCCTGTTTGCTATTTGGACTTAATTTAATTGATTCTTCAGGGTCCAGATGCAAATTGTGTCTCCTTGACCGTGCAGAAGAAGCAGATTTTGTGCTAGGAGATCGGGTCTTGTTCTCCCTCATGAGTTTCCCATTGGCAGAGCCATTTTCTATGGTGGAAACCACATCCTTTCCCACATCATACTCATCATCATCCTCTTCCTCTATCTCTCTATTTATATCTCCACCAACAAGATGCCGTAACTCGGAATCAATCCTTGACTCCTCACCATAAGATATAAAACTCGATCTCTCTGGGGATCTATCTCCCGAGCTCTGCATCTCGCACACATTATCATATAGCCGTTCAATAGAGGTGTCAACACAACCCTCCAAGTGCATACCAACACCCTCGCTCTGTGGGCTTCTAGGACTCAATGGACTCCTTGGCAATTTGTTTATAGATGGATTTTCCTTAATAGCTGTGGAATTCAACCCTTCTGCCCCTTCTCCATCTACAACATCCATAACAAACCCAGGCATCCTTACATATAAATCGACAAGCTTCACAATAACTTGAACTAAATAGAATAAATATCTGCAAGATCGTTTATAAAGAACACAAGTTCAGTCTTCCATAGAGAGAAAACGAAAAGAAGACTTTTCACATTAGCATGATTCATGAATTTAGACTTCCATAATATGGATAAAGAATCTGAAGGCATTAATTAAAGAACCAACATGTAACACATGATTGATAATAGAACGACAATTTTAATCTTTTGATCCTTTGAGTGAAAATTCAGAGCAAGAATGCAGTGCTCATCTATAACAAATTTAACAAACAGTTGAGGAAGATGAGAAACTGTGTATAAATCACAATATTAACATTAAGAGTAGAAGCGCTGCATTTAATATTTCTTCTCTAATCACATCAAGAGTTACACTAATATGCGATGCATGCAGCAGCATTAATATTCAAGTCTTACTTTCAGATCAAACATGTTAAAAAGCTAACATTAATAAGAGTAGATAACCTATTGACTTACCATCCAATGATTCTGAGAATGCACCTTTTTTTTTTTTCTTTTCCTTGAACATGAAATTTTACAAAAGTAGGCAAATTATGAAGGATTTACGGAATGAGAATTGTAAAGTTAAAAAATTGTAAGTAGTTTAAAAGTTTTTAAATTATGTCATTTAATTATCTTAAGAGTTAAGATACTTAATCGGATGTCTGAATCCTAACCTCATAGGCAAATAAGGTGTATTGATACTCTATACATGTCAGTAGTAAAAATAGATACGATGACGTGCAACCTATTTGAGGATTTGACATAGATCGGAATGGAGAAACAAAATTCATGTAGCTGACCCCAATATAGTTGTGATGATGATGATGATGATGATGATGATATATTTTGATGATTTCCATGATGTTGAAATAAAAAGAAAGAAAAATAGAAAGGGAATTCCAGCTTATTTTCCCTCACAAATACCAAAGTTTTGGACTCACCATTTTTTGCACATGTTTCACATTTCTACATAAATACTAAAAAAATGAGGCATTTCACTCATTACGTTTCATGCTTCTACATAGATACTAAAACAAAATGTCACAAAATGAGGCATTTCACGTGTTGCTTTCAGACAACAAATTGTTTCTAGCAAAAGTGCCCACCATTTCTTAGTCTAGTAACTTAAGGGAATTATAGCGAGTTGTCTAACGCCTTTTATGTTGATCCATTATTTCTTTCTTTCTAGTAGCTCTTTTGTGATTTTAGTTTACATAAATCTACAAGCTTATATCATGATCGGCTCTCGGATCATATTTTGATATTTAAAAATGCAATTTTTCAAGCTACTGTCGATGTTATTTATCTAGTTGCTTAGAAGAAACCAGAGCCATTGTTCAAAGCTTGGCATTTTTCATTTACTCATATTACCTGAGAAGCGATCATTTTAGCCAACCAACTAGATTAAGGAGCTATCCATCCCTCCATTATATAAGATGGCTGAGTAGGTTTCTATTGTACAATTCTTTTTGTGGCAACAAAGTTGTTTATCATGCCAAAAATTACAATAAAACAGAACTGAATACTGGCGGTAGATTTGGTGAAATTTTAGAGATCACAATTCCATAAAGCCCTCTATATCTTGCTATTGTGCCGTATCGCACTTGGGCAATGAAATTAATCATATTTTTGAATCGAATCAACATATTATTAGTAAAAAAAGAAGGAGCATTCAATCATTTCCTTATTTGAGAGGCCAAATCTCAAAAACTCTGCAATATTTCATTTTAGCAATAATGTAAAACCTACTCCAAATTACATGGTAACACCTTAGGGGAAAATTTAACGACCACAATTCCACAAAGCCTCCATATCTTGCTATTGTGCCATATCGCATTTGGGGCAATGAAATTAATCATATTTACGAATTGAATCAACATATTATTGGTAAAAAAAGAAAGAGCATTCAATTATTTTCTTATTTGAGAGGCCAAATCTCAAAAACTCTACAAGATTTCATTTTAGCAAATAATGCAAAGCCTCCTCCAAATTACATGGTAACACCTCAAAATCAAATTCGAACAGTTTCACCTGAAATGAGTCAGATCTGAAACATTCAGTACAAATGCAATTGCTTGTGAATCTACTAACAATAAATTTACCCAAAAGTAACATTTCCAGTGAAAATTGTACCAAAGAAGAAGTACAAAAAATTAACTAAATAAAGGAGCAACTAATTCAACCATTTCAGAGTAAGATAACTAAAACCTCAGAGATTTAGTAAAACAATATAGAAATTCAAGCTCTACAAACATTAAACCATACAAAACTTCAGTTCCTTTCCCAAATTACAAGACGTCAAGACCGTTCAGTGACCTTTCAAGCATCATACCAACCTTACTCCCATTCACTAAAATCAGATCTCAACAACTCAATAAAATTACATAACCAAAGCCCAGAGGTACTCTGCTATCCATCAAAGGACTCGAACGAAACAAAAAGTCTAAATTACACCCCCCAAAACAATAGGATAAACCTTCAAGCAATACAAATCCAACGTTTTCACAATCCTCAGAAACAAATTCAACATTTCTTAATCCAAACAAAATCAGATCTCAACATTACTACTTTCACAAGCACCGAACCCCACGTTCTATCCAGATTACCCAATAAAACCACTGAAACACCAGGAATTCAATCATCTTCCAACAAAAACAAGCCGAATCTTCACAAATCATTGAAATCAAACCCGCTACAAAACTCAACTAGCGTAAAATCACACAGAATCGTCAAATTCCAATCCAGATTGTGCATAAAAAACGACATCCGACGTTCTCGAAACGACACAAGTCGGATCTCATCCATTCAGCAGAATTCAACACCGAAACCGAGATCCAAATCATCCATCGCCAAATCCACACACAAAAACAAGCTCACATCACCAAAAATTAAAAAAAATAAAAAAAAAAAAGTTGAGAAGAATCGCGACATCTTCAATAACAGATCATCGAAAGAGAAATACTGATTCAGATGAGAAATCTTGAAATGAAAAGAATCCGTACCTGAAGAATCCGCCATTAGAGAGGGTTTTAGAGGTTTTTTCCTTCTTCTGCTGCAGATGGAGAGCTATGAGAGAGGAGAGAAATGCGAAGAAATGTTTGTATTTATAGGATTGGGATGAAGAAGGACAGAAGGAGGAATTAGAATAGAAGGCGAGGGTAAAACCGTAATTTCGTGGCCTTGCTGCAGTGGACTGTTGAAGCAAAGGGAGGACGGCGACTTCTCTACTACCTGCAGGTGGGAATGTGGAGGAGGAGTGAAAAGACTGATGTGCCCCTTGGCTTTGTATTTTTTAAGATGAAGGCTGTGATGATTGAGTGAGGGCTAATTAGGGGGTACAGGTTTGAGTTGATGAATATATGATTCCTTCTTTTATGGGTCAATTAAAGGGGAAGCTTATGGCATTGATTGTGTGTGTGTGTGTGTAAGTGGATTAATGAGATTCAATGAGGGCATCATTATAGACACCTAATTGGGGCCCACAGTTGAAATTATCAAATTACTCAAATTTATGCACCCATTTATTTCTCTTGTTTAAATTAGTTTTTATTTCGATCCAAGTTTTATTTAGATGGTTAGATTGATCATACATAAAATATGTGGTCGAAGTGAAGGACAAAATAGCCAAATCAGATATTTAAACTTGAATGGTATTAGGATGGGCTTCTGGGGTGACTTTACTTTAGGGCACGTTTGGTTCCAAGGGAGGGATCAAGAAATTTTAAAAGATGAGTTCCTTATTGAAGATTTTTAAGTAAGATTGAGAATTCCATATACACATCATCCTATCGTTGAGAAAAATCGACATTGGTGCATAAATGTGCAAAATGAGGGTTTTTAAATCCTATAGGGAAATATCTAGCTTAAAAATCCTCAAGAAATGAGGATTTCCACCACCCCAAATCTTCTGAGGATCTAGAATTTCCAAACGTGAATTCTTCACCCCTTCATGAAAAGTGAGGGTGAGAGATTATCGAGGACTTAGTTGTCAAACATGACCTTATTATTATAGAATAAGGTTGGATTATAATATTCAAAAGATTTGGATTTCAAATGTGGGCTTAATGAAGAATCTCTCTCCCAACCTAGAGAGAGTAGATATGATTTATCTTTGAAAGGGTTGATTAAAGGAGTAGATATGATTTCTCCTTTTAGGGGTTGATTAAAGGGAGATATGTTCCACCAAAAAGGACATAGTGGTAGTGGTATTGTATAGATTAAGCACACAATAGCCCATGCTTTCCTCTTTAGAGGGCTTATTTAAAAGGAAGAGCTGACGGCATCCAAACGTGTTTCACCAAAAAGTGAGGAGGAACAGACTGGAATGATTTGTACTACCAATAATAGCATGTGCTTTATTTTATTCCTAAAGAAACTAATATTATTTTTTATAAAGTTCAGAGATTTTCCTCCTTAAGCAGAATACAGGAATCTATTGGCTCAAAAATGTAATTGCTAAACATAAAAACAATATAATATTAGTTTATGAAATAAAAGGACTACTACATTATACAAAATCTTATTTTCATCAAAAAGAAAAATCGTTCCTTCTTATCCGTCTCCTAAATAGAAAGTAGAAATCTTTTCTATCGAGGAAAATACTTTTTCACATCATTGCAAAACTTGACACATTGGCCGAACGACATATTAAGGCCTTGCACTTTTCAAAAAACATATATATTTTCCATCATTTCATGGGGACACTTTCTTTCCCAATGGAAGGGTAAAAGGGTGGAGCACTACTTAAAAATGAAAACCCAAAATACCCCCATGCAAACAGCAACAAGCATAAGTCCACATTCTGGGTCCAGTCCACATGGGGTTTAGTCATTAGAGTGACTGATTAGGAGGGAATAACAAATTTGATGAGGCTATGTTTGTCATTTGAATTTAAATAAAAGAGCAAAACAGGGGCCTTCTTCAGTTCTAGTATTTTCCTCAGGTGCCTTGTTGTGGTACACATGAAACACCTGGTTGGTGAAAAAAGAACTACTAACAAGCATAAATATTGGTTGAGAATGACACAAATGCCAGTGGGTCGGTGTGAGTCCTTTTCTCCAAGGGCTTTGACAAAGAAGTTTGACCCTACTCTCTAAATTCTGCCTATTTTGACACAATGTTCAAATATCTCATCAGGATAACAAGAAGATATCTTTATGAGTATAAAATAATTCTAAACAATAATTGAATAGAAGAAAAAGATCTTAAAAACCTTCATTGTCACAAATGGTGGCAATATTTTAAAAGCTTTCTGTTAATGTCTTAAATGATGTGTTCAAAACAATATCAAAATATCACCCATAATGAAAAAGTGGGGATGAAGATATGAAATATCATGGAAAATCTATATAATTTTTTTTAACAGTATATGTTTTTTATTATTTACCAAAAAAGACTTTTCCCATGGAATTTTCTCAATAATTTCACTAGAAAACAGCCAGAATTTGAAATTATCCGAATAATATCATGGGAGGATAAAAATGTTATTTTTTGACACCAAAAATCTATTTTTTTTCAATAAAAAAAAACATATCATGATGGGTTATTATAGTAGGATATTATCGCAAATTCATTTGTGGCAAGTTGGTGTGAAATATAATTAGTTAGGGTTAAGCATGATTAGTGTATGAGCTGAACCCAAATTTGATTCATTATTAAAATGAAATTGTAGAACCTTACTTAACAGGCCCGGTTGGGATTGGCTTAGCAGGTCATAGTGTAATTTTTAACTTGAGTCCAATTAGCCAGAAAAACGACTACAATGGACTCAACTGAACTCAAACAATTTATATTTTTTGCGTTAGAGATGAAAAACCAAATCCCTCCTGAAAAAAAAAAAAAAAGGTCAACTCAAGCCACAAATTGCTCGGTCAAATTTGGGTCGAGTAAGCGTATGGGATCTGGAATGACCACCCTACTAGAGAAAGATCTCTGGATATGCACGCTAAAACTGTTGATAGGCCATGCCAACATGGGCCATCCATCATGGGGCCAAACTTTGCTCTCGGGTTTTAGCCTCATGGGTGTGCTCTGAGCCTAAGTTTTGGTTCGATAGTTAAAATGGTCGTTCCTTTGTCTTAAGGGTTCAACTTAGCCAAACAATTGTGGATCAATTCCCAACTGCAGCGCTGATGATGAGGAACTTATGTTGGTGTACGAGTACTTACATGCCTTATAAAAATATGCCTTTAGAGTGTTTTTTACACATGGTCATATTATCATAATCATAATCACTTTAAAAGCCTATGCTCCAACTATGTTTGATAATTTATTTAATTTTGTTTCTCCAATTCTTAAATATATTTTTTATCCTTACCAACTTCCATCCATATTATGGATACCTTAACTCATTTATTTATTTAAGGACCATAACCTACCTAAAAACAATTTCTCTGTTGTTGGACCAGGGGGCGGCTCTGAGTTTTCGGGGGCCCTAGGCGAGTTCCTAAAGTGTGACCCTATCCATATACCCACCAATAAATAATAAAAAAAATAAAAGATAATTTTTTTATTATTATTTTTTCTTTTTTTTTTTAAACTGCTAGTGGGCTAGGTTCAGATTGGGCCCGCACTGAAATCAGGTTGGATCGGAACTGCAGGCTGGGTCCAAGCCTCCAAGGAGATAAGCAGACACGTGTGACGTGTGGGAGAGAGGCCTTGGGATGCGTGCAGAAAGAAAGCAAAAGAAAGAAGAGGCTTTACCTGATGCAGTAATGCTACTTGGAAAGCAAGAAGAGAAAACGGAGACGAGATCTGGAGATGGGGATGGAAGGCCGAAGGCACTAGCGTCTGGCGATGGGGCTGACGATGCAATGGAGCAGGCTGCCCGCTGCTGGACGGCAGTCACAGGCGGCAACAGCGCCTTGGTGTAGTGGAGCCGAAGGCGTTGATGGCGGTTGGAATCCAGAACGATTGGTGCGGATTTGACTTCCAAGTTCAGAACGGCAGAACTTAGTCACTCAGACCTTCTACAGTTCTCCTTCTTCTGTCGTCTTCTATTTCTTCTTTCTGTTTCTCTTTTTTTTTTTTTTTTTTATCTTCTGCTGGGTGGGATTTGGAGGAGACTAGAGGGATGAAAGGGTTTTGACAAAGGTTGGATAGAGGCCGCTGAGGTTTGGGTGTAGCGGTGATTTTAGGAGGAAAAAAATATATTTAGACCGGATTTTCCGGCCTGACTACCCGATCCAGCGTCATTCAGGATTTCAACGAATTTTTTAGTGATTTTGAGCCAGGATTTCGATGAGGCAGAGGTGGATTTCGGTGATTTTTTTTGTTGTTTTGGGGGCCCCGATTGAATGCCAAATTTTGGGGCCCTAGCCGACCGCCTGTGCCGGCTGTCCCCAAGGCCGACACCTGTCTTAAACCTTAATTCAACATGATGTTTTTAGATAATATCATGTTTTAGATAACAATTTCTCTATGCTCCAACACACTGATCGATCTACTTAATCCTACACTTATACATTACATTTTAGAAACTCCATTCTATAGTTTAAAATAAAGCCTTAAATTAATCCACACTATTCAAGACAGATCTTAGAGTGTTCTAGAAATTTTTTGGACCTTTCAAGATCTCCATCAATCTGTTAAAGGTCCCTCTGTGCATCTGATCACACGCGTGATGATGTTCATACTATTCCAGAAAGTCTTGAACCTGCGAGATACGTATTAAACCTTAATAGCATGACATTCCACTGTAACATATAACAATAGGTTGACATGGCATTTGGGAGGGGAGTCAATATTGAAAGATAGTGATCAAAATTAAGTTTGAATAGCTTATGTTATAATATATAATAATGGGGCAAGGGGATTGGCAGACTGTCATGGCCAGCTACAAGTAAAGGTAAGCCCCATCAGATTATCTTAACCTTTGATTAAACGGCCGTTATCATGGATTCTTTTGTGATTCAATCAATGGAAAGAAAAGGTTAGATGAGTTTCAAATTGTGTGCAGTTGCCCAATCATTTAGGGATATTGGATGTGAAGAATTACACTAATCAAAGATAGGCCCAAGTGAAATCACATAGAGGTGGACTGAGCTTGAAATCTGATCACCAGAGAAAATCTCTCTACTGAGAAGTAACTCAATTCAGAAAATGAGGTCTTGAGAGTCATATATTTATGAAATAGCACTTTGAAATGATAGAATTTGGAGAATTTGAAAAGCTATAAAATCCATTTCTCATTATTAGTAGCATTTGAAACTCTCCCCATCAAACGTGGTATTTGAAGATTTTGGAGAAACTTTCAAATTTATGTTAAAAGTTCACACACAGTCCCTGCATCATAGATCAACTTTTTGGTGGGTAACATTTAGTAATTCTTATCCAAACCTTTGGTATCTTTTAGCACATGTGCAAGGGCCCAGACCCCAAAGGCAGCCTAGGCCTTCACCTTAGATTTCCACCATCAACTTTAGATGGCTGTGGGTCCCATTAGATTCTCCCAATCAGTGCAACTTTTGCACTGATGAGAATCATAAAGCAGGCACAAGGGGATGGATTTCCACTTTTGAAGAACTTCCAAACACAATATAAATAGAGACTACAAACAAGAGAAACTTTCTCTAGTGTGCCTAGTGCCAAAATAGAAGAGATATAAAGTGTGTGTGTGAGAGAGAGAGGGAGGGATATTTTGGCCAAATCCTGTCATTTTAATTGTAGATAAGCTCTTGTCTGAGGGAAGCAAGACAGGAATAAGCATCTACTTTTTGTTTATGGGTGTCATTTGTTATGGGGAGGAAGGGTCCATGCCAAAAGCTAAGGGCATGATAATAATTTGTTATGATCATTATTGTTGCCATAAGTCATAATAATAATTGTAGCTTTTCTTTAAATAAGAGGTGATTAGACAATTGGTTTAGGCAAATCATACCAATCTAATAGGAGTATAGACCCTCTTCTATAGTAAGAGAATGCCTTAAATGACCCTTTGCCTCAATTGGCTAAGGCAAATCTAGACTAGTAAAGTCCTCATATACATCAATCTTTGGACTTTTTTTTTAATGGGTCCGTAACATGACTCAAATCTACAACCTCAAGATTTTAACACTGATCTTTGGATTTGTAATTGGGTTGGAAAACCTTAACGAGCCTTTGCCTGTGCCAGCTTCTGATGTTGTGGCTTTTTCCCTAGATACAGAAATACTGGTTTCAATGTTGCAACGTTGTAAATATTGTTATCTTTACACCATATATAGTATTTGACCTAACAAGACGAATTCTTCCCTAGGCGCACGTAGGATCCCGTGGCATACATACACTAGATAAATTTGGGGGTGTCCAATACATGAGTCGAATACACAATGAAGGGAGCAAACCCACGCTTTTGCTAATGAACCAACACCCAAGCTAGTAATATTGGATTATGTAAGTATTGTTATCACAACAATATTGGAGAGATATATATTTGGATAGTTTTAAATTATTTTATGGGAATACTATTGGAAAAGGGGAATCTTCTCCTGCGAGTAGACTGTAGATTGCTTATATTGATCCCAACTTGTGGGGCCCGCATACAACATTCCTAATCAGTGGAGGTGGGGTCCGTGGAATAGTCTCTCTATGGATAAGGGTCCTAAACTAAAATCAGTCCAATTAGATCATCTTAGCCGTTGATTTAATAGCCTTACAACTTAGCGGTCTTTTAATCATAGATTTCTTTGAGATTCAATCCAATTGTTGATAAAGGTTTGATGAGAGTGAAGTTGGACCTAGTGCCAGATCATGGAGGGATTACAGTGTGAAGAGGCCTGCACTGATCAAACAAACGTCCATATAGTGTAATGGTCTTGTAAGCAGTGGAGGAACCATAAAAATATCCAATGGAGGGGCCAGTCAGTGGAAAAAAAAAATGTCTCTGGGCCACCGTGGAAAAAATGGCTTCCGAGTCCATGCCTAAAACAAGAGCTTGTTATATATTCTAGACACCACCGCAGATATATCTTGAGGATAGTATTCTTTTCTTAGAAGCAAAATGATAACAAAGGTGCCATTGCCAAGTTGGTGGAAGATCAGCATTTCACTGGAAGGAGATGTTAGAGCAAACGCCACTTCTGTGTCAGTTGCTTGAACATGTACATGTGGTTAGTTATTAGTATCGTCACCAATATCATTTTAAGGGGTGCTTTCAGACATGGGTTTTTCTCAGGATATTATTGAGAAAATGTTGCATAAAATAAGGGTGCGACTATTTGCACATCCCTTCTTGTACGGTACACATTTATTCATGGGACCCTTTTAGTACCTTACCAAAATACCCTTTTGTCCCCTCCTTCTCTCCTTAGAGTTGTAAACGGATATCCGATTCTCCGATTACCTGGAAGTTCCGACCCGCAAAAAACCGAATTTGAAATCTATTTTAAGTTCCGATTCATAAACAGGTCAAGGTCCGGAACCTAATTTAGGTTCCGATTGATAAACAGATCCGGTTCCGGGTCCATATAGGTTCCAACCCGTGGACCTGAGACCCGGCATATGAATCTTTGATATTGCAATTTTTACTTTAAAGCCAACTCTTTTTGGGCATTATTATGTATAATACTGGATGTAGTAGACTTGATGCATTGTTATAATTTGAATAATATGCTTGTTTTAAGAAAAATAAAGAGAAAATATAATCGATTTTGGAACTATATTTGAGTCGCCTAGGTGGACCCAATTCCGGAACCGGATTCGGGTTTTCTTCTTGAAACTGGGTTCGGAACCAACAAAAACAAGTTCCAATTAAAAATCGGATCCGGATCCACTATGGTTCTGTCCCTGAACCGTCCCGTTTGCAACCCTATCTCTCCCTCTCCCTGCTCGGCGCACAGCCCGGCTCTCACCTCTGCCCGCCCTTTCCTTCCCTCTCTCTCCCTGTCTGTCTCCCTCTCCCTCATTCTATCTTCCTCCCCTTCTCCTCTCCCTCTCCTTCTCCCTGATTGACGCCCCTCTCCTGTTCGGCCACTTAGAGCTGAGCAAATGAGTATATTGTTCAGCCATACAATATACTTGTTTGTTCGGCCCTGCGTGGCCAAACGGGAGAGGGATGATGATCTGGGAGAAGGAGAGAGAGAAAGAGGGAGAACGACAGGGAGAAGGAGAGGGGAGAGGGCGGAGGTGGGCACCGGGCAGAGTTGGACGGTGAGCAAGAAGAAGAAGCGGGAGAGAGAAGGAGAGGGAGAGGGACAGAGACCGGAGAAGGAGAGGGAGGGGGAGGGAGGGAGGGAGGGGGAGGGCGTGCAGAGGTGGGAGCCGAGCTGTGCGCCGAGCAGGGAGAGTGAGAGGGAGGGGACAAGGGGATTTTGGGAAGGTGCTAAAAGGGTCCATGAGGGGTCCTATGAATGGATGTGCACCGAGCAAAAATGGATGTGCAAATAGTCGCTCCCTAAAATAAATAAATTTCTACATAAAAGAATATAGAGTACCATTGTTTTTATACATTCTCCTCTTTTCCCCTGCTTTTATCAAGATTTTCTCACTATATTCTTATTGTTTGGTAAAATTTTCAATATATTGTGATATTATCACAAAAATGTCATATTATGTAGATATCTTCAAAATGTCACTGGACTATTAAGTGTTTCTAATCCCAGTACCCTCTTATCTATCAGATTCAGTTCACCAGGTAAGTTTTGCAAAAGGCAGTCAATGGGCCTGAATCCAACCCATGTCTTATCTAGATCTGAGTGTGTAAGGAAGCCTGGACATGCATCTGGTTCCAATGGGCTGAGATGTTTAGGGTCTTCTTAATGGGCCGGATTCGGCATTCGGATCACAAGCCCGCTGGACTCTTACTAGGCATCTTCACATTTATATGCCCACAAACCCAATTAAATAATATTAATAAGAAATAAACACACACCATAAAACAAAGAGATTTTGATGATTTTCTCGCATTTATATATGCCTATAATTTTATCCTTGGTCCTAAAGAGGGCAGGCTCAGGCTTGCCCATTTTCCAAATTGCAGTCTTGGATCCCAGCTCTAGGGTTTATGTTGGAGCTGGACCTGGACTCAGCCTCCTGAATTTTAGATAGACTCAGGCCTACAGACTCATGAGAAATCCGATCTACCATACATATTAACTCCTAAAAATAATTTGATAGGAGTTTAGACAAGGGATACACAATATGGTATGTAGGATATTGTTTAGGGAGCAGACATATGAAATGTTTCCCTGTATTACCCTGAATCAATAATCAGCAAATATGATAGCAGAAAAACAAATGAGTGGTTTTCACCTTGATAACAAAAAAGTAAAAAAAAAAAAAAAATTTCTACATGAAATGAGTGTCTTTCCCAACAAAAGATTTAACTTTTTAGCTTGATAACAAATGTTTTCACATGCATGAAATGAGTGACATTTTTTATAGGAGCACTGATACATCTATTGCCCCAGAACAATGATATAAATGTGACACATACAAAGTTATACATCTTAGATGTATTTGTCAACAAAGTGAACAAACTAACTTAGTGAAGCCAAATATTGGCTGGATATAAAGCCAAAATTACTAAAAATGTTATTTTGACAAGCCAATACAGAGACCTCTTTTTCGTTCCCATAAGTAGCTACAAGACATACTACATAGATTCCTTACGGAAACATTTTAATGGACATACAAACCTAGGAGATGAATAATAAAAAAAGTTATGGTACACATTACATAGTACATAATGCAGAGAAGGATGCTAGGCTTTCAAAGATGCAGACTTCCGAACAGCCATACACCTTGGAAAACACCCAAGAAGAGATTGCTGTTGGACAGGCTTGTAGTATGAGAAAAATGCAGGATCCTGTTCAAGAGAATCTGTATAATTTTCAAGAATGGAAACAATCTCCTCAAACTGCGGTCGCTTATCTGGGTTAGTTGACCAGCATTGATTAATGAGATGGCTAAATGCCAAGGGGCAATTAGGTGGAAAAGGCGGTCTAGCATTCTGAAAGAAAAAACACAACTGATGTAAGACATGAGAAAACAATGACAATGGAGAACAGCAAAGAGAATTATGCTGTATAGACTAAATAATAAAATCACCCAGTACCATGGCTTGACTACTGGGGTGACACCTTGGGACTAAGTTATTCAAACAGTAATAACTGGTGTTGAGTAATCTTCAACCATGCCACTACATTTCAGTATTACATTAATCGTGTCTTTTTAAGATTCAATCACATATAGCAAAAGACTACTCATATTAATCATGCCTCGTCAGATGCAATCAAAAGGAAAGATTTTAGACAAGAGTTGAAAATCAATGAAATAACAAAGGCATGAAATCATTGGAGAGAGCTAATGGAACATGCATTCACCAAGATCAATCATAAGTCATGCAACAGTAATGCCCTATTTTTTCAGAGTGTATGGCCAAAAAATTCTGGTCATAGAAGACTTAAAAGTTAGCAAGAAACATGTTTTCACTCAAGCATGCAATGCTGCTGCATTCCAATGTCTAACGTCAGTCATGATCATGGTTCAAAATCACGGTATCGCCCGATCCCAAAATCCGATATGATACGGTATTGGTTGCGGTTTGCAGTCTGTCGCAATTGTCGTGGCGTGATTTTTTTTTATTTTGTCCAAAAGAACTTCAAAAAAATACAGGATATTACAAAATGCTAGAAAATATTTTTTTTTTTCCGTTAGCAACTATAAATCAAGTTATCGGTCCCCCTAAGTAATGACATCATGTATCGATGTCTTATCTGGAATTGTGTAAATTTTGTTTACAATTAAATTGATTTAGATGTATATATCAAAATAAGTTAGAACACCACAAATTTTATAAAATGCAACAATAATTATGACTTGTGAGCTATCGATTAGTGTGAAATTTAAGAAAATAAAGCCTTTACAACTCAATCATCAAATAAGTTGTGATTTCAAGAGTATCAAGATAGCATATTTTATTATGATAATATGATAAAGCACAAAGCAATCGGACATTTATGATTTACTTAAAATGATGACAAATTTGAGTAACTATTTGACAAAGATCTACAAGATTTCAACAAAAACCCTAATTTTTAAAACCTAAAATATTAGATCTAACCTCAAAATGTGTAGATTTAAGATAATGAAAGGTATCTACAACAAAAAGAGCATGCAATCGTCATTTCTAAGCTAAATATCTACATAACTTTATAAAAGAATTGCAAAAAAATACAAAATACTAATCTCAGTAGAGTTGTATATGATTTTTCAGGACTAAATTGACAAAAAAAATAGGTATTTTTGATGGCTTGGAAGTGAATTAGGTGTTGGGGAAGAAGAAGGGCATCATCTGATGTATTTGGAAGAAGGAAGGAAGAAGTAGCATAAGAGAAATGAATAAAATAACAAAAAAGTTTAAATATAGTTGGCCGATATCTATATCAGTTAGGTCCAATAATTTGAGATATTGGTGATAATATCCAATATTTGGGGGATTTTTTGACAAGGCGACACCGAGACCGATACGCATCAATTTATTGTCCTAGTATGGGCTGATAATGGTTTGTATCGGCTGATACGAACTGATATTGGCCAATAATTTAAACCACGGTCATGATGCCTCAAAATTTTGTAAAAGACACAGTTCCTACACTTGTATCTTGGATTGTTTTAATATTCATTTTTTATCTATGAAAGAGGTTTCGACACAATGTAAGAAATAAAATGATGATACTGAGAAATGAAACCCTTAAACAGTTGTTCAGCTATTTGAGAACTCGAGATTAATTACTTTCAGTGTTGCTCCGAGGCAACTCATTCTCGCTGTAACCAATCAGACTGGAAACCATAATGAAATGAAAATGGAAGCCAACTAAGAGACTATCGCACATCATCTAGTCAGTAATGTTGAGTCTTCATCTTTTGTCAACGAAAGGGAAAAATAATACATATGGACTGGGAGCATCCTTTAGATGTTGTCTTCCATGTGCACAAATACAGACATCGGAATCATCTGTTCCATATGTTTGTGATGGATAAGTCAAAAGGAAATTTAAAAAGAAAAGAAAAGATAGAAACTCGGTTGTGGAGGAATCATGACGCGGGCTATCAGTGTCACAATGAATGTTACTATTGTTGCATAAGGTGCGCGCACTTGCTGTGCGTGTATACTATCAGTGCATGACTTGCTCACTGGATGATTGCGAGCATCTCGATGTGGAGTCCACATGGGGCCCCACCTGGGACAAGGATGTGGGGGGATCAAAAGATCTCCATGGGCCCCTCCTCTCTGCAAAAAATCAGCCCCAACCAATCATCCCATCATATGGGCCCCACAACTTTAACAGTGAACAGTCCATTCGGCTTGGTATATAGCTGATCAAAAGGTCCGGTTTATTCGGATGGGTGCAAACCCAAGGGACGTGTGAAATTCAGGGATGTGGTGTGCGCACGAGAGAGAGAGAGAGAGAGAGAGAGAGAGAGAGAGAGAGAGAGAGAGAGAGAGAGCATACATATTTGCAAGCAATGGTGCACAAGCAATGGTGCACCCCATGAATTAATCATCTTCCACTACACTAAGCCCTTTGTGGGACCCACTTGGATGCATGCTAATCAAGGACGGAAAGTGTGATGGAAAGGTCTCATTGTGGATATGATTTTGGGGAAAGATCATCTCAATCAAATCATCAAAACCATTGATTTAGGGGCCTTAAAGTTAAGCAGTTCCTTAAGTTGCATCGTTTATAAAATTTAAGGAAACTGTGAGTATAATTCATATTAATGTCAAATTAGGGTGAGTGCTAATTTCTGTGGGATTAGTGAGTGTGAGGAGGTTGGATTTGTCATAAGGGATCCCATGTGGTGGAAAAAAGTTATATCTCATGCATAATGCATTCCATGAGAGGTACATCTTAACAGAATGTGACCCTATGTATATTATATATACGATGATAAAAGGTCCAAAGAAGTGAAAGGAACATTATCTTTTGGATAATATACTAAAATATGGGAAAATAGCAGGAAAAAGGCCCCTGTACGATGTATTAAAAGCTACAGGTTCAAGAAAATGGGGAAGGGGGAGATTGATAAAAACTTCCAAGGACCATTATCTTCTGGATAATATACTAAAATATGGGAAAATAGCAGGAAAAAAGCCCCTGTACAATGTATTAATGGCTACAGGTTCAAGAAAATGGGGAAGGGGGAGATTGATAAAGACTTCTAATGGAGAAATGAGGTAAGGCGATAGATTGTGGAGTTACAGAAAACATGGTTTTAACTTTTAAATGGGGTTGAAAGGAAAAGTATAACCAACAAAGCACACCCTTACAAATGGGATAAGGCCGCAGCGATGATGATTTTAGACAAATCAGATTCCATCAACTAGCACTATGACCATACCTTCTGGGAGACTGCAAAAGCAGCCTGTTCTGGAGTCATGTCATGGAATGGCGTTAGTGCTGTTAAGAGCTCCCAAAGGACTATACCAAAGCTGTATACATCGACTTTCCTAGTATGATGTTTTTCCTTGATCATTTCTGGTGCCATCCAACGGTAAGTGCCTGTGAATCCCTTCCCACTTCCACACTGAGATTCTAAGCATGAGATTCCAAAGTCTGCTACCTTGACACGCATGTCTTCCCCAAGGAGAAGATTTTCAGATTTAAGATCCCTATGGAGTATACCCTGCGAATGAAGATATTGCATTCCACGTGCTATATCGAGAGCCAATTTCAAAACCAGATCAAGTGGAAGGGAATTTGGCTCTTGTTTATGGAGAAATTGCCTCAGTGAGCCTCCTGCCAAATACTCAGTGATGATGCAGAACACTGGAGGCTTCTTGCATGCTGCAATAAACTACAATTTGGAAGCAGAGCACAAGCATTTCAGTAAAAGAATGAAGATTCATTAATGAGCTCAGTCGGTAAATAACATTAACAAAGATTACTTAACAAAGTGAAACACAATGGATCCATAAATTACATATTGATGCATTCACACTTCTCAAAATGAAAACAGCAGCAGCAGCAGCAGCAGCATAGTAGTAGTTGTTATAATTTGAATAGTTGATGCATTCATAGTAAATTTCTTCAAAAGTTTGGCAATGATGCCGATTTCCCTTTTTGCTACAACAAAAGAAAATGTACATTTGGTTACTATCGCAGAAAGATGAATGTGAATCAGCAGATCGAATATGACACCTTGTCTTTAAGTAATGCAGAAAGGTTCCTGAGTGCAGCAAATTTTCTAAACTGCCTCATTTGACCAACCCTAACATCTCCAGTAGCAGATGATTCACTTGAAAGCAACACTAGGCATCCAACTTCTAAGAAACATTATTGCCTACTCCAATAACCAATAAAACTCTGTAGAAGTGATGTGGACTTAATTAAACACACCAACCAATTGGTGCAAGATGAATTCTATGGAGGCATAGCTTGGAGAATCAAAAGAAAACGAGGCACTGATACCTTGCTGCCCTCTCAGTTGGAAAAGCTCCATCTGATGAAAATGGGTCATGATGATACACGAGAAGAATGTCAAACTGTTTTCGAATAATTCTTCAATTGCCAATTATGGATGGCCTGAATCAATGGGCCAAGAAGTGGATGTTGGCAAATAATACAAGACACGTGATTTTCACAGATGCAGATGTGCCTAGCTATTCAGTAAAGGACATGCTACTTAGGGAAAGCTTTGATTGCAGACAACTAGTAGCTAAGCAGGGTCTCTTGGTCTTGGCTCTGTCTAAGTACAATCAGAAGAAGACAACAATAGTGGTGGGCTCCCGATCAATTGTTGCAATATGAGCACTGGTTGTTTGTGGCTTCAGATCAATATGTCACTTGAATCGCAACAAGTCTCCACATTGTGTCCTTTTTCAACAGTGTGAAAACTTGAGTTTGTCTTATCTGGCAGTGTATATACTCATCCCATCCCATCATTACTTTTGGTGATATACTAGTGTCTAGAGTAAGGCTTCAATCAATTTTCCGAATTGTTTCAGCTTCTATATAGTTATAGATGGAGTCAAAGGAAGCCAAAGAATCCTTTCCAAAACCTCAACCCAATTCTAAGATGATAAAAACTAACATTTCAAGTATCTTTTTTTATACTATTATTTGCCTTGTATGATGTATCTCCTCAAATATGGAAGGAATTAATCTGTATCTAATTGTTCCCACTGATCAAAAGAAGGAAAAAAAAATCTAGTTCTTCCCACTTTTGTCTTAATGTAGCCAAAAAAGGAAAATCTCCTCTAGAACATCTCCCCATGGTCCACAAGATATGCCTAGTCATATGGGGCTTGTTGGATAGTTAGTAACAAGATATACCTACTCATATGGGTATTATAATTGGGTGAGATTTAATGGAAGTAACCAAAGAAAAAGATAAGGAAGATGATGTGGGTATGACAGTTCATAGAGAATATGATTTTAGGCAAAGAATGATATGGCTAAAGTTATCCTTGAGTTTGATGTGGCTTTTGATCTTGCAATAGCTAATGCATACTTTGAAAAAAGCATCTTGTCATATTTAACAGGGCGGCCAAATAAGAAATGTTTACATAGAGATAGAGAATCGTCTTTCAGAGACTTGTCAAGCATCTCGACTTTAAATTAAACAACAAAGGATATTGATTTCTCAGGTGTAGGTAAGCGACTGGGGATTTGAGGAATTGCCCAAGAATAAGGTCATGTGATTTAAAAGTGGAAATATAAACATCCAAAAAAATGCAGAGGTAGAACAGCTGGAATTAAGTTATGAATTCTAGTCAAGTGTATGATCAAATGGAAGGATGCGTTAAATAAGTTACCGAGGAAGTTATTAGGGAGTGCAAGGGTAACAAGAATTTTCCACAAAAAATCTTGGAACTTAGAAATAAGTTAAAAAGATTATTAATGAACCACTATCCAAAGAATGAGAGAAAGCAGAAGGTCTATAAGAATTCAAAAGGCATAAGCAAGCATAAAATACTGCTAACAAAGTTACACATACAGCCAAGCACAAAACCTATAACAATTTGTATGTACAGTAAAAAACCAAGCAGGAGGAAGAGGGGATTTTGTAAGTTTTCCCAGATTAGAGAAAGGAAATGAAAGACCTTGATCAGATGAGGAAAAAGAACAGAAAAAGATCTTGATGAAAGAAGAGTAAGTTAAGAGATTGATGGGAGACGTATTTTAAATATCTATTAAATGTGAAAATGTAACCTTGAGGAAGGTGTTTTAGATGGGAATAAAGAGCCCATTGCACAGTGGAATGCGTTCACTACTGCAACCTTGTGTTTGTGGGTTCAAGTCACGTTACAATTAAACAAAGGAAAAATAAAATGAAATATGCCAGTGAATTAAATTATAACATAGAACCAAACCAAGGATTGGTCAATAAATATCTAGTATATAAGTGAAGACTGCATTAGCTAGGATGAATAAATATAGAGCTTTAGGACCAATATTATCTGCCTACAGATACATGGGTTTCATTAGTAGAAATTGGGATGAATTGGTTAATTGATTTGAATTTAGTACAAGAAGAATGATCAAAATGAAAAAAGGAGGAGTGTGATCCCTTTCTACTAGAAGAAAGTAGATAATTAAAACCATGTAAATTACTCAGCTATCAAACTTATGAACTATATGATGAAACTTTGGAAGAAAGCAACCGAGCAACACTTATGACATGAATAAATTATTTTATAGAACAGACTGAGTATATGATAGGTAGGTCTAGTACAATCCCATTTTCTTATTAAGGTGATTCAGGAAAAAATTAGAGCAAAGAGGAAAATATTGTATTTATTGATTTGGAGAAGGCTTCAGATAGGATATTGGCATAATTAACTTTGCAGGCATTAAAGAAAAACTAAACACCCTTACTAGCTAGATTGAAATACATATACATACAGTCAGAGGGGCAATACCGATCATTGGAATTGTGGAAGGGTGGCCGGTGTCTGAGTTCCTAAAAGTGGGATTGCACCAAATTTGTCCTCTGGTCAGCAGAAGATTGGCAGATTAAGGCAACATTTGGAGTGCAAGTTTAGTAGATTTGAAAGTAGAGAAGATGAGTTCATCAAAATTAAAATAATTCAGTACCACACTGGATCTATTTTGATTGACAATGAGCAGAAATTAGAAGAAGATGGAATGCTTGAGCTAGATATAGCAAATAGGTTCAACATAAGATGGGCAAAGTGAAGAGTTAAGACATGCTAGTTAAGCTCTATAAGAACACCAAGTGTCCATTGGATTAGAGGGCAGCTTCTATAAGACAATTGTTAGACTCTCTCTATTGTATGGAGCTGAAAAATGGGCAAAGAAGAAACATGAAGAAGCTAAAGTACGTCCTTTTGAGATGTCAGATGTGTGTGGTAGCATGAACTTGCAAAGTTCCGACAACAGGTAGAATTAGGAATGAGTGCATAAAAGACAAAACATATTGTAGCTCCCGTAGAAGAAAAATCTAGCAATATCATTTGAAATGGTTTAGGCACGTACACTGAAGCCTACAAACAAGGCCTATATGTGTTGAACGCTTACAATTTAAGGAATTAGAAGGACGAGACCAATAACTAACTTGTGCAATGTAGTGGAGAAATAAAGACATTTTAGATATGAAGTTGAGAGAGCAATGAGCATGACATAAAATAGAGTCAAATGGAAAAGAAGAACTCATAGTGGTGGCCTTAATTAGATGGCATAAGACTACAATGACTTTGATGTTGATCCCTTGAGAAAGATTTGACAATTTGAGGGCAACATAACCAACAAACAAAGAATATTAGTTTCCCCTTATCTTTATGCATTTAGGGGATGCATGCCAGAAGATAATTGAGATTTTTCTGAGAGTGTAACCTTGATGCCCTCTTGTATCTCCATTCCCGTCTTCTGTGTCAAAAATAAGTCTGATATGCGCTATATTATTTCCAGAGAAACACATATGCGCGCAGTAGAAAGAGAAAATTTGCAAAGGATTAAAAAGGACAATAGATAATTGTGCTTTCCTGTTAGATATATTTGTCATGCAAATGAACAGAATATCCCATTGGAGGATCAAATTTTAAAAGGATTCACAGACATGAAGAGTTCCCAAACCTATAATACATTTGAAGATTTCCACAAAATTATCAACACAAACATGATTCAATTGACACCCCACATTTCAAAAATCAATCCAGCAAACATATTTAAGGAATGAAACACAGAAGACAGAGCTCACAGAGATTATATTAGGATGCTTGAGCCGAAACAACAGAGCAACCTCCGAAGTGAACTGCTTCTCTAACCAAGCAGCCAATTCTGCATCCTCCTCAGGCTGACTTATAATCTTAATTGCCACATCTCTCTGCTTGTATATCCCATGATAAATCCGACTGTGCCGCCCCGATGCGAATTTCCTCCCTATGAACAACTGAGACATATCCGCGCTCCATTCTTCCTCCCCCTCCCCTTTGATCTCTCCACCAGATGACACCAGATACTTGGACCATGAAACAGCTCGTTTATACTCGCCCAGCGAGAGCCGCCTTTCCGATAGACTGGGGACCGGAATCTGCTTGAAGCAATGGAATGACTTCATATATCCAAATCATAAACCCCTTCTTCAAAACCATCAATTTGCACAATGTATGAATCCTAGAGGAACCTACAATTTCGCTCCAATCTTCTTCAAACCCATCAAACGTTCTACTGCAGATTGAAAATCTAGTTGAATGCACCACTAATATTCATATAATCTTCTCCATTTCACCTGCATTCTTGCACAATTCTAAAAAAAAGCAACCACCTTTGAATCTCAATCTGTTTCAAATCCCCTCATCCATCCAAAAATCCAGACCGTACACTGCCTCCTTCAAAAAAAAAAAAAAAAAAGCAGTCATATGAGCAACAGTAGATCAATCTCCGCTGCTATTTCAAATCAACAGCGTGGAACAAAACACAACATTTCAACACCAAACCTCAAACCCTTGAAAACTCACAGAAAAACCGCGAATTTCCATCTCACTCCTCTGATCCAGTCCACATCTGCATCTTCTAAAAAAATCCTCAAACAAGAACACTAGAGAAGGCACCAGTTCCTCCTCCAAAACACAAACAAACTCGATTCAAGCCAAGATCCCTCGATTCCAGCCGAATCTCCCGCCATTCCTCATCAAAACAAAAACAAAGACACCAACTTTCTCATTCCACCTCAAACACTTCAGTTACAAATCACAAATCCCTCCCAAAGAGAACAAAAATCCTCGTTCTTCCTCCACATTTGGCCAAATACCTCCAAATCAAAGCCTCATATGAAATTCTCCCTCCATATAGATATAGAGATAAAGAGATTCTTCCATAGATTCCTCAGATGAATCTAAGCCCTTAAGAAGAAGAAGAAGAAGAGGATGGAGATTTCTCGAAGGAGTTTGGGAGGGTTTTTAGGGTTTGGGTTTGATTCGTTTGATGTGGGTTTAAGCGAGAGGAGAGGAGAGGAGGAGGAGGAGGCGTTTGTTCGGTGGAAGTGGCGGTTTGTCGTGGCGAACGTGCGACGAACCGCATCTAAGGGGACAGAGCGGCCGCTGTTGACAGCGATGCTCCGCCCATCCCCTACTTCCATACATTGCCCTTCAACTTGATGTAATATTACGGAAATGCCATTGCAGTTGGAGAAAACGACATGGACATTCTGTTGTCGTTCATCTGCTTTTCATACCGAACTGTTTGGAGGATCCGAAATCCGAATCCTCGACCGGCAGAAAAACCGTACGTGTTGCTATATATATTCCCAAAAAAGTAGGCCACGTGGCATGATTTTACTATGAAAATAAATTTCTTATTGTTTTTACTAATTATTCATTTTAGTGCTTTTATTGAGTAGTTAGGAAGAAAATTAGATGATTAAGAGAAATAGCTATTGGATTTGTGATGTGATTGATGAAATTAAATTGTGCAAGTGATCTTTGCTGTGGGCTTTATGTCATTAGGTATCCAATAGTTATTAGATCTCTTTTTGACTCCTTGTAGACCAATGTCATTGGTCTGTTATTTGTGGTGGTGAATTTAGTGTTGGAGTTGGAGATTATATCACATGGAAGATAAGAGATAAGCCCCCTCTTTAACTTTTGATTGGTTGTAAGCACTCACCTTTATGACTTATTTGTACAATGCAATTTCAATCTGTGATCTATGAGGTCGTACCTCAAGATCTGCACTCCTCTCGAGAAGAATGGCATCTTTTCTATCTTTCTCCCTTAGAACAGTTTACACTAAACATAGAGCACAAGGTTTTAAAGAAAAAAAGCAATAATTTTTCACCTGCACAAACACCTCCTTGTAGAAGCTTGTTTGGAAAATCTTATCTATGTGAAATATTGCTCATCTGAATAGATATGTTTGAAATGGAGTTGTTTCATATAAACTTTTTATAAATGTGTCGTTTGCTAGGTTTGATACAAATAAGAAGTAAATTGGTCATAGTAAAAAGATTTATGAGCAAAGTTGCAATTAGTAAATGTAATTATGGCGAGTTTGTCATATTGTAAATGTTCTATCCACGTCGTTAAACTTGTAAGAACAAAAAAATAAATGCAAAAAAGTGCCTTTCTTGCTTTTAGGCATTTCATATATATTTTTAGGCACTAATATCTATTTCAAATAATTACCATTAGCTCTTGTTTGAAAAAGAGGAGAAGGTTGTAAAGTTGATTGAGATATTCAAATAAACTTTATTGCACGATTTAGACATTTGTTTGAATCATTCTTAAGTTAAATAGATGTAAAAAACTAAGACTAACCAAATGAAATTAAGTTAAATGTGTCATGTTTTAAATAGAAAGGAGAGGTTCCTGATCAAACTAATTTTTTTTAATCAAACCTATTCATATTACACATCTCTCCTTCCAAAACTTGACCCAAGCTTAATTTTTACATTATTAGATTGATTATGTGCCAAAAAGAAAGCCTACACATGATCAATCCAATGATGTACATCAATTTGATTGGAATGAAATTTGAGCCAGCGTTCATATATGGAAATTTATAGAAGGCAAATGAGTTAATTGGATTGTAGAAAGGTGGGCCCACACAAGTTAAATAAGGCTTTAGCTGATCTTTTCACTAAAAAAATATCCTTGTGTTTGTTAGGTATCATCAGTAGCCACAAAGACATACCCACCCTATGTGTCTTTTGGGGGCGGGGGCGGGGGCGGTTTTTTTTTTTTTTAAACCCTATGTGTCTATTTAAAAGCTTTTGTTTTGTGATAAAAGGCAAGGAGCTTGACTTCTATAGCTCATCTGTCTAAGAAGGAGAAGTCCACATGACTGCTTTTCTCGTTGATTTAAACTGTTAATTTATTGGGTCATGCGTGGGATGAATCATGGGTCACAAATCACAGAGTTCGATGGTCTTGATTGTTTAGGACTTTGGTCTTTGGCTCTATGAACTATGAACTTTACAAGGCTAGGGCATTATTTTTATCGGGTGAGAGAAGAGAGCCTTCGGGTTAGGAAAAGTGACCAAACTCTCTGTAAAGGTTAAACTAAAATGTAGGGATGACATCGGGATAAGATCAAGTTAGATTTTTCTTGATCAATGATGCCTATAGGTTTGAAAATGAATTCGACCCAGATTTTTCTTGATCAATGATACCTATAGGTTTGAAAATGAATACAACCCATTCATTAATTTGACCAAAATACCAACTCAAGTCTCACTAGAAAGCTCAAAGAGTCAAATTGAATCCTTAATTAGCTAGGCAGTCCATTTATGTTAGTCTCGCAAGCGACAATATAATTACTACATAAATGAGGTTGATAGGTCTAATAGTAAGAATGGACGAATTCAAAAACATTAAAAAGTTAACCCTTAACCCCCAAACAAAATAATAATAATAATAACAACATCAACTTAAATTACAAACTACTTGGTCAATTTCGATTCTATCGATCAGCTGGTGGTTGGGTCTCCAAATGGAGTGATTTGGACATCTCCTAGACTTGTTGGGCGCAGAAGCCGAGGGTAGTGGCAGGTTCGTTATTTCTGTTGGGAAGGGGCATTTTGAGGGTTTCAACCGAAATGGAACGGAATACGGATGGTACAAACGGAAGGGCGCGTGGGGCCCACGAGAACATGTGGACGTCCGTGGGCCTGTCGGACAGCCGTATCCTCTTTCCGTATACGGCCTGTTTACTTTACCATAACACGTTAAGCCATACAAATAAATTATAAAATAATAAGCCTTTTCAAAATAAAAATAAAATAAAATAAAGTAAACATCCTTCAAAGTAGTCTAGTCCAGATCCTCTTCGCACTTGATACACATTCGTTGTGAGTGAGTCCATCATTCGTTGTGAGTGAGTCCATCATTCGTTGTGAGTGAGTCCATCACCATATCTGGTGTATGGAGTGAAATATATTAAGGAAGAAGATCATCGTCTTCAATTTGATATCAATATTTTAACTCTGTAAAGAAAGAGATAGGGAAATTCGTCTCTAAAAAAAAGCATTACGTCACTTTTATAGTCTCAAAGCCCTAAATTACCTGAAATATCTTACTAAATATACATACACCAACTCCCATCCTTGACGTTAGTAGGGATGGCACACTACAGGGGGCTCATACTTCAAAGTCCACAAAATCAACGTGACTTTGAAGTCGAATTGAATGAGGAAGAACCTATGGGTGGTTTTGTGTCGGTGTAGCTTACAGTGATTAATCCACTCATAGAAAGCGTGTATCAACTACGATTGAGGATTCAGACTCCATTTAAAGATGCTTTCGCCTTTCCTTTCCATGCATTGTAGTATCCGACGGCTTTCATTGCATCCACTATTCCCACATGCACAGATCTGGCCGTTAATCTCATGCAATCTACCTTGTAGGTAGCAATATAAGGATATCCGCATGCATGCTGCTCTATATGCCAGCTATCTATGCATCACATTGGTGATACCAATTGGTTTTTTGAATAACTAATTCACGCCTACATGAACAAAAGAAATATATTTATGCAGGTTGATATGGCTGACATGAGATGTTCTTTTGCTTTTACAGCTGAAAATAAAATATTGTGCAATATGACGAATTCAATGACATGTATTTTAGTTGTATGATAGATGTGTTTCAACCTTTTGCTTGTCTAGGTGCATTTGTGTGACGAGAGAAATATACAAAACATGTGGATGTGATTTTGATTTTCGTGTATCTTAGTATTATTTACTATGAGAGTGATTGGAATATTGGATTCCATTCTCCCGTGAAGACAAAAATTCACGAAAACAATTTGATTGAATTTCTAATCACAACATTGCAGGTCATGTTGTCTCCCTCAAACACCAAATGACATGTTTGATTGAGAAGAATTTATTAAAGTGGCACTCCAAATAAAAGTGTTTCCATGTAAAATTTATCCACTTTTTGGACCGATAATCAACCCTAGACATTTTAAAATTCTATTTGGGGGACAACATTTGGAATTTTCAAATGCTCCAAGCAAGAAATCCTATACGGTATGCGCATCCAGCCATCTCTAGTTGTTTGACCCAAGGTAGTGCCCGCTAAACTCATATAAAGGCACAAAGATCAAATATAAGGTGGGTTTCAAACACAAGATGTGGGAAGTAAATCCATGCCTTATGCCACTCCACCAACTACCAAGATAGGTGATCGAGAAGTTCTTTTTCTCTTTTCTTTTCTTCTTCTTTTCTTTTTTGGCAGAAAAAAAAGAAAGAAGAGGATGCTTTTAAACTAAAGTAATTCAGACGAAATGAATCCAAGATACTTACTAAGTATATATGTGTATTTGATAGGATTAAAAAAAGGGGAAAGATAGAATGAGATAACAAGTTGGAATGTGGGTGGTTGGTTGCAGAAACTTACAGTTATTTGATGGAGAATATTTGTCATTTAGCCAACACTCACTATGCTAGAACGTGGGTGATGTAGAGTCACATGCATGCACACATTGCAGTCAGAAAATAAGGGCCGACTTCAAAGTCAGGCTGGAGAGTCCGGATTGTCTGAGGCCGGGGATTTAGATGGGGTCTCCAAACCTTTAAAAGCCTGCAGTGTCTCACCTTGAAATTTTAAGTTTTGCTTCAACTAGAACTACTACCATTATCATCAGCACATGAAAACTTTTGCTTTTTTCACATATTCAACCACATTTTTTATTGTGGTTGATCTATGCTGGTAGTAACTATGATTGAAGTTTGATGTAACAATATTTTAAAGTAGAATTTTTGGGTAGCTCAGTTGACCTACGACAACGGTTTGCATCCGGATGTTAAACTCCCGGCTTTC
Organism: Litsea cubeba; assembly: GCA_012931725.1. Classification (NCBI taxonomy): domain Eukaryota; kingdom Viridiplantae; phylum Streptophyta; class Magnoliopsida; order Laurales; family Lauraceae; genus Litsea; species Litsea cubeba. Next base: position 10,774,003 of record CM022953.1, read on the forward strand.
CTTTGGGCCCGGAAGGATTAGTTCAGCCCAAAAGGGTTGGACACCCTCTGATAGCAAAAAAAAAAAAAAAAAAAATTAAAGTGGAATGTTTGCATCTTCGTGGTTTAAATTTTTAGTGAGCTAGGACTATACTGAATGCATCGAGATAAATTCTAACCACTATTATGAGAGAATCCGGACTCAATCATGCAATTCCTAACTAGCATAATAACCTGTGATTAATTAGCACGGATACATCCATGCATTGTAAATTAAATATTTATATATTGAAAAGGTTACGAGAGTAATTATTTTTATGAACCGAGAGCAAATGAATTAAAATGGAAATAGATAAATTGGGGTAGAAAGGGAATAGAAGAGGTAAGGTAAAAAGAGGATTTTTGCATAGAGGAAGAAGTTGGACTTCTAAAAACTAAGAGTGGACGTGATTACTTTTATGAGATAAAGAGATAAGAGGGTAGTTATATGAAATAAGTAGTGGGTAGAGAATGTAAAACTTTTGAAAAAATATGAGAGGATAACTTACAGTCAAAATTATAATTGACGGCCAGAATTAAAGCCAAAAGGCCTTGACTTTAATATATTATAACTGGTGACTATTCATTTGAGAGTGAATTGGGCGCTTTCAACTTGATCACACATAAAATACATGAATGTGCTCTCTTTGAGGGCTTCTTTTTCTGAGCTTAATCATGTGTTCTATTGCCTTTGAGCATGTTGGAATATCTCAGTTAGTCAACCCCACAAGTGGAACCATTCTCTACGACCCAGCCTAATAAAAATAGATATTCTTCGTATCACTTTTCTTTAAGCCTGTAACAATCCCATGTTGACACCCACAAGGAGAGTTCCTAATGCTTGTGGGTCCTATCTTTTCTTGATTCAAGCCGTTAATAACCCATGCAGCCCACAGATAATGAATTCACCCAGATTTCACCCCAATAGGAGTATGTCCAACATTAAATTATCATTAATGTGTGAAAACTCTCGTCTAGAAAAACTCCAAAGCCATGAAATAATAATAATAATAATAACAACGACAACTATAACAACAATTGTCCTACAGTTGTAGTGGGTGCCTAGATCCTCTGTCGCAACCATAACATGGGGATGTGTAATAGGTCTCCAAAACTCCATGGGAGGAGCCTATATAATGATAATTGGAACCGTTCAAAACGAGTTTCATCCCCACCAATAATATATCCTAAAAGTTAAGCTCGACGGAAGTTGGTCCTACATTCGATTGAGGGCATGATGGATACTTGATTATCTCTACGTGATCAGCAGCGAAGCCATGTCAACACCTAGTCACATGTTTAATCGGACGGTGGGACTCAATAAAGGGGATTGGTATTCATCTTGAACAGTCCAGATTATCTCTACGAGTGAATACGGACCCCTCGTGCGGTGGTCCAGCGGGCCCCACAACCAAGCTGTTTCGGTCGAGGTCTGTCTCCACATGGGACAACTGTTGGATAAAGATAGTGTGGTTGTTATGTAGTCTAGAAATTCATTGCCCAATGACCAACACCATGCCATTGTGATTGTTCCCAACAAATATACAAGTCACCACGCCTAGTGTCTCTTGGAAATGTGCCCCACACATCTTAATCCTGCCAACCCCACTCGCTGAAATTTCCCATGCACACATCTTAATCCTGCTAACCCCACTCACTGAAATTGTTTGTTGCTGGACTGGTCTGGGACCCATTTAATTTAAATCATGTGGCCTAGTATCATCTCAGGTTATTACTTCTTTTCTTTTTGGTAAAAATCATCTCAGGTTTGTTAATCATGCTAACTATGTTTTTATTTGTAAAATGGAAAGAAATTTTGCTAAGTGCACTTTTCATTTTTTTTTTTTTTTTGCATGGAATTGAATTTGTAGAAATAATTTTAGTGAGAAGAATATTTCAAAGGTGAGAAGTGAAGGATCTAAGGTGGAGATATAGATGAGACCATGGGACCCTGACTTTTCTAAAATTTAAATTACTAGGATGATGGTTAGATACACATTTAGTCAATAGTCATTTGTACATCTTCATGACATTCATTTGGGTGGCTAAATTAGCTAGTGTAACATATCTTGGCTCTTTAAAGGTGGGTCCCTTGGTTTAACATCTATATCAATTTAATTAAATGATTCTAGACATTTAGTTTAGATCTTTAGAGTTTAATGGCTACATATCTTGCAAATTTGTTGTGATAATGCTATGGCTACATATTCTTTGTTGGGTTAATTATCATATAAACTGTAACTTTAATTAGAAGCCGTTAAATTTAAAGGCCCATAAATCAATAGTTGTTTGTGATGATCTGATTGAGATGATTTTTGCCCAAAATTATATCCATAACGAGACCGTCCCATCATATTATCCTCTCATGGTCAACATGGATCAAGTGGGTCCCACAGGGACCTTAGAGTTTTACCTCTAACAAATCCTTGTGAGGCACCTCTTAGTAGCTAGAAGATAACTCTTATATAATATTTATAAATATTTATTATAATAATAATAATAAATATGAGAAGGGCATGCTGTCCTAACCCAGCACTCAAATTGGCAGATCTGCAAAAATTTTGAGAATCAGTCCGGACATATATACCCTAATAGGAGGACCCAGTTGCCAGCCCTACACCTGTCTAATGGTCGAGTCATGTGGGCTCAGTCACTCCAATCATGGAATCATGGTGCAAACCACCTGCTCAGTGGTGGTGGGATGCACCTATGCAAAGCAGGATCATATTTGCACAAATACATTAATGATGGATCATGGTGGGCCTTTAACTTGCCACACAAATAATGGAATCAATGGGACCTATATATTCATGTCAAATGTTGGAATAATGGTGGATCCTACCTACTCAGCCGATGGACCAATCATGTGGGATCCTTTCCCTAATGATAAAAACATGTGGGTCCTACCTGTCCAAAGAGATTGATTCTTTGTCACTTGCCTTTGTGGCTTTGCCATACTTAATTTATTTTTTTCATGGTACTCCTGATCTACCTTAAAGCAAAGTCCCCCCTTTTTGGCCAAAGTGCTAACCTGGCTCCTAATGCTATAATTATGTGTTTTTCAGTTTCTGGGTTGCTGATAACTGATAGGAATGCTATAATTATTTGTGCGAATATGGTGCATAAAATTAAAATGGTCCCATGCTGTTATCAATGTGGGGCTGATGGCAGCTAGAATAACCTTATATATATCTTGTGGGGTCCAATTTGGCTTGATCAAACATGTTCGCATCATGAGAAAGCTTCCGTCCAGGAATTATCCCAATCAATCTATTTTTGTGTCAGATGCCTTTGGATTGGATAAAATAAAATGATATTTATTAGCAGTCTACCGACAACAAGCATTTTTGTCACCTTACTGTTGAGGGATCGATCTATACCGGCATACCACTATTACCGATATTTCGGTCGGCCGAGATAGAGTAATGGTCAAAAACCTTAATTTTTTATAACTTTTTTTCTCTATTTTCCCATTTTCTTCTCCTCTGCCCTCATCTCCTTAGAGCAACCATGTCTGCATAGCTCATTCTCTTACATATTTCCAAATTCCAACACTATTTCTTGAAAAAATCATTTTATTTAGTAAGAGAAAATCAACTTAATTCCCTTATTTTTACTATTATATGTTTTTTATTTTTTATTTTTAGATAAAGCATAGAAATGAATGAAAGATTATTGGCATGTCATTTTTGGGTTTGTGTTGTGTTCTTCACTTAGATCTACACACTTTCATGCTGGCTCTACTTATAAATTAAACATGATTTTGGGTGTAGAAAAATATATATTTTTTTTAAATCTTCTACTTTAAAAAAAAAAAATTGTTAGAGTATTTATGATACTAAATAGTAAATACTAATAGCTTACTAATAGTGTATAGATAATTGTTATTGTATCTTTATTTTCTTAAACTTTACACTAATAAATTGACCATGAGTCAAAATAATAGTTGCATTATATGAAATACTGGAGAAGACAGCGAACTGCGACACAGACAGGACTCATAACTTAAGGTGACCGATATTTTGATTTATTGTTGTTACTCATAGAAAAAAATATTGTTTTCCAGCATTTCCTAATATTTTGAATTTTTTGGATATTTTTGCGAACTTTTTTTGATTAAACAAAATTCACATCGTGATGACCGCGACGGACCGATAATCGCGACCGATACCGATATCATATCGGTTTTTGTCTCGGCCGATACCGTGACCGATACCGCGATTTTAAACCATGCTTTGATGTCACCAAACCTTTACGTTACGGGGGGGTTCCTCCTCTCACACGGGAGGAAATAATGGACTCCACCGCATACACGTTTCCTCCCTAAAATTTTTCATAGTATATCTAGCTAATCCCATTCACTTCCGAATCTATAATATTGTGATACTTATTATCCTATTCAAAAGTCCTACAAAAAAAACATCCAAAATCAAATTTCTTCTCCCATCTTCTCGCATCTTATAATCAAGTGATCCCAATCCCCATTAAAAAAAAAAAAAAACAATTCTCTTTATTTTTAGAAAGTGAGAGCAGGCAAATATCAGATATCATCGAGATGAATTTGTGAGTTTTGTTATTTCTATGTGTGATTGGATTGAAAGACTCGGAGATAAGGTCTCTTTGTAAGCAATGTATTTTTGGTTAGATGATTTTTAGTGATAATTTGTATTATCTTTTAATAACCTTTATCATCTCAACTCTTCTCTTTGCAAGCGAGCTTTAAAAATAGTTTCCAAAACCTATTTCAACCATATGATCCCAATGGAAGCTTGGGCAAGTGGGAGCTCATCTTTATTGGGAACAATCTCGTGTTAGTCATAAATCCATGATATTGTCATTGCACTCAACCTTTCGTATTCGACAATCAGTACTACAGGAATCTTGTTGAGAGTAAAGGGTTATTTCAATCAGATTCAGTTCTGTTCAGTAGAAAAATTTGCAGAGAGCCAAGAGAGTTTCTTTGGTAGATGGGGTGAGTCTTTCATGAAGCTAACTGTTGTGGATGTTAAGACGGGTAATGAAGGGGAAATAAGAAAAGAATGCAATGTTATAAATGGATGAAAAGGAGTCTGTAAAAAAAACAGGAGTTGTGATAGTATAAAATACCTCTGCTTGCCCGATTCATTTGGGTGAGTTGGATAGAGGAATAATGTCCTCTTCTTGTGGATAGAGGAATAATGTCCTCTTCTTGTGACATGTACCTGTGATTGTGTGAAACCTTTCCCCTGTTAATTGACCTTTTGTTTGATACAGTTTTGAGGTGAACACTGGGCTAACTAGATTCATAATCCTAAGATCCTCATATTTCGGTGAATCAACCTCACACTGCTCCAGCAGAAACATTTAGGCGCCTTTTGGCAAGTCCTTTCTTCTTTTTTTATTGATTTTTAATGTTTAAATTCTTTGAACTGTTTGGCAATTCAATTCAAACAGGCATGAATGTCTAAAGTAACCAAGACACTTTTTGCATTTTTATTTTACCCAGACACTTTGCATATCAATGCTACTTTTATAGTATAATAACAAGCCTGCCTTTTCTAATTGAATCAGATTATGACAAAACAATTGTAGAACTGAACCCAATTTAACCTTAAGTACGTTCACCACTGGTTTGTTCGTGTAAAACAATTATTATGTCTTAAACAATGATCAATTCTACAATGCTAAAGTGAAATTAAATACATCAGTCCTGCGGAAGTGAAATTTGCTCCAATTAGATTGTGATTTTGATATAATCAGGTTTGATCAAGAAATTTTGGGCCCCACATAGGGTAAATAAGAGATCAGCACAATCATGATAGTAGTACAAAATCATCTATCAGCAGTAAACTTTATCACTGTGGTCTAAAATCCTCTGTCAGCTGTAACTACGATTCTGTAAAAATCAGGTGGGCAAGGCTACTTTTTTTCTAGACAAGTAAAATTGTGGATGTAGTAAGTTTTTACTGAACTAAAAATATATGTTCATATATAACCAGTACTTATATCCGTGGGAATGGGTTGCATTGAATCAGCTTCTTAAGAGTAACCAATATCGGCTAGACTGAACCCAACTAAGTCTGTTTGTTACTCGGGTTTGACATCCTGAAACTAAATTCTTAGGTTGGATTAGTCAGGTTGGCTGGTTGTGTAGAATGAATGGAATCAATCTGAACCAAACCATTTATTGGCTGGAGATGATAACCCTATACCAGATAGGGGGTTGCTTCAGTAATTGCCACCACTATTTTTTTTTTTTTTTTATAACGGTAATTGCCACTACTATGGAGATGAAATTATCATTCCTCCAAATCTTTATATGCCTTCAAACATGAGTAGGCTCATTTGGATTCTTGGACCTCTGGGGATGTCAGGGTTTTAACAGGCTCTAAAAGAAAGGAGGAAAAAAAAAAGATTTAATAGCATTTTAAACCCAAAAAAGGACTGCTGATTATTTGTTGCCACTTCAGATTAGATGCCACTCAAATTGATGGGAGGATAGAACACATACTAGCTGAGTTCCACAATTTCTGTCAATGAAAATCAATCCAAATCTAAGTAAGAGGCTTTTAACAATGAAAAGTTTGAAATTGTTTGCACATACATCATGAATATGCCACCTCAGATAGGCAAACTAAAGGATTCACAAGGGGAAATCATCAGCATCTTGTATAAGATATGGTAGCAGAAAGAATCATCTAACCATCACTCACCAAGAAAGAGCTATCTTCTGTGAGAAATATTCAGCTCTAACAGAAAACAATTGAAAAAATAGCCTAGCCAGCAGCACATCACCTCACTAGACCCATTCCCAACTTGGGATTGCTTGTGAATTTTGACAGGCAAGCTGTGTCAGTTCCTAAAATATTCGGAATTATGAGGTAGCACTCACCTGCAATTTGCATGAAAAAGACAATTGATCACTGTTTGCTAAGTACTGACTAGATCAAGATAGTGGGAATGTGATAACAGAGATTACAGATAGCACTGATGATGAGTAAAATCATGTCTAGAATAAAGCATTGCCTTCGCCGACTAGACTATTAACCATTAAACTTTTGGGGCCCAAATGAAGATGATAGAAATCACGGGTGGGGCTGATTTTTTTGCAGAGAGGACGGTTCTAGGGAGTCCTTGAAATCCCCCCATCCCCATCCCCATGTGGGTTCCCAGGTGGGCCCCACCACACACTTGAGCTTTCCTTATCCGAAGCTTGAGCTTAGGAGAGCTGCCCTATATATATATATGTATAGTCCATTTGTGATTTTAAAAAAAATGAAGAGATGATAATTGTGATGAAAATTTACCCGTCAATCCTCATAGTCACCAGCATTCTCAAGTAGATAGTTCACTGCCAGTTCTTCATTCCTATCACAGGCTAAGAATGCTTCAATAACAAGGGCTCTGTCAAAGCCCATGGCTTCCTGCTATGAACAACAATGAAATTTATCAGGTAATATTAGAGTGAGAAATTGACAAGCGTGTATCAGAGCAAGAAGATAGCACAAACTCGTTCAATGGCCTCCTGCTCTTCTGGCGTGACACTGATGGAATGAGGCATGTTCGGTTCAGCTTGCTCCAATAAATCCCTGAAACGAAAATATGTCAAGGCATTGTACACTTGTACCATGGGTGGTTGTTTTGAAATGTAATCAATAAGACAAACTGGTTAGATAAAAAAGCATGGATCTTGCAAAAACTAGATAGGAATTATGAGGAATGCAAAAGGATAGCTGCACAGAGGAGTTTTTGAATAACATTTGCAACTTGGATGTGAATGTTCAAGAGTTGAGAATGCATGGTTGAAAATGTGGAGATGGGCTTATATATGAGTTGGGGTCTCAACTACATAAATTTGAAAATGCCAATACACTTTAAAGGAAACCTCAATCCTCGGTTACAAGGGGATTTTTGGAAGAGAAGCCATGCAGCATGGGTATAAAGTAGGTGAGAAAATGTCAAAATTTAAGAAGTGGAAGTTGCGGGGTTTGCCAAACAAGAGGTCACCTGGGAGGAAGATGAAATGAGAAGCAAATTGTTTCAACCGACTACTGTTACCAGTAAACATACAGAAGGGCATATGGGCATGTCAGGTGGTCTCACCCTTCAGCACCTTCATGAGGCTCATTTATTAACTGAAGAAACTCAGATTGGTGTTGCTGAATTAATCTCATAAGTTGTGGATTTTGCTTGCCCAGTTCCTGAAGCATTGGCTGCAATAATATAATAGTCGGAACAATTAGCTCCGAATGTGAACAGCCAATTAAAAGAACCCCAAGAAACAAAAATACAAACCTGCAAAATTTGTGGATTTGCTTGGACCAATGAACGCAGAGTTTGGAACTGGAAAGCACAAGAAAATTTTTCAATTTTAGTACATATAAATTAAAAAAAAAAAAAAGAGTGTCTACAATAAGAGCATCTAAGAAAGTCAAATATGTTTTATCTACTAAAAAACTTTCAGTTTTTCCCCCTATTGCTTTTCTGTTTTTGAAAAGGTAACATGACTTGAAACTGCAACCGTGTGGTGGTAACAATGGGCACCTTCTAACCATGCAATAGTAGGGTCTTGCCATGTCCATAAAACCGCTTAGCACCATTTTTTACTTCTTAATTTTCTAATGTTATGTATTGTTGCTTTCGCAATAGTTTCATTTTTGTTTATTGGTAAGAGCTCACCATTCCATAACATCTGGAAGGAAACCTACACAGCATACCACTCGAAAACATAGTTTCTGTTTGACCGGCAACTATACATGTTGAACAACTTGAACCCACCTTTCAGTAATCAAACTTGGCAGACTCCAATATAAGATCATCCATTCGCTAGGAATATCCTAATAGGAAAATCCTGATTGTCAGATTGGTGGGCGCTGCTAAATGGATGACTACAGCCAATGGTCCACAGTTCATGAGAGAGAAATCAGACAGTTGTTGGTGATATAGTAGTATAATACAATGTAGTATTATTATATAATTTTGCATATAATATATATATGGGCCCCCCCTTTGCTAAGCACCGATCCTCACCTTATCGTAAGCCAACCTCCTTGCAGAGCCCACTTGTGGCCTTCCAGAAGTCTAATATCAACAACTGTAAGTGTGGAAGGTTTCAGAAGTGAGGATCACATTCTCAACCAAAGGTTAATTAAGTTGCACTTTAAACAGATCCCACCACCAGCTCTAGGGATTAATGCATGTTCATTGCAGCAAGCATTCGGTTTTCATTCAGTTGACCATAAAAATCAGTTTTGTCACCAACTTGATAACTATATTGCCAATAACTATGAGAAAAACTACTGTGAATGCAAAGTTTGTTGATCTTGAATTGGCCATTTGATAATAGGATTTAGTTTTTTTCCTTCTTTCAGTCATAAAAATGAAAGTTTTGTCTCCAACTTGATAACGATGTTGCCAATTAGGTAATTACCATGAGAAAACCTACTGTAAATGCAAAATTAGTTGTTTCATCTTATCAAATCTCAAAAATCAATCAAATACACTTACCTGAGTTGATTAGCACATGCACTATTTTCATATTTACCTTCCATAAAAAAAGTCATTGTTAATTTTATGATATTTTTTTCCTTTTAGATCAGCTTAACAACAGGAAATTATGAGACCGATTGATGTTGAGAACCAATACCAAACCAATTTTGGTTAAGACCGAGTGCTTAACAAGCAATCTATGAATTAGATATCCCACCTCAAAAAGAAAAGAATGGTCTAACAAATAAATGAGACAAGTTACATGCTAAGCTGGCTTCCAGTATAATAAAGAGTATAGATGGAATGGAAACTATACCTGTATATTATTTCTAAGAAAGTCAAGGGACCCATCACCACCACTGACACCAAGATTTGTAGTGCCCTGGAGAATTAATAGGTTAGATTTTCTGAAACTTTAAAAACAAATCAGGTAAAAGAGGAATTATATGATCCTTGATCCAAGAATGAGCAGCAGAGTCCCCATGACTACAAGATCCAAACCATCAGTCTGGTGAATTGATATGTAAAAGAGACATAATTCCCTTAAATGAAATATGCATAAGCACAAAAACAGAGCAGTACTTTACCTGTGGAAACATATTTAGAGGAGAAGAATTGGGTAATCCAGAGAGTGGTGCTGCCCCTGCAGGATTCGTTTCAGTGTTAGTCCCCTGACTTGATGCCTGACTTGAAGGTAACCGAGATACAGGAATAGCTACTTCTGTCTCTTCTGCAATACCCTGATCATAGGACACATCAGTTAACAAGTGTCAACAAAAGGTTCCTATTATACAATTGGACTATGAGGTAGGAAAGTGTTCTCTTGCACTCATGCGCTCTGCGGTCCACCAGATCAATGCCAGTTGTCACGGGCATGACGGTATAATTCAGGGGCAGGTCCCACCTTTGGGGTGGTCTGGATCTGAGGGAACAAAGAGTGTTGCACGTAGGAGAATATTTTCCCTATAAGCTATACTTAACCATCAGAATATAAACACTCCACAGCTCGCTCAGGACTGTTGTAAGCTGCACGAAGTGCACACACGACTGTCTCTCGGTCCCAGCTACCACCACCCATGTCAATAATTTGTTGGATCATCTGCTCCAGGTCGTTAAGATGAACTAGATTGGATGTAGCTTGATCATACGCATCAGCTGGCACCCTATGGTTTAGTAGTATATCAGTACCGAGACAGGGTTTTGAAGCCATACATTGATGTCTAGGACTATATAATAAAGGGAATTACAGTACTGATGAATTCACTCCTTGTTCTATATTTTATTTTTCAAAATAGAATGAACTCTAAGCATTTAAATAAAAAAAAAAAAGGATTCAAGAAGGGTATAATTTTTAGACATGCCATGTAAATAGTGCTCACAAGTTTCATGATCCAAATAAAACCCCACAATGGGTAATCCCACTATCCCAGCCTTTTGGAATAAGCTTAGCACCTCCTAATAAGGCGTCTAGTGGTGTTCTATTTTATTTGTATCATACTTTTATTTTATTTATGTCATATTTGCAGTCTTCAAAGTTAAAAATCTGTGCTTCTCAGAGATTAACAAATTTTATGAGTCAAATGCATAGTTGAGAATTTCGTTTCGGACCCATTTTGCTTTGGCCTACAAACCAATATGTTTCGGCTGATTCAGAATTTTGGCGAAATGTATCAGAATATATATGTGTGTGTGTGTCTGTATATTAAATTTTTTTATTTTATTTTTTTGAAATGGTAACTTGTATTGATCAAAAGGTTAAAAGAGCTATACTGAGAAGCGGCTAAGAAAATAGATATTAAAATTTAAAAATAGGCGAATTTTGGTTGAGGCCCTATTTCGTAGTTAGACTGATTTGGCAAGGGCCCATTTCCTATTTAATGTGAATTTTGGCTAGGGCTCTATTTCCTATTTAGAGTGAAATATAGCTAAGGCCCTATTCCAATTAGAGTGAAATTTGTCTAGGGGCCGCCCCCCACGCACACAACACTCCTCCCTTCCTCTTTCACTCACCCGCACATACACACAAATTCTAGAGAATTTTCTCCTAAGAGCAGACTGCATATTGCTTATATCCAGTCCAGCTCGTCAGGCCCACTTAGATGCATGTCGATCAATGGGGGGAGGGTAAATGGAAAGGCCCCATTGTGGACAAGGGAAAGCCAAAAACTCAGCCCCACCAAATTATCCAAGCCCTTCATTTAACAGCCTTAAAGTTTAATAGTGTCTTAACCCTAGGTTGTTTTGAGATTCAATCCAAAGGCGAGTGAAGGTTCAATGAGTGTAAAAGCAGGCCTGTAGTCAGATCATGGGATGATAAGAGTATCGAAGGGGCTACACTGATCAAAGGTGGGCCCAAGTGGGCCCCATAGAGCTGGATTGCACATGCAGTCCGCTTGTGGGAGAACATTTGTCCACTCTCTCTTTGCCTTTTTCTTCATTCTTTCTTTTAGTCGAATGGGTCAAGCAAGGATAAGGTTGTTCTTCTTATTTTTTCTTCTTTTTCCTCCTCCTCTTCTTGTTCTTTTCTGTGCAGTTGAACTGTCGTTCAACAGGGCCGTGACCTTCTTACATTACCCTAAAATCAAGATTCAAAGTTTAAACCGCTAACCATTTTGGGGCAAATCCAAACACTTAACAAATGAAAACTAAAAGTAACTACTACATCAAGGATAGGATTGAAGCAGGAAGAAAAAAAAGGCGAGCAACGGGATGATTACTCGCACGAGTGAGACTCGTTTCGTAGCCTCGGGATTGAGGCCGCAGTCGCAGAGGGCGATGAGGATGGAGAGGGTGTGGCAGTCGAGCCCCGTCGCGAGTATGTTTGACATCTGAAACGCGAGCTCTAGAGACTCGTGAGCGTTGCACGCTGCTTCCGGATCCATCACTGTGTATAGAAAAAACACCTCAACGATCCAATATATATCTAGAGAGAGAGAGAGAGTATGTGTCTAACCTGGGTGGGGACAAAATCCATGCCAATCAAGCTCATTCTAGTTTCATCAAGACTGTTAAATAAAAAAAGATTATTTGCTTGGGACCACGTGGAGCTCTTTTGGTAATGCAAAGATCTGTTCTAACTATGTTGGGGTCGGCTACGTGAATTCTGTTAGTCCATTTCCATCTATCCCGAGCCAAATCATCAGTTGCAATCCACCTCCTAAATCATGTTTTTGCGTGCGATACCAACAGATGAACGGTTAGATTTTTGCTGATGATGAGCACGTATATGATAATTCATATCAATAATCACATCTAATTTGAAATAGAAGTTTGAAAGATTCTATAAGCCAAAAGTGCCAATTTATTTTATTTTTATTTTTATAGTAGGGAGAGCTAAAAGTGACAATTTAGGAATTAGGAGGCTATATTTTTGTTTGAAATCTTAGAAATCAGATGTGAAAAATCCAAGCAGAAACTCCCAACATATGAATTTTCACTGTTGTATTAATAGTTTGATAAAAATATAGAAATAATATAAATAAAATTATGTCAATCACATTTTTATGAAAAAGTCAAGTCAGTTGAACTGTCGGATTAATTCTAATTCTCCATATCAGATACATTTTAAGGCATTTTTTTTTGTAGGGCTCGGATTTCAATAATTGGGTTCCACTCTGATGTTCTAGTCTTCTTTCTCAATATATGCCCAAGTGCAATGGGAAGCTCATTGTTGCTCAAAAGACAAGTAAAACCATATAAGAATACCCAACCAGTGTTGGCTCGGTGGTTAGGACACTGGGTTGCAAACCAGAACTCAAGACATTTCGAAAACAAGAAATAATTATGAGTCATATATCTTTTAGTAGCTCAAAGAAATCCTAGTTGAAGGGGGTTTCATTCCAACATCACTAGTCCTTGTCATGTTAGGATGAAGATTGGTGGTTAACCTATAAGTAAAATAGGTGTTTTGATAGTCTGTCCGTACATATAAATGGAATTCTGTTGACTGGTGAGTAATTTTTTCCCCTAGTGTAAACTAATCACTTCTGGTTGCTGGGTATTGCAATTTTGGCCTGACCCACACAGATGTAAGTGCTGCTACAAAATTCAGTCATGGAATTTGTATGGTGCATCAGAAGTGTTTATGCCAAGTTTTGTTCAAACAGAAGATTACATTAAGGTATACAACGTTACATCGATGTATTGCACTAGCGCACTGAAGTCATTATATTTGATATTCTCAACAATGAAGAAATTTCACTTGAACCACCAAGATTAATACGAAATGTGAAAAACTCAAAAATTTTCAGGGTATCTATGCTTGCTTCCAAGTATTTTCCGATGCAGCTTGGACAAGTTAACAAGAATTAAGTAAAGACATGAAAAATAGAAAAAAAAAACTGCAAAAATTAAAGGAAAAAATATTGAAATGGAAGAAAAGAGAAACAATAGAAATCAAGTGCTTTGTTTGCTACAAATACAACTCAAATGAAACATGAGTAACTAGCAGCTGATTGCATATAATATTATAATTACTATCAAGTGAACTAATAAAACATAAAATGAGCAAAAGAACAGTTACTTGCCTTGACATCTCGATGTATGTGCCCATGATGATGAAGGTACTCTAGCACTTCACATAGTATCGTCGCAAGAACCACCTCCTCAAAACCATCAGGATAGGCTGCCTTCAAAATATGAAGAGAAGATCCCCCAGCCATGAAAGGCATAACAACCTACAGATTATGATCATTTACAAAGGAACAGTGTGCTTTGAGAACATTAGGGTGGTCAATCAAAATCATTGTTTGTGCCTCGCGGGAGATGTTACACTGTGTGGAACAAGGACAAATTACAAATCCAATAGTTAACACAAGTGAATGTCCATGATAAAATTAGTGAAGAGACTCATACAAATCAGAAAAAGTTAACTATGAAACAGTCACATTTACATGAGGAAATGAATGGAAAAACAAGTTAAATTTACAATCCATTATGAGGATAGCTAAACACTATAGTGCAATGACGAGGTCCGTAGAAATGACTTCCTAGAGGGCTTAAGGGGCCTTCCCAGATCAATATAATCTCAAGCACTTTATATTGGAGCCAAAACATTATGCTTATTGATAAAAGGTGGAATAAAATCAGCAACTTGCGGCAGTTTCCAAAATCCAAGCAGCTCCAGAAACACAGAGGATCAGTGTATTATTCAATCTATGGAAATCTATATTCCACCTACAATGTAGACTGTAGAGTCCCCAGTTAGGCCCTGAGGTTCGAGCTCTAAAAGCAACATTCTACTATTCAATGTTTTCTGGTAACAAGAACTGTACTTGTTATAACAAGAACTGTACTAGTTACAACTTAGAGCTCCATAATATGACAGGGTCAGAAATTGATAGCTTTATCGAATCTCATATTTTCCATTGCATACAAATGAATGCCTAGACCCCTTACAGGCTTATAACCTATAAGACATCACAGAAAGCATTCATTCACAAAGCAGAGAAACAATTTGTACATCCATGGATGGAGCAAGATACTTGCTTATACTTCAACAATAGGAACTAGCATGTTTAAAATAGAAAAATGGTATACATGTACGCAACAAAATAAGCATATAGTCAAGAACTCTGCCAACTCAGCCCACGATAAATTCAAGTTAACGTCAGGCTCATTGCAGAGAGAACTTTTAAAGCTAAAAATTGGATCAACATGGTCTCAACCTAGCTCATCCATAAAGTCTCATCAAATCCAATCCAGCAGCATTGCTATTACTGTGCTTGTTCTTGCTTTTCTTCTTTCCAAGGCTACTAGCTTTTAGAACAGCTGGTTAGCTCCCCTAAAACATGTATTCTGAATCGGCAGGATGAAATATATTATATGCTGCAGAATCAGAATACATGTTTTCACCTTCTCTCTTCAAAATCATGGAATCATGTAAAGCATGCATGCATTTGCCTACACCCTCCCTGAAGTTTGCTAAATAAATAACAATCAAGTGAATACCCAAATGGAGGCGATTCACCGAAATTGAGTCCCTCAAAATTCTGAATTCTAAATTCTTAAAAATACAGACAAGTTTAACAATAAGAAAAATAAACTCTATTAGAATTTAGGTTACATTTCATTTGGTAAGTTTCTGTACTGTGAAGCAATTGCAAATGTGAGTTGACACAATTTAGTAAACCATATTATTTTTTGTACTTAATCATGAGAAGAACAAAACAACTAACTAAATATTCATAATGAAATATTTTAAAAATCCATAAATATAACTAACTGTGACCGTCACAAATCACAATAATTAAAAGCAAATACCATAAATAAAAAAAATTTTGACGTTGTACATAAATTTAACTGATAAAAGAAAAAATAAAAAAGAAACTCATTTAGCCTATAGCTGGTGAAACTTGATCTGACTCTGCTAAAACAGGGTGAGACTCGGTCAAAGTAGTAGCAACTCAACTGAGTCACAAGTGATTCAACTGAGGTCTCCCAATTTGCTGTATTATTATTTATTAGATTTGAACTGCTAGGGCTCAAGTCTGAAACGACTCAGCCAAGCTCACTCAGATCTTAGCTGACTATTTCTTCCTTGCAAGCATTTCAGTTTTAACTCGCTAATATATGAAAAGGGTGTTCTTAAACTTTTTTAATTGCATCAACATTGCATTAGTTGACAAGGGGAGCAACGTACATCACTACACCATTTTTTTATTTTTTTATTTTTCAGTTGCTTCATGACTCAAATATATTATAATATATTATGAAACTGATGAATACATAGTAATCTAAATATATATATAGAGTTCAGTTCAGAAATCCCTTCGTAGAACTTCAACCTCACCATATACATGGTGCTGTTGATCAGGTGGGCTACCAAGTGAATGGGATATACTGACCAATAAATGGTTCTGATAGGCCTATAATAACATCATGTACTAGTGACACCGTCTAATTCCACCAAATCGATGTCATCCATCCATCTATAGTCCACTAATTAGACAGTCAAAATCTAGTCCAATTAACAGCACACAAGCTCCACAAGTAAGGATAAGATATTTTCCTGTGTGATCGAAAGATCATAATTTTACCATTCATTGAATTAGAGAAAAGTTCAGAATCTGGATAGTCACTAAGTAACATCAACTAAAACCACCGAACAACTCTCAAAACACGCATGCTGTGATTCCAACAATCCAATCATTGTCTGTAAGACACTGCTCCAATGCAAGTAATTTCAAAATCCGATCAACGATAATTCAATTATCAATCTACTGAATTCCTAAAAAAAAACAAGCAGTCGTGATTCAACATTCATTCGATTATCAGTCTACAGTTTGTAAGACATTGCTCCAATGCAAGCAACTTCCAAAATTGCAATCAACTACAGTCATAACTCATAACTAAACAATTTGATTAGGTTTTCAACAAATCATCCATCAGATCAAACAAACAAACAGAAAACAACATAGTAATGAATCAAACAGTAGATTGATGATAGTAATGAATCACCAGATCACTGTTATATCTCTCGAAATCGAGGATCTTGATCGGGACGATCTCGTCGAAAGGGATACAGAGCGCGCGGTGGACGGAGGCGCTGACGCCCTGGCCGATCTCCTCCAGAAGCTGATATTCCTCCGCTTTGACCGGATACTTCCTCCGATCCATGGATTCCGGCCGCCGGCCGACGCTTCCGACATCGATTCAGCTCCTTCCGATCGGCGAAAACCGCAGATTCTGGAAGATTCGGAAAAAAATCGGAGAGAGAAAACTTAGAATTCGAGAAAGAGAAGAGAGGAATGCAAACGAGGTATGGATTTGCAGTGGCGGAACAACGTTTTGTTGGAATTCTTGTTAAGTGGCTATGGCCCAGCCCAACTTAAAATCCATCCTGCCGCAGGCCCCACTTTACAACGCCCCCACACCCTTTTTACTCTCGAATACCCTTCTCTCTCCAGCAGTCTAGCCCTAACCCTTTTCCTTCTTCGTCTTTGGATTCTTGAACACTGACTGCTGCCGCAAACTGTGATTCCATCTCATGAAATGGGTCTTCTCTCAGTCTCTTGATTCTTCATCTCTCTCCCAAGTCCCAGGAAACCAACCCAAAACTCAATAACCCATCGCCCACCTCCTCTTTCTATTCGTCAGTGCAACTGGATAGTCGAGGAGGTGTTTTTTTTTTATACACGGTGATGGATCCGGAAGCAGCGCGCAACGCTCGCGAGTCTCTGGAGCTCGCGTTTCAGATGTCAAACATACTCGCGACGGGGCTCGACCGACACACACTCTCCATCCTCATCGCCCTCTGCGACCGCGGCCTCAATCCCGAGGCTCTCGCTGCTCTCGTCCGCGAGCTACGAAACGAGTCTCACTCGCGCGGGTAATTATGCCGTTGCTCGCCTTTTTTTTTTTTTTTCTTTCTGCTTCAATCCAATCCTTGATGTAGTAGTTACTTTTAGTTTTCATTTGTTGAGTGTTTGGATTTGCCCCAAAATGGCTAGCGGTTTGAGCTTTGAATTATCTTGATTTTAGGGTAATGTAAAAAGTTCCCAACAGAAAATTCCAACATTGGGATTATCTTAATCTCTTAATCTACTGTGAAGGAACGGCCAAGAGGTGTTCATTGTTGAACATATGATACCAGCACTAAACATTGAGATTATCTTAATCTCTTTATCTACATTTCAGTTGGAATCCCTTTTTGTAGTTTATATCTAAGTAAAATCACAATGTCATTAACCTAGTTTGGTTATGTTGCAAGGTTTAAAAACTAATGGATTTGAGTCGAGTCGCCCTATAAACCCTTGTTCAACCTTACCATTTTAGTCCCCTTGGGTCAGCGGAATCGAACGGTGACGGATGCACAAACACATAAATCCACACAATCACAAGCAAACAATCACAATAAAAAAAGACACAATACATGGTTCGGCAAAACTGCCTACATCTACGGAGAAAGCTCGTCAATTCCTTTCGGCCTACATCTACGGAGAAAGCTCGTCAATTCCTTTCTCTTCCTTGATCTAGTTTGTGCCTTAGGGTTAGGGTTCAACATACAACAATATCTATAACATGGCCAAATGACCAAAATGCCCTCTAATCCATACATCAAACCAGTTAATCTCAGAATACAAGACAAACACAATGCTCGAAAGTGTAAAACAATCCTAAATCTAGAAAACACAAATCAGACACAATGGATACAAGCAAAGAATATCATATTGAAATGTTTACAAGGAGGGACAACTTCAGTCTTTGGAAATGAAGGATGAAGGATGTCTTGATTGAAAAAGGATTGAAAAAGGCATTGACCGGTACAAAGCCCGAAAGAATGGTCCAAGAAAGACTGGGAAGAATTGGAGGAGAAGGCACCAAGTGCAATTCGCCTTAGACTCCACAAGGACATTTTGTTCAACATCATGGAAATAGAATCTGCTTCAGAATCCGGAGCGAAGTTAGAAAGCATCTAAATGGCAAAATCTTTGACAATCAAATTGTTTTTAAAGAAACAATTGTACTTTTTGAAAATGGCAGAAGGATCAGGGTTGTCAGAGCACCTCAATGAATTCAATAGAATTATTATGCACTTGTCAAGCCATGAGGTCAAGATCGAAGAAGAAGACAAGGCATTGCTATTCTCTTCATTGACCCATTGTACGAGCATTTGGTTGCAACCTTGATGTATGGGAAGGAGACACTTGAGATGGACAAAGTAACCACTGTTCTTCTATCGAACGAAATGATGAAGACCAATAGCGAAAAATCTCAAGATGACGAATTCCTGTCTAGGGAAATTCTGAATTTCCAGACAAGGTGGAATTCCTGGATGCTCCCTTGTACTTGAGCATCCAGAAATTCCACAAAAAATGCAAAGGGACTGAAATTTCTGAATTCCTAAAGGTCATTTGACACCTTTCAAGTGATTGGAATTCTGAAATGCTTGGGAAGAAACAAGGCATTTGCGAATGCCAGGGGACAAGATGTCACATCATGTCCAAAGAACCCCAACATCCCAAATTCCTATCAGGGATTTTAGTAAAGAAACAGGCCCTTCATGTTACATCGGGTTCTAATCAAAGAAGGGAGAGATCAAAGTCAAGGGGATCCGGAGATCGAGGTCGCTCCAAGTTGAAAGGAAAAGGTAAGATGATCACTTGCTATTACTATGACAAAGAAGGTCATTTCAAGAGGGATTGTCCAAAGAGAAGAAAGACTTGGCAAGAGAGGAATCAGAATCTTAGCACGCAAGCGTGGCAAAAAGTTCTGACGAGGATCCTTTGGGGTTACTTTCCATCACCAAAGGTATGTATGCTACCACTGATTCTTAGATTCTTGATTCCGGTTGTGATTGTCATATGTGCTATAGTAGAGATTTATTTTGTACTTAATGCATCTTGTGATGGTGAATCTGTTTATGTGGGCAACAATGAGGAATGCAAGAGCATTGGGAAAGGCACAATGAAAGTGAAGATGTTTGATGGAATTGTACTGACCCTTACAAATGTGATGCATGTCCCAGAATTGAAAAGGAATTTAATTTCTTTGGGTACCTTAGACTCCAAGGGTTGCAAGTGCATTGTAGCGGGTGGAGTCATGAAGGTGGTTAGGGGAGCCATGGTCATCATGAAGGGTGAATTGAACAAAAATCTCTACAGATTAGAAGGGAGTACAGTCACAAATGGAGGTGGAGCAAATTCTAGAAAGAAGGATAAGTCTATTGAGGTGGAGCTAGATGGGAAAAAACCAGAAGACGGTGAAAAAGACATTTCTGGGGAGGCATCTAGCAGTGGACCAAAACTGCATAGAAGACAAAATGAAAACCGAAATAAAGGCAAAGAACGGGAAATCCACAAAGCCTCGGGCCTGGGGAAATGTGCCGACGAAAGAAAGGTTCTATTTACCTTAACAATTGGAGATGGGGAACCATCATGTTGCACGAAAGCGCGAAGTGATGGCAACTGATGGACCAGACCAATTGGGAAAGACAAGACGAAGAAGGTGTTCATGGTCAGGAAATTGACGAAGGAAAAGTTCAAGCCACGCTTGGACTTGATCATCGCACTACATCGTTGAGATTGTGTGTGCGCCCCAAGTGGGGGTGCAAG
The DNA here is from genome assembly GCA_012931725.1 of Litsea cubeba. Lineage (NCBI taxonomy): Eukaryota > Viridiplantae > Streptophyta > Magnoliopsida > Laurales > Lauraceae > Litsea > Litsea cubeba. The sequence goes on from CM022953.1 coordinate 10,794,542, forward strand.
AGACGCACCCAATTGTAGCGGGTGTGGGAGCATACCTTTTATCGAGGTATGGGGCGGAATAAAGACTACCGGGTATCTTCTAGGTGGCTCGTGGATTGACGGAATCCAAGCCAAGGTGGAGATTGTTGGGTTTGTCTTGTATTCCGGGTTTAACCGGTTTAATGTATGGGTTAGCCATCTAGGGTTCAAGGGCATTTTGGTTATTTGCCCATGTTATATATATATATATATTGTTTGTATGTCGAAACCCTAACCCTAAGGCACAAACTAGAACAAGGAAGAGAAAGAAATTGATGAGCTTTTTCTGTGGACGTAGGCGGTTTGCCGAACCACATACATTGATCGTGTCTTCATCATTGTGATTGTTTGCTTGTGATTGTATGGATTTGTTTGTTTGTGCATCCATCGATTGCAGGTCGTTATTCCATTCCGCTGCGCCACCCAACAATTTGCAGACCCGGGTTTTCGCTTGAGGGAGGCTGACGATGATTAATTGAAAAGGTCAATCATTACTTTGGTGTTTTGGGGAGTGAGGGCTTGACCGGGCATGTGCAGTATGGTTCATAGTCCCTTTCGGTTTTTTTTCAGGTCCGACGGGGGCAACTGCCCCCAAAACCCAATACTTGGGTCCGCCCCTGGTCCGTGTGTCCCCTTTCGGTTGATGGGATAGAAACCCATTGAGTATATAATACATTAATGAGTTTAATAAACAAATCTCAATCAAAATGAGCTCTAAATGCACACCAGAACATGAAAATGGAGAATGCACGAAGGAAATTAAAAAAAATCTCCACCAATAGAGGGAACATTGGACATCATTCGCTTCCATAAAATCTATTGCTTTTTCTCATCTTGCTCTCTTAAAAACTCAAATGAAAGCTTATTTTCAAGGAAAAAGAAGAGGATCACCAAGGCATCCATGGGTATTTATGGCAAAAATATCTTGTATAAAGTGCCTCCTGTTGGCCATACAACATAGAAAGTGGGTCTTCTTTTGAGCCCACCAAAGTGGATAGTTAAGGGAAGCCCAAAATTGACGATGGCTATCCCAGGTGGGCTATCTGTTCCTTGCAGACACAAAGGAAGCAAACCACAATTTCTGTCCAATCCCTCATTATCATCTTACCCTTATTCCATCAATTTGGGGTCCGCGTGGGACCACATCCCTGTTATACAAAGTGCTTACTTTGTTCGTGCTGTTTCACTTGTGGTTTTTTACTTGAATCTTCCTCTTTTTACTTTTTTCCTTTGTGATCTTTCACACACACGTGTGTATTTGTTGATAGTCTCTTATTATTTATTTTAGGTGATTTATTTCAGTGTCATCTTTTCAACTATTCTTTAGCTTTTGTTAAATCACATTTCTCACATTCCAACACGAACTGAACAACAATTTATTAAATAGGCAAAGCGAAATGTAGCATCATTATAAGCTAAATTTGAACTTTGGTTTGGCCTTTTTTCTTTTCTGGGCTCTGGTCAAACTTCCCTTCAACTTTGCATTATCAGATATCTCTTCATAGGAAGGTCCTGTCTGCATATTACAGTGATATCAAAAAATGTCTTTGTAGAAATCTGTTAACTTAAAATTTTCATGCAACAGGTATCACAAATAACTATTCAACACAAATGAACGAGATGTGATTTAGCCTTCAACTTAGTGATGGAACTCTGGAGCAATTCTGGGCCTATGTTAGTATCTTCTTTTAAGTTTGTTGAATTTGTTTGAATGATCAGAAGTTCAGAACCCTTTTTTTGTTTCTTTTTTTAGTAATTTAGCTTGAAGAATTATTGGACTTTGATCTCATTTGTATAAATCTGAGTCAGCAACATTGTTGAAATTATAATGGTATATTATCATTACTGTTGAATGCAAATTCTGTTTAGATGCAGTTATGCGTTGGTTGAACCATTATCCAATCTTCATAGGTTGACAGTCCTGCATACATTCCTTGTGTGAGGAAATGCCATATGCAAATTGATGAAATATGAGGGAGCTCCACTTTCTCCATTTCCACTCTGCAAGTAGCAGAGGACTACTTGAGGAAGTTCGGATAGCAATGCCTCAGCTGTCTAACAACAGAAGATTGCATGTATTTGTTGCATCATAGTGTCTCCTTGTCATGTATTTGTTGCATTATAGTGTCTCCTTGTCATGATCGTCTCATCATCAATGCTATTGAATATGTCATTTTCGATATACACAAGCAAACAATCATTCAAAACAATTAGATAAGAAGAGAAGAAGAAGTAAGTAGTTAAAGCTTGAATATAGATCAAGACAATTAGATAAGACTTGCTCACAACAATTCTAGATCTATTCGAAACCAGGACATAGAAAATATGGACAATTCTAGATCATTCAAAATCTTTAAAAATAAAATTTAATTTACATATTCCATAGTTTTAATGATCATATGTTTTACTTGTATCAAAAAGACTTTAATCAGGATAAAATTTTGGTCCTAAATCAAGGCATATAGGAAAACCATCTACATGAAAAAAAAAAAAAAAAAAAAAAAAAAAAAAAAAAAAAAAAAAAAAAAAAACAGAGCTGGAATTCATAACCCCTTATTGTTGATTCTCCTTCTTCAATCTCCACCCCTTCTGACCTGATGATATATTTCCTAATAAGGAGGAAGGTAGTCACTGTAATCATAGGAAAATTGGCCAGATGGGTAGTCACTATAATCATAGGAAAATTGGCCAGATGGGTAGTCACTGTAACCATTGGAAAATTGGCCAGATGGGTCACCCCCAAAAGTGCCCTGAAAGCTCCCAAACTCATCTGGAAAACTGTTGTTAAGTGGGAGGCTCAGATTGTTTGGCAGTTGAGGAAATTGGCAGGCAGTTGAGGAAGGATTCCAGAGAAACCACCCTCCATTGGTAGGGCTGTAGGGGTGTGTTAGAAGTATGAAAAAAGGGTCCTACCAAAGGGGAGAAGTTCATAAATGGATATGGTGAAGGGTTAGGGATGATGAGTTTGTTGATATTGGATGAGAAAGTGGACTCATCCATGTCCCTGCACCAGTTGGAATTGCATACTCAGAACATATTGCTGACAAAGAGAGCACTTAGAGGTAGACCTTTCACCAAGTTTCATTTTCCATACCTCCCTGTTTACAAGGAACAGGTTCAAGTTTTTAACGCCTAGCTGATGTTACTTGGCTTGGCAGCAAGGACTGTCAATATGGTAGTCTCAAATATGCTACATTAGCTACAGGGAAGGTCATCCTCTGCTTCACAGTAGAAAGTTCACAGACAATAGAAGATGCAGCTTTTGCCATTCACACAACAGGAGGTGTTGGTGTCATCTTTGCACAATCTACTGATAATCTGCCCGTATCATGCGACCTTATCCCTTGTATTGAAGTAAATTATGAGGTAGGAACAGTCAACAACAACCCACAAATCTCACTCATTCATAAATCAAACAAGAACACAAGATAAAAAAAAAAAACACAAAATCAAGTAATGTAACAAAGAATATCATAAATAAAAATCCCTAAATCAAAACAACCCTAACCCTATCCATAAAACAGAAATCAAACAAAAAGAACCCTAACTTCTTTGTGCAACGCCTAAAATAATGAATGAAATCAAAGAAAATAGGGGGAGAGGGAGAGATAGGCGACATAGAAGCCATTAAAAATGGATGTCCGAGAGAGAGGCGACAGAGAGGGAGAGGGAGATTTACCTGAAGCTCAAAGATCCTCATAGATGTCCGACGAGAAGTGTGAGTCTGCTAGAGATCCGTGCACTCGAACGAAGAAGGGTGCAGGTTGAACCGTCGAAGGAAGAGGGAAGGTCGGAAGAGGGAAGGTCAACAAAGGAGTTGGTTTTTTTTTTTTTTTTTCCGTTCCATCCTTTTTGACATGGGGCAGTGATTTTAGTCATGTGGGGTATGGGCCAAGGCCCAATACAATTTTAAGAGGTATTTGAAATTCGACCTGGGGCGACCACCCCAGGTCACGATAACGTGGGTCCGCCTCTGCATGAATGAGACAGGTGGAACTCCACAGTGGAGCACACTTATTAAAATCTATATAGCCCAAAATAAATGCCTTCCTCTTTTATTGGTTGTGGCCTCTTTCTTTCTTTCTTTTTTTACAGAGGAATAGAACCGACACACCAACACAAACTACACATTCCCCTAACCAGCAGACCAGCTATGGAGGATGAGTTGTGGCCAAATTTTACGCCAATAGGAGTCATTCTAAACTTGAATGTTACTTATTTGCTAAATTGAAATTCAATATAAAAAAAAAAAATTTCAAAAACCATTATACTTTCTTCTTCTTTTTTAAAGAAATACTCTTTTGATTTTTATAGAGTATCTAACAATGCATCAACACTTAAGGGTTTAGTTTAAGATGATTTAATAAGATTGATATTTTGCACGCTTATGGGTCTCATTTAAATCATTCCGTCTCTATTTTGTGATTGGCATTACATCGCTGGGCACTCTAGGCAAGTTTGCATAGTATTATGTGTAAAGACACTCATTTTTAAGATTCTGATCCCAGGTTTTGATTAGATATAGAATTAAACGAGACAAATGAGCTTTCCCGCTCTCATTCATTTCTCATGAGCCTTTGTCGCCTGATCATGAGAGGAACTATATGGGAGGGATTACATTGTATGGAATCCCAGCACCTGTTTGTTTGTAAAGAAATACATTGGAATTGAATTCCAAGGATTGAATTTCTTTAAGTGTGTTGAAAAATGAAGAATAAATGTGAATATCCAAAATGACCAACAAATAACCTCTCCTTTAATGGGAAAAAAGAAATCAAGGGAAGATTGATAATGAACACTCGGCCATCACCCTAGTAATTCAAATCCTAGAAAAGTCAAGGTCCCGTCTACATCACTAACTTATATCCTTCATCTCTTAAATCTTTAATAATACATGGTTCGGTGAGTTCATTTGACCATGAATTCCAATGCATTCTTTCCCATGTATTCTTTGTATGCATAGGGTGTGAAAATGGGATTTTTTATGTGGTGAAGAATTTACACATGTGAAACATATTACCATGATAGTTTGGAGGCACCATTTCACCCATGTAAAAGTTGACCGGTTCAGATTACGTATATAAGCTTCTCATATATCTTTAAATGTATGGAGATTTAAGACATGAAACTCAATGTTTTAAAAGATTCGGATTAAAAATGTGGGACCTGTAGGAATTGGAAAAAAAAAATGAAGGGGATGATGGAGTTTGACATCATGACTTCTCCCTGGCGAAAATTGTAGCGATGAGGCTTTATGGTGTGAGGTGTGTACCAATACACACCTGAAAGACATGAAAATGACCTTTATTTATACCATTTTTATGCCAGAATTTTACGCATTTGATGTCTAAATGAGTGCAAACAAATATATTGATACATAAACTTTTATGTAAATGAATGCAAACAAACAATCCTTTCAACGTAATCCATCCTCGCTCTAACCTTCCATTACTATTAGCAACTTACATAATCATTCTCTCTAGTTGTGAATTAGTCCATGGATGCATGGAGACATCTGCAAACAAGAGAAATATGATCACATGCATGCATGGAATTTCGAAGCTCCTGAATCCAAGTATAGCATCAGATTCTGTAGACATGCTTTGCATTACCTCCACGCATCAGACTCTCAAGTCAATGGAAACAGCCATTCACACATACTTGAGCTACTTTTGGAGATTCTCATACCCCTCAAGTGAATAGTCAATTATGTAATTATGCCACCCCATATGACTGGGATGTCAATGAATCTTCCACTTTCCCAAGGACCTGGCCCAAAAATAACTGGGCATAGACCTTTTCTTTGTGTACAGGTCCAAAGAGTTAAGTCTTCCAGTCAATGTCTTAATCTGCATCTATTGCAATGAAATCCAACTCAATTTGGTAGTCAACAATCCCAAATTTAGTTGAGAATATGGAGTCCCTGTGAAGTAGTCAACTACAATAGTGTAACTCATCAGAATTGTTATGTGTAGAAAGATGGGAACCTACTTTGAATCATTAGGAAGCTCCTCAGCATTTGGAGGCAATTTCTCATGACCACGACCATCTAAAACGACAAGGACTTTTGAATCAGGATCGGTCACCCTATCTGGGACTGGCATTCTAGAGCTGTTTCATTTACTTATTAGATGGAGAAAAAATCCAATTCCTACACTCCTCACAATACTAATTAGGTCTACTAAAGTATGTCAGCAGCCACACTCATGCTCGTGCATATATGTGTAAATTCTAGGATCTGACAAGTGTGTTGGACCGGATTTTGTGAGATAGTTTGCCTGAGTCATGGATTACACTTTCCTTAAGATAATAAATGGCCCCTGATTGAGTTTGATTGCCAACAAATTTGCTTCCGAGATAAAATAGGCTGCACAGAACTGTAAGGGCACGTTTGTGTACGCCCGTAGAAAGTAAACTAGTTCTACTGGCCTTTTCCTCTTCCACGAAAAAAATAATTTGAACTGCAAAAGAATTTAACTCATTTTTGTATTTTTAATCACAGAAAAGCAATTGAACAAACGTGCCCTAATAAATTGCTCAAAACTCTATAGGTTGATGCGGTTTAATTAAAGAACAGAAGACTAACCCTGAACTGCACAAGTTATATTTTCTCCCTTAAAATGAAAGGCAAAATAAGCTTAAAATGATGGAAAAGGGCTTATAGACATTCAGTGATTGTTTTACACTGAATGAATGCATGACGGATCAAAAGGTGTGACTGGGCTTCAGGAGAAGAGCATACATTGACAGCCACTTTCCAAAGTATCGACAAGAAGACTACACCCACTAGGCCTACAAACAACTATTTTGACTTGACCCAATAAAACACCTGAGTCAACTCAGGTGACTGGTCAAGCAAGGGGTAGTAAATAAATAAAGAAAAACAGCATATTGTAGGAGTGGACCTCTCTATCAATGCTAGCTCTAGGTCCTTCTATACTTCTAGTTTGACATTCCATTTAGAAACCTTTGATTGGTTTTGCGGAAAGGTTTGATAGATGACATGGAATCCCATATGTTTATTTTCCATCACAACTTTTGGGAAAAATGTCTACAGAGGACAATTCCCTTGAGACCCACGAAAAGTCAAGAAATACTGTTGCATAACCAAAGTCAATGGAGTCCCCACTGCCACTTTGTCCAAGTTCCCCCCACCTCCCATGCACCAAGTATAGCTAAAGTCATACAACATCCAAAGGAAGTAGGAACATATTGCAAGATATAGAAATGAATATTGTGAGGCCTAACAGAGACTTACTGGTCCTACATGCGCCTGTAAGACACCTACTGCTCCTCTATGAGCAGGCATCAGAGATGCAAGGCAGCCCTAAAAGGTGAAATCCCTGGTGTAAAATCGAAGATGCCGTGCCTTTTCTCAAAAGATAATATTAAGTGGCTCATCATGGAGTCCACCCCCTTTACGACCTGCTCTTTTTTTTTTTTTTTTTAAGTTAAGTCCCCGCTAGGAGTTGATCCGTAACGAAAGAAATCCACCACCACAACCACACTTTGTGGGGTTCTGGTAGCTTCCAAACCCCCGACCACCACTTAATATTTCAGGATGGACACCACTTCTTTGCACTCAAAACCTCAACCACCCGAAAGCCTAGACACAATCAAGTCGTCACCTGCAGCCTCTACCAGGATTCAAAGCGGACACCTCCAGGTTGCAACGAGGAGCCTCTACCAATGAGGATCCCTACCTGGAGCCCTTACGGCCTGTTTATTTGCATAGAATTGAACTCTTAAAAATTTATAGTAAAATGGGTTCCAAAAAAGGAATATAAAAGAGGTGAAGGGTGAAAGTTACACGGTGGAAGGTAGATGTAAGATTGACTTCATTCATATTTGATTTACTAAAGTAATTGCCCGGTAATCATTTTCCACTAAAAAGGAGATTATGATATATCTACTTGTCGATCTTCATCTTTGTTTCTTTAAGTTTAGCCACTTAGAAATTAAAACTTCTTAAGATTTAGAGTTCAATTCCATGAAAACCAACAGACCCTTAGAAAGCTAAAAACTTAATATAATGATCAACACATGACAAATGAATCATTGTGTTGGTTTAGAGTTCTAGATGGTTCTTGTCGGCAAGTGGTGCTAGAAAAGGTTCATATAATTATAAACACATGACAAATGAATCATTGTGTTGCATACCGATAACCATAAAGAAAAATATGTGATGAACAGTTCGAGTCTTAGGATGGCTCAAATAAGCTACAAAAATTTCTCTTCTTTACCTCCCTTTTTCGAGACTAGTGGATACATACTTGTGTCATGTATAAGGCTATATGAAGAACTAGACATGTCTTGAAGAGTATCCAAATGGCTAATTATCATGAGAAACGTTTTTTTATTAGGTAACAAGAATCATTTACAAGCCCTCCAACAACAAGGGTGAAGGGGTGGTATAAAAGACTTGTACCCAAAAAGAGAACTACAACTGATGTAGCGGAAACGTCTACGAGGAAGATCCACATGGAAGGCTGAAAGACAACCCTCTATTAACATGTTGATTTGCTTAGAAATACCAGGAAATAGGCATCAAAGTTCGTTGATTCAATAGAATACCGAACGTTGGAAGAGACAAAGGGGAAACCTCTGCAAATTTTATTCAATAATTCCTCCTTCGCCATCAGGCTTACAAAGGGTATAAATATAACCCTAAAACGAAAAAAAGTAACAAGATAAATCGAAAATACTCTAGATACTCAAATTTTTCCAAAAAAAGGAAAGATTTGAGATAATGACACCACTAGATAGTATTAATAGAAACTAAATCAACGCAAAAAACGGTAACCTATTTTGACCTTCCTACTAAAAGTTATTAACAAAACAAAATTTACCAGAAATAGGAAAAAGCCTTTTCAGGGCCTAAACAATGGAATTTGCCCAAAAAAGGCCATGCATCAGCGGCAAATGCCGCTGAGTTGTTTTCATTGGCCCGTTTCCACCGAAAAAACGATGTAATTTCACCAAAAACGGACACTTCGAAAAGTTGCCCCAAAACATTATTTGGCCTTCCGTCGGTCCCACTTTTCCATGAATTCCAACCCTTTCTGCACTGCATCAACAACACTTCCCAAGGAATAACCCTTGTAAACCCCTGCTGAATTAATGTATCCTCAAATCCGTTAGCCGACCTAAGAACATGATGAAAAACCTTATTAGGATTAGGTTCAATGATCGAAGGACAAGTTATTTTCAACCACCAACAAGTGGACGCTGAATCTTATGGATTACTACGAATGTTGTTGTTAAGCTCTGAATATTCCTCTCAAGCCTTGCTGACCTTTGAATCACTACTACGGTACTACCTCCTTTTTTCTGTAAGTTTGAAGTGTACATTACCCCCACGAAAAGAGACGATTACTCAAAGTACTATAGGGGGTGCCAACTTGTGGGCATGGTTTTCCAGGAAAAAGAAAATCTTGTGGGCATGGTTTTAACTTTTAAAACACGTTTTAGGATGCTGCATAGGCCAATGGAAAAATCCTTAGGGCCTGTTTGGATAAATGAATAGTGGAGTGAAATGAAGTGGATTTCATAAGTGGAGTGGAGTGAAGAGAAGTTGGTTGAAGTTAAAATAAAGTACTTTCACTTCATTCCATTTGGATGCTTATTTTGAAGTTAAGATTTGGAGTAAAATCCACTTTTACTCAAGGAAATGAAAGTATTTAGAGTTGAAGTGAAATGGAGTATATGTGGTTCACAACATTACTTCATCTATCGGGCCAGATTCATCCAAACGGGATAGAGTTGAAATTTTAGACTGTTACGGCCCATTTAACTTCACTCTACTCTATTTTTTGCTTATCCAAACAGGCCCTTAGGCACTGGCCGATATATCAGTTTCTGGATGAACTTTTCTCCCGGGCACGCACTTCTGGGGGAGTGTGCATCCAGACCAAGACCAAAGGCGGGACCCCCCTGAATTTCACCAAGTCCTACATCACAGATGGCATCGATGTGCACTGCACAGGAGAAAATGGTCCCAGTTGCTGCTCAATATTTCAGTTTGTTTCAGCCACTACTTTAAATATATATATATATATATATAAAACTCAGAACATGAGTACTTTGTGAATCTTCATTGTCGAAAGTGGTTAAGATATAAACAACAAAATATAATATAAAAGTGACAAAAATAGAGTTTCAATACACTTTTGGTTCAAACTAAACCCCATAAAAAAATTGGTAGTGAATCATCTAAACCCCATAAAAATTAGTAGTGAATCATGGCCCAAACTTTGACATATCGGGCAATACTACTCAATTTCGGCCGAGTTTCTAAAGCATGCTTTTTTTTATATGAACCAAAGGGACTGGACCCTTGAGAGACCCAACTGATGTGAGACTGAATCTTAGTATATGTTGGGAAGAAGACCACTCGCACAAGCAGAGAGGAACGCTTGCACACATAGGAGGGTGAACACGACTCCTACTCACTGGGTCATCCCTTTATTCTCTAGTTTCAAAAGCAAGCTTGGTGCATGATCACTTTCCTACAACTCTTGCCATGTAGCTATAAATACAAAAACAAAAACCCTTCTGCCCCATCAGCTAGCTCACTCTTCTTCCTTTTTTCTTTGACTTCCTAAACATACAATGGATATCACAGCTGAGCCTTCCGAGACCCAAAGGTATTTTACCTTTTTTTTATGAGAAAATAAGGTATTTCTAGTAAGAATTTTGGGGTTACGTTTGTAATTTTTTTATATTTAATTTGTGCTAATATAAAGATTGATGTCTCAAATTCTTGCATCTAGCTTCTTATATTTGTCCTTGAAACATCCCTTAATCTACTTTACTTCACATTAGATAACATCTACTTTGCAATGGCTTTACTAGTTTTCCAATAAACTCAAACTTTTTTCTACAAAAAAAAAAAGAATATTTTTTATTTTAATGAAAATTTATATAATATATCCTGTCTAAACAATCCAATATGCTTCCACTAAAGAAAATAATAATAACAATCCAATATGCCTACTGTTCAGATATCTCCTTCATACCATTCATAGTATACAAAATTTTGAAAAATCTATACATATGATTAAAATCATTATTGATAAAAAACCATCTCTCTCAGAAACAAATGCTCAGCATGCTTCAAACAGTACAACAGAAAGGAGCACCTGGTGGAACATATGAGGATCTCATATCACTCAGTTCATGAGCCGAAGTGTGGTATATGTAAGAAGCATTGCAGATACTTTGAATCACTAAGGGAACATCTCACAGGTGAATCTCAAACCACCAAAGGTGCAACCCCACATCTTTTTTCCTATATCTTTTTTTCTCACGAATTAACTTTGATTGACTCCAAAGGTTCACTGCCGAAGATCGAATGCGCAAGGATATTTTTTGTCCAAGGATGTAATCTATGCTTAACCATTCTTGATAGCCCATATGATCTCATGGTTCATCGAAGAATGTGCCAACTCTCACGGATAGACCATGTAAGTTCATGTGCAAAAACCTTAATGTTGAAATCTAAGTGTTTTAGATGCCGCCGGTCTTCTAAGAACATGTTCAAACTATCTGAAATCATATTCTTGATCTTTCTTATGTAAAAGAAGATCATCCTTTGATGTATTATTAACATCTGTTGGATAGAAACATTTTGAAGAATTTCAAAATTCTAGTCAGAAACTCCATCATGGGAATTCTTCAAATGCAAATATTAAAAGAACATTGAAATTCTAGATTTTGGACTACCCCAAGGACATCTCAATTCTCAACAACTTTACTATAGTAAATCGTGATGCTTTTTGGGATTACCTAGTCTAAGAGAGAATTGGGAGAATTCAAAGGGACATAGTATTTCAAGTATTTGGAATTCTCAGGTAGTGTGATTATTGAATGAGTTTTTAAGAACCCCAGCAAAGCAACTCAGTATCTTTACATGGTATAGAACATAAGTCTCGGCTGCTGCTTTTTTTATTCTTTTCAGGGATTTGCTTCTCGAGTGTCTAGGCTTAGCTTTCAACATGAAATTGAGACTTGTAACACTAGAACACAAGGCCCACAAGTGTTTTCACTAGGCTGCAAAATGGTGGGTGGCGGAAGCGATGGCTCATTGGATATGTGCGCAAGGGTTTGCCTGATTGATGAAGATGAGAACATCTTCTTCCACACTTATGTCAAGCCACAAATACCAGTCACCAATTACAGGTAAGAAAATATCAATTCATGCTGGGAGAAAATTTTGGTTACACACGGCTCACTCTAATGCATGCCAATCCAATCATGACATCAGTGTATGGATTTTTTTTTTTTTTTTTATAAAGAGATCAGTATATGGATTCAGAGCACTTTATGTACTTTAAAGGTGGACCAAATATCACTACGATCTAATTGATCATAACCATCTATCCATCTTTACAGGCCGCTCATGGGCAAGATGATCAAAATGTGTTGAACTTTTATGTGCCCCTGATCACATTAAGGACTTGATTGTGTAACACAAGGATTTCATGGTAGAAAAGAAATGGGCTTCAATTTTCCTCATGGCCTAATATTCCTTCCTTCTTTGACATAAATTTTCGCATGAAAGAACTTTTTTTCATTGTCCAGTCCTAGATGGGGTTGACAAGGGAGGATCTTATGGATGATCATGGATGATCCAAGCTAGGGTTCCAAATTCCAATCTCCCCTAAATAGCAATTCTGAGGAGTTACCCTTGTGTAGTTGACCACTCCTTTGAATTCTTCACTTTGGATTAGAATATTCTTCACCACCAAATAGAGTTGGATCTTATTCCAAACTCTCCCGAGGACATGGATTTTTTTTTCGATACCCCGGCTAAGGGGCGTGGAACCCAAGAGAGAGCCTCCACACAAAATGAAAGAGAGCTCACACAAGTGGGAAGGGAGCCCACACACATGCAAAGAGGTGGTGTACCCAAGCTTCAAACCCTATACAACCAAGTGAGAACCATCACTCCTTACCACTCTAGTAAGGACAAAGGAGCCATTTTCTCCTGAGGACATGGATTGAAAACTTCAATTGGGAGACTAACTCTTTGGCTTTAGTCAATGGTTAATCGGACAAGTGGACCAGTGGCATATGGGCCTCACGATTTCTCTAACACACTAGACCTGAAACTTGAATATTGTTTGGCTGCTGAGTTTTCTTCTTCATTTTTGTAAATATTAGATTACCTTCTACTGATTTCCAAATCAGTGCAAAGAGGCAATCCTGAATTCTTAATGCTATTACAAAAACAAAATAATTACAAACAGGTATGACATGACTGGGATCAGAGTAGAACACTTGAAGGAGGCGATGCCATTGAAGCAAGTCAGAAATAAGATTCAGGACTTTCTTTGCAATGGAGAGCCAATGTGGAAGATTCGGATGAAGGAAGGTAAAGCAAGGATCCTTGTTGGTCATGGTTTAGATCGACAACTTGAGTGCATAGGGCTCGAATATCCTGCACACTTGATCAGGTACTGTTTGGATGAAGCTAGTTATGTTTAGACTAAGGGCTGCAACTTTGGGTCAGACCAAAACCCCAACTTCATTGCCTGACTCGGCCTGAAGTGAAATTGGGTTGGGCTTGTTCAAAGTTATGGTCAGTCCAGGCCTGGATTTTGGAACCCTACAAGGGCTTCGAGTTGGGTTTGGGGTCAGACCTCAGGTGCCCAAATTCGACCAAGGTCCCTAACTTATATACAATCTATGTGTGTTCATTGTAGATCTATAGCTAGGGTTGTAAACGGGTCGGTTCCGGTCCGGGTCCAGGGTGGAACGGAACCGGAACCAGAACCGATAATATTAATGAGAACCAGAACCGGAATCGGAACCGTTTGTGAGGCGGGTCTGGTTCCAGTTCCGGGTCTAAACTAATACTTGTATTTTTCCTTTTAAAAAAATTATGCTTTTTCCACATTTCAATTAGATCACGTACCTGCAAACACTAATGTGACCTTTTGTCTATCAATAACAGGCACTTTTAACCAAAAACTCAGAAATTACATCCAAACCGGCAATGAGATGTAGAAAAGTAGAAAACCCTAATGTAGAAAAGTAAAAAGAGTTCTGTTCTCATATACTAAAGTTACCTTATGTTAGTGTATATTGGGTCGGGTCCCGGGTCCACGGGTCTGAGCCACTGTGGATCCGGAACCGGAACCATTTTCTTATCGGGACCAAAATAAGGACCCAGACCCGGATCCTAACGGGTCGGAGCCTTGGGATAATCGGGGACCCATTTACAACCCTATCTATAGCGTATCACCATAATATATAAGATGCGCATATGTATATTCTAAATTTTATACACTCTGAAAAGCAAAGCAAACCAAAATACTTGAGAATCTGACCAATCCACAAGTCAAACCAAATTGCACTTGGGTGGGAGATTTACAATTCAGGTCCGGTTCAGGTTAGGTATGCTCACATTTTATTTATTTGGGTCAGATATGTGATTAGGTTTACCTATATATATGCAATTCGAGTTCGACCTGGGTTGAGCCAATACACGTCCCAACTCACCAAAGTAGCACCCCACTACTTAAATAAACCCATGTTGAGAAATCTAATTTTGAGCTAAGTAGATAAAAGCATTTGAATAAAGTTATGGGGCTTGCTTGGATGCATAACTATTCCACGTGGCAGGAGGTCTAGCTACAAGTGTGCAGTGAAGATTGCATGTGGATGTGAGAAAATTCCATTTCCCTAAGCTGATCTCAGCCACTATATCAAGGGCCTTCTAAATGGACAGCTGGACTAGAATTTCCAGACCATCTGTTTGTTTATTGAGGCTAAATTTAATCCTTCATGGCACACTATGGTGTGTTTGTGTGGGTATTTTTCACAGAAAATGAAAATGGTTTATTGCAAAGAGTGATTTTTTATTGTTCTATGTTAATACTTTTAGCCGTTTCAAGCATTTTCAGCAGTTTTTGTGAAAAGCATACTTGATCAAGAGGTAGAGGAATTATACAGATCGGCAATGAAACTTTCAGTTTTAGTTTAATTTGTAGAAAACGCAATCACCTTTAATAAAGACCAAATAGATTGAGAACTATTTGTAAAACCTTACAGAAGAGGTCGAAACACATTTCACCATAGAAAATGTTTCCTAGTACCAAAGAATAGAAATTGAAACTCTAGAAAAATATAGTCAGGAAATGAGATCATAGTCTAAATAAAAACATGGAAAACTCACACAAACATGCCCGTGTGTTTCACCATATGTTGTGCTCACTTTGCTGACCAGTTTAATATTCATACACAAAACCATGATTATTTGTATTATTCACAAATCATATGTATCTAGTATAAGGTTAATATATATCCTCATTGAGAGCTTATTCTGTGGATTTATCTCTTTTAGAGACACTGCCAAATACCCTCCATTGATGAAATCATGCAAGCTTAGCAACTCACTCAAGTACCTAGCACAAGCATATTTGGGGTAAGTTCTTTATGCGTGCATCTCGACGTATATATATATAATATTCTAGCAAGATGTACCTTACATTAGACACACATGAGATGCAAGTGTAGAACCAACTTAGAAGTTGAGATGTGAAGGGGGACTAAAAGTGAAGTTTCATCTAATTCTAATGAGTACCTTATGGTTGCCGTGACCTCCAATTACAAATATTTCGATGGATATTTAGGTAGCGTTTGGTTCGCTGTAATGAAGGTCGGAATGGAATGATTGTTCCAATGGAATGGTCATCACAGCGTTTAGTTCGCAAAAAAAGTAACGGAATGACCATTACCTCCGGAATCTCATTCCCTTATGTAGAGGAATGGCCATTCCATCCGGGATGGGAATGAATGGCCATTCCATTCCTTTCTACTTTTTTTGTAGACCACAATACCCTTTTTCATCTCTTAACAGCAATTATTATAATAATATATTATAAAAGAGAAGAACAGTGTGTGGCCCCACCTATAATAATAAATAATATAGATATATACATTCTTCTTATTATTATAAGATATAAAAGACGAGGAACTTGTATGGGCCCCACCATATATAATAATAATAGAATCTATAACATTATTAATTATTATTATAATAATAAGATCATAAAAGAGAATTAAAGAACTTGTGTGGAACCCATCTATATAAATAATAAGATAATCTATACATTATTATTATTATTATAAGAATTATAAAATAGAAGAACTTATGTGGGCCCACCTATATAATAATAATATAATATATACATTATTATTAATTATTATGATAAGATTATAAAAGATAATAACTTGTATGGGCCCAACCTAGTAATAATAATAATATAAATCAATACATTATTTTATTATAAGATTATAAAAGAGAAGACCTTGTGTGGGCCCCAGCCTATATAATAATAATATAATATACATTATTATTCTTATTATTATAATAAGATTATAAAAGAGAAGAACTTGTGTGGGCCCCACCTATATAATAATAATAATATAATCAATACATTATTATTATTATTATTATTATTATTATAAGATTATAAAATAGAAGAACTTGTGTGGGTCCACCTATATAATAATAATATAATCTATATATTATTATTATTATTATAAGATTATAAAATATAAGAGCTTGTGTGGGCCCCACCTATATAATAATAATATAATCTATACATTGACTGAGCCAAAGATAAAAATCTAATAAGGGTATTTTGGTCAGTCTTATGTAAATTTTATTCCATTCCAGGACTCATTCCAGCGTACCAAACGTAGGAACAAGCATCAACTGGGTTGATTCCTCAGCGTACCAAACGCTGGAAAGGAAATGTCTATTCCTACCTCATTCCATTCCAGACTCATTCCGGTCTCCTTTCCATTCCCGTCTACAACCATTCCAGCGAACCAAACGCTACCTTAGTACGTCGAGCCTAAATCAGAAAGCTAAAGGTTTTTTATGGCCCAGGCTCGAGCTTACCTACATGCAAATTGGGCTGGGAATGGACTAAGATGTATATTAAGCATATTAATTAAGTGTAACTAAATCTATTACATCTTCTACAAAAAAAAAAAAAAAATCTATTGCTTCTGGTACATATGTAGGTTGGGCCTTGATTTGGATCTAGATGTAGGCCCTTTATTCGAGTCTGGATTCAGGTCTTCAATTTAAATGGGCTCCTGTAACCCTGAAACGATTTTATTACAGGTCCATTTTTTGTAGTTTGGGTTCAAGTCCAAGAACACTATGGAGCCTGCTCTAACCCAATTTGTTCCACCACTAATGCGCTTTGGTGGGTAGGATGTGAAGAGGACCATGTAGATAGCTTGATAGAATTTAATCATATTTCAATCACCCTAGAGATTTTGGATTGAGAGAAGTTTGATATACCATCTACATATGATCTCTTAGTTAAATTGGGTCTTTGGTGTTCCAATGATAATGTGTGGTCTGATAGTTTCCCGGATCCGCTTGCTAAGAAGGTCAAACCTGTGTAGCATCTGTTTTGTGCAATAAAAATTTACTCTACCAATACATACATACACACACATATGTACGTACGTATGTACATATACATACACATACACATGGTCTCTTTCAAACCTAAATCACCCAATTGGGCTCCACATTTCATCTCATAGAAGGTGGCATCTCACTAGAAAATTTTCCTATGTAGTTATACTTTCAATAATGCAGTTATAATTTAATTTGTTTATGAAAGATACTTGAGTTTTCATGTGATCATAGGTATGATATACAAACTGGCATACAAGACCCTTATGAGGATTGTGTGGCAACAATGAGGCTCTACAAGAGGATGCGTTCTCAGGCCCACCCAACTGAAGAAGGCCCACTATCATCATCTGAAACACAACACAGGAACAATTTTTCAGCATGGAAGCAAAAAGAACTTGAGAAGATGACACCTGATGCATTGCTGGAGATATCCAGGTCTGACTATTATTGTTGGTGCTTGGACTCTAAGCAAGGGATGGACTATTGAAGTTGCACTATTTCTTTGTAATGTGTTTGGGCTGCACTTGATTAGGGAAAGCTACATGAAATATTATGTATAAATAAACATGGGTTCATGATATTATCTATGAACTCTCAATATATTTGTACTATGGAAGTGCAATGAGTGGTGTTAAGTCACTTAAATGTTATAGTAAAAAATACTTTAGATAATAATTCTCTCTTGGCATTTTCGTTATTGCGGGTCCCACAAGGGCCTGTAACAGATGGGCCATGCTGCAAAAATTCGCTTTTTTTTCAAAAATATGGCAATATTACCGTATTATTATCGTAAAATGTTAAGATCCCATTAGTTACATAGAAATTTTAAAAAAAAAAAGGTAAAAAAAACTGAGAACTTTCCTATGATATATGTATACATAGATATATAGATTTCTAATAGCTTATATTTATCTTTTACTATTTTTAAAAATTAATTTATTTCCAACAAATTTTCTGATAATATACCAGGAAAATCCCAGAATTTGACAATACCCTGACACTAATTTCCCGAAACCATAATTTCTTGAGAACTATTTGTGGCAATGTTGGAGCTCATATATATATACCCTCCAGAAAGAATTTACTATCACTAGTGTATTAAAAGCATAGAAATATTCACATGAGAAAGTATTAAAACAATCTAAAACTCATAATTATCAAAACATTTGCAAAATGTTGCCAACAGTTATTGTGACATTGACCTAAAACTTGAATTGTACGTTATGCATTTCCATTTATATATAGTTATCTTTATTGTACATTATAATTTTTTCTTATTTTTTATTTTGAAGAAATCTGAGACATTACTAAAAAAATGTAATAAACCCAGATTTTACCAGATAATAAGTCTTCACAAGAAAAGACTTGTGGTAGAGGCAGGGAGTGGCCATTAGCTTCAGATTATGGTTGCAGTAGATGAAGCCATGTAAGTATTTGATTCTTCCATACTTTGGCCTGCAGTTTCTTGAGCAGAATTTCTAACTGAAATTTGTGATGTTGGAAATTCAAAGATAATGATGTGATTATCAACTACTGAAAATGTAAGGTGGTTCACTAATTGGAAAAGAATATAAGAGACAAATTGGGCGGTTACTGGTTAGAATTGATCACTGTCATTATTGATTTACAATAGACCAACACACTGACCCACCAGATAAGCAACTATGGTTAGTTCAAAGATTTCCTGTCTTATACAAATTTGTAATTCCTGTCTTAAGCAATCAATTGAAACAGAAGAAGAGAAATCTAATAAAATACATGAACTCTGATTTCCACCCACAATTTTTTTTTTTCTTCCAATTTATGAGAAAACACATTAAAGGGTGACTGAACATTTAATAAAAATACACAGAAATAATACTACAAGGTCTCGATCCCTAGCTTGTCGCCTGAGGCCTGCAACTTTGATGTATGATGGCGAATTCGATACACTGCCTAATTACAGCCAGTGTTACATTATGTGTGTCGAAATTGTTTCTGACAGCGATCACATTGCGATCATCCATTGGGGATCCCACTGAATAATTTTCTATGAAATATATGCAATCTGTCCTAGCCCTTGTAGCCACCTCCTTCCTAATCTCTCCCATTTGCTTCATGCTCCTCAATGACTTCTTATGTGTTAACAGCAATATAAAATGCAAACCTGTGAAAAATTTTAATGAAATTAAGGGCTGATTTAGTGCTTAAATACCCAAAATCTAAAATATAAAAATGTGTACGTATGTGTGTGTGAAACAGATTCATTTTTTTCTTCTTTTTTCTTTTCGTATGGGATTATAAAGAAAGTTTGATGAGCATCAAAAGACCAAAGGATAGTTCATCTTATTTGCGATTGTGAGTGAGTCAGAGAGAGAGAGAGGTTGTTCTAGGTTTTGTTTTCTTAAATGAGAAGAAATTATATATTTATATCACACCTACTTAATGAATTGGTGCGATAGAGTGTGTCGTGTGTTGTGTAAGATAAAGGGATTTTCAAGTGAACACATGCTCATTTAGCCTTTATATGAGGTCGGCCAATGATATGCGTGCAAACATAAGCCAGCCATAAGATGTGTGAGTCCCTCCTTAGATGATATCATCGTGTCTAAAATGGCCTAATCTCCAATCTTTCAAATGTATCTTCTTTGCACTCAACTTATTTATTGTACTCATAAAGGCTAAATGAGCAAGTACTCACTTAAAAATGCCTCTCTCTCTCTTTATCTCTATATATGCGTTGTATTTACAAAAAGATGATACAGTTATAAGCTTTCTTAAAATAGAGGGCAATCTTCTATGATTTCAAGAGATCTTGAGATTCAGTCAATCTTTGATGGTGGGCTGACCAATTTTCTATGATTTGATAAGGTCTTGAGATTCAGTGAATCTTTAATGGTGAGCTGGTGATGTGCTGTTTTGCCCCTCAACTAGTTGAGGGTAAGAGATAAGTCAGCTTGCAGGGAGGAAGTGGAACCTTGATCAAGATGAGCCCACAGTGAACAAATCAGCCAACTTATCAACGGTGGTAATTCACTTGGTGTTTGGTACAAGTATGAAAAGTTGAATTCACCACCCTAAATAGAGCACCAACGTAATCACACCAAATGGTGAGCGTGATGTGCTATTATAAAGAAAGAGAGTTGACTGCACACATGAGGAGATGGAAAGCTTTAAGTTAGTTTCTGTTGGGCATGAGATAGAAGGTTTGTAAGCCTAATTCTAGTACTAGTATGAGGGATTTGGTCATTCACTCCATCATTGATCAACAATTGAACTATGCAAACTTTGGAGAAAAAAAAAAGGTAGAGATACCACAAAATCATTCATCCAATGGCATAAAAAAAAAAAAAAAAAACACCCCAAATCATTGATCAATTGGTAGAATGGCAAACATAATGTGAAATATCAATCTAACGGTGGATAAGCCTTAGATGGTAATTATTTCCATAGTTGATCAATGACATATATAATTAGTGAAGCCATTCAAACACAAAATGAAGTATTATGCAAGTGATGTGGCGAATCAAGTCATGGGACCAAACACAAAAGAAAAGTTGTGGGACCTCCCAAAATTGTAACAAGCTTGAATCCCACTAGAAAAGGAACAATCACTTCCTTTCATTTGGTGAGCCCCATCCAAGATGGCCCACTAGATATTTGCATCAGTCATATTTAAGGGACAAAAAAAGGCCTACTTGGGTCCCACCCAATTTCCAAGACGCAGAAGCCCGACAAGCTCCCACCTTGGTGGGACCCACCGAGGACTCGCGAGCTACGTTTTGGGGAGGTCCGGCGTGCTACCGAAGAACCTAGTCAACGACGACGACCACCCCTACCTCGCTCGCGAACGACTGCCACGATATCCGCCAGCCTCATGTCCGCCCCCAGCTGCAGCACGTCCGAGCACCGCAGCACCACCACCACGCAGTCCGGCGCCGACACTCCGGCTTCGGGGACCCGTCGGAGCGCCTCCTCCACGTCCCCCCGCCTGAGGAACCTCAACGGTAGGCCCGGCGTATCAACAAAAGTGACAAGGCAGCGCTCGCCATCCTCATCGCCGGCGGACACGTGGACGGCGCTCATCTCTACCGTCGTTCTGGTGGGGCCCAGGGGGGCTGTCTCTGATCGGAAGACGAGTGGGCCATCTTCTTCTCCAAGGACCCGGCAGGCGGTGTTGAGGAAAGCGCTCTTGCCGCGGCCCTTGAAGCCAAGGAGGTAGATGGTGGGGGGGCGGCGGAGGAGGCGGAGGGAGGTTCTGATGTGGTGGAACTGGGTCTGTAGCGTGTCGTTTCGGAGCATGTTGCGGCATGCTACGAGGGCCGTTATGCCGGTGAGGGTGGTGGCGGCGAGCTTGAGGATGAGGGAGAGGGAGAGGGAGGATAGAGGAAGATGAAGATGAAGAGGAGGAGGAGGCATTGGGTTAGAAGGGTGTGGGTTTGTTTTGGGAAGGAGAGGAGAGGAGTAAAGTAAAGAGAAGGTAATGGGAAGTAAAGTGAGAAAGGAGGAGGTGAGGACGGGGAACGAGGAAAAGTGTTTGGAGAGAATTGGGTTCTTTGCTTGTAGTATTTGGTTGCTTGTTGGGGGGCCAGGAATGGTCGGATCCACCTGAGCTTGTGGATTCGGACTGTCTTTTGGGCCCCTTGATTGGGACAGGCGGCAGGTCAGGTCGGATAAAAACTAAGTTGATCGAGGGTGTTTAGGGTTGTAGGCTTGTAGCCCAATTTATATTCGATTGTTAACCCCAACTCGCACCTAAATCCAAGTCAATCCAGCTGGACCGGTTTGCGTTTACATTTGCGTTTGTGTGGGTCTAACGGACGTCAAAAAAATCAATCTAAACAAGGATCAATGCACATCACCATAGGCCCAATTCCAAGTCCTATCCTTTCAAATATTGAAGTTATATTTGAATTTAGTTGCAGGCCAGAACAGCCTAACAGGTACAAGCTGGCTCATTCCATATAAAATAAACTATTCTAAGCACCAAACAGTTTAGATGGGTTTATTTAGATATGGGGATCGAACTTAACCTGACCCTTTTTAATGGGTTTGCAAGTACACTGACCTGACCTGTTTAACAGGAAGGTTAAAGGATACTTTCAAACCACTCAGCCAGCCCACCCCACAGACCATTTACAATAATAGCAATCTATAAGCATCCAGTTTTGCTCACAAATCCATTGTTCAAGTCTGGGTTTCGGCTTGGGCATTTATTTTTCTGTTTTTATTGTCAGCTAAGGTGGTTGGACCCTTGAGAGACCCAATTAATGTCAGAGTTGATCCAACCCACATAAAAAAGATGACCACGACTGAGAGATCGAATTATGAGCAGCTGGATGAGAACATGACCCCCAAAAACTGGGCTGTCCCTTTATTCTAGGTTTGGGCGTTTGTTAAATGAGGGTACAACTATTGGTCTCGTAATCTGGATTCATGTCAAGTAGGGGGTCCTTTTTAGTGACTCATGTGGGTCCGGCTCTAGTTACCTTTCTTCATCCTTGCTGAGAGATGTAGTTTTTCCTTGGCACTAAACACTAGTAAAGTTGCACATGGAAAAAGCTGGACCAGGCCAAACCTGATTAAAACTTAAATGGCAATCCTTCAATTATCAGGCCCATATACATACAGGCCAAATAGCCTAAAGTCTGTTTGAGCCCCTGCCCATTACTTCAATATTGGCCCTTTAGCGTTGAAATTTTCTGGATGGGATAAGGCCATCTGTCAGGCCTTTTGAGTACGTTGGCCACACCATAAAATTTAGCCATTTTGATTTGTAATGCTAATTCTAATCAGCTCTAACTACTTACCTGTAATTCTGCCTAATATGCATCAGTTTCCATGAAAACGAATACATCTGATGAGCCAAAGGTGACTGGACCCAGACAGCTGATGCGTGGGTTCAACCAGAGCTGGATTACCAGCAATAAATATGCCTGAATAGTGTAATAATAGTGCCCTGCAATCAGTAGCCAACCTATTTAAACACATCAATAAGATGTGTCTTTTCATAACTTGTGAAAGAGATCAATAGAGCCATAGAGCTGACACTCATCAGCCATATTGAGGATACAGAAGGGATATTGGTTTGCCAAAAAATGACCCATATGCACTTGCCAAAAAATGATTTTTTGAATCCAAGGTCCAGACCATCTCCAGCAAAACACTAAGCAAATTGAAAATTACAACCAGATGCCAATTGGGTTTACCTGAATTGCATGATGACAATTAGCAAATCATGTTGGATTGGCTGGTATTGCTGTCCATAGAGAACTGACCCTCAATCTAGATCACTATGGTCTATATTGCGGTAGGCAACGATGACAAGGATAGGTCACACACATAATAACCCATTAATTTATGGCTTGTCCATTGTCATTTCGTAATTTATACATGAAAACAGTAACAAAAAGGTTCTTAATATTATTAAGATGTCTAATACACTAGCCTCATCACATAAGGATACTGCAATTTAAAGAAGAGTGCCTCATAGATTCATGGAACTGGATGTATGACCACCTTACCTGTAGCATGTCCTGCTTCCAAGTAAGAAAATGCCTGCACCAGCTGCGAAAATGGAAATGGGCCTTTCGGGTCGACTACGGGCTTCACCTTCCCGCTTTCCAAATAGGGGTTCAGTTTTTCCAACACTGACCCATTTGAAGTAACCACAAACCTGAATCCTGGGGGAGTGACAGCACCTGTCAGCACCACTACACTGCCGCCTTCCTTCACCACCTTTACCGCCTTATCGCACTGACCTGCATGTTTGTTTTCATTTGGTTAGAGTGGAAAATCAAAGAGCTAAACAGCAAGAGCTGTCTAGGCTCGCATCCTGGACTGTCATCTTGGCCTCTGTCTAGGACCAAATAAACAGGCAGTTCCTTGCTATAAAGGCCCATGGATTAAGGATGGAGAATGGCCTCAAAGATCATGCACAATGCAGGATGGTTGTGTGTTTTAACTTGGCCTGTTTGACATTTCAGCTATCTTCAATGACCACATGTAACCAGAATTGTACAGTCACTAAGGACCCATTCGGCTCAAAAATTGTGACAGAATAGATGGCTTTCCACTTTGCTATGCACTGGGGGTGCCATTTAGATTCATTTAGATTTGAAGGTACACAGGAGAAATAGTGGTTATTCTGCTTTTCTGGAACCAAACCAGCAACAGTGCTAATCATCTGTCATTGGGGCAGAGAAGTACTAAATTGGAAAGAGTATTCTGCCAATAAATGAATTCCATTTTCCATGCCCGCTCCAAACAGTAGAAGAATAACCAACCACTCTTTCAAAATAGAACAATTGCTATTTGGAGTAAATCCAATCACACCCTAAACTTCTTAAATTATTTTGAAATGATCACATTTATGCATTCTAAAAACAGTAATTTTGTTCTGTCTTAGGTGCATTGATCAGATTTTAGTGATCGAGTAGTTTTGGATGGTGAATCTTACCGACAGCATCATATACTACATCAAATTTCTCTGCCAGTTCTTCAAAGTTCTCCTTGGTGTAGTCAATGGCCAAATCAACTCCCAAGCTCTTCAACAACTCTAACTTTCCAGTACTGGCAGTAGCTGCTACTCTGGATGCACCAAAAACTTGCTTTGCTAGCTGTCCACAAGGCGGTCACTTTTAGACTAAATCCTAAGAGCATACTTTAAAAAGACTCAATCTGAGAATTGTCCAAAGAAATTTGATGAGAAAGGCAACCAGGCCGGACTATTCATCATGTAAAATTGGATGTCTGCTTTCAATCTCTGCCAAGGCCTGCATCATGAGTGCAGTGGCCTGATTTCTAAGTGGGTTGATCTACTGTGGGATATACATAATGGATGAATGAGATGTTGCACATGTGAAAATTTAAGGACAATAACTTGCCAGATATTGTGTGGTGATTTCATTGTGAATGGTCAATGAATATTTATAAGAATACAATACTCGAAACAGGAAACGTATTTACAACAAAAAGAAGAGAATTATGAGCAATCAATCCCAATGTAATATGAAGGTGCTTTTGGATCTAACAACCAATATTATAAAACATTGAGGCTCGAGGCAAGGGATACCAGTTGCCCAAAGCATGATCCGCAAGTCTCCTTGCTTGAAGTGTTAGCCTCACTGGCACACATTTTTTTCTAGTAAGTATAAGTAAATAATTATATAAATTCTGCTACTAGATTTGGTGGTTTTAAGTCTTTTACAAAGTTAGCTAGGGTTGACTTCAGTTACCCCAATTACAACAATCTTAAATTATAATAAAGAACTTGTAAGTAGATAAATTACAAATTCTTTCACCCTTTTTATCCAAAAGAGAAAGATATGCTAATGGGGTGTACACTCCTCATAAGGAGAGTGATTGAAGCACACGCTCTATCTGGGGCATACAGATCAAATGTGTCTCATATGGTGAGACGCATGCCCAAATTCAAGTCATGCCTCACATTTAATCCTCAAGGCATTTTTGGGATGCCTAGGCCCAAGGTGAGCCTCATGATGTAAGCCTCAAATGGTTATCCCATGTCATCCAGGTAACTTGGAAACATTATGCCCTTTCTCCATCTGATATCAGCACTGACAATCAACATTAGCTAATACTGATATTAGTTGGAAATTTGCGAAGAGTAACCATCTAATGTGCTTCCAATTGTTGCACAACACAAGTTTACATTGGATTGGAATGTTCTTCCAAATATCTGATCAATTTTGTCAAAGAAGTACAATCATAGTGCACCATTACTATTTAAGTCATGAATGAAATAACTGGTACCGACACAAGGAAGAGTATGGTTCATGTGTCTAAATCTAATACCAGTACAAGGACTCTAATTCAATAAATCCCAAAATATAGAATGTGCATCCATTGCCTAATCCAATACAAGGAAGAGTATGGTTCAGCCTTGATCAAGTCGGGTCCCAAGTCTTGAGTTGTTTTCTTTTTCCTTGCCTAATAAGGCCTCATGTGTGTGTGCGCACCGATTCATGGAGAGGTAGTGTGTGTGAATAGCCTGGATTGGCTCAAGGTGGGCAGGCCCGGCCCTGGGGCAGGGCAGTAAGTGCGCCTGCCCCGGGCCCCCCGGGCCCCCATTTTTCAGGGGGCCCAAAAATATTTCCTCTCCTCAAAAAGAAAATGTTTCCACTCCTTCAAATCCACTGACCTCCTTCTCAAACCCCTTAACCTTTCATCAATCGAACTCCTTTGAACCCCATCTCAACCAAACAGCAAGCCAAAAAAAAAAAAAAAACAAGGAGAAGAAGAAGAAGAAGCAGCAGAGAACTGGACCGCCATAACCGGTTAGGCCCAAATCACCGCCTTCGCCAGAACCGGCTGGCCCATCATCTTCGTGCTAGCGTCTAGCAGTCAAGCATCATCAGTTCATCACCACTTCGGACGAAGCACCCAGGCTACCCAGCAGTCAAATTCCTCAACCATTCATCAATCGAACTCCTTTGAACCCCATCTCAACCAAACAGCAAGCCCAAAAAAAAAAAAAGAAGAAGAAGCACCCAGCAGGCCAGCACCACTGGTTGATTGCTACAATAGCAATCAAGCACCATCAGTCCATCACCACTTCGGACGAAGCACCCAGGCTACCCAGCAGTCAAACTGTCAAACCCATCAACCCTTTATCAATCGAATTCCTTTGAACCCCAATACCCCATCTCAACCAAACAGCAAGCCCAAAAATAAAAAAATAAAAACAAGAAAAAGAAGCACCCAGCAGGCCAGCACCACGGGTTGATTGCTAGTGCTGCTCCACACCTCCACCGTCCACCCACCCGCCACGCCACATCTCTTTGTTCTGTACACTTCAGTGCTTCCTTTTGTTTTTCCTCCAACACGAAGACCGAGGCAGCCCAGTCTTCTTAGTTCAGGTAGAGTTCGGGTCGGGTTGGACCTGATCCAATGATCCATTCCGCTGACAAGCCATTTCCTTTGGTAACAAATCAATACAGGTCAGGTGGACCCATTCACTCGCCTGAGTTTGAGTTATGCCCAAATCCAAAACAACAGTCAACAGCAACTTACAAAAAAAGCCACTTGCATCAGATTTGTAGACATCAACACATGGGCCCATAGCTTATAGATCTTATTCAATCTTCATAACATCCATATCATCGTTGTCTTGGTAGATTGGGGAGATTCCAAAATCCAAAGTGTGGCTTTTTTCAATACAAAATTGGTCGTTGTAGAAATCAATTGAAGGTAATTTTTTCATGATTAGAAAATCTTGAATTTGAAAGCATAATTGAGGATTTTGCTTCTCAAAATGCAAGAAGAAAATCATTTCAATAATACTTTTTAATTGTGATTTTGTTTTTCAACTTATCTTCTAGATGGTGATGCTGGTATGAGAAATTATTTGGCCAACGATCTGGTACTCTTACCGAGATGTTGGTATGAGAGATTCATTTATTTATGTATTAAATGTATTTTATTTATGTATTAAATGTATTTATCATATGATATTATTTAGTTTTTAATGAAATTATTATTTTTGGGCTAAATTTATGAAAACATGTTATATATATGTGCATATATTAAAAAATTATAAAAACGAATAAATGGCCCACTTTAGTGATTCGCACCGGGCCTTTGAAAAGTCAGGACCGGCCCTGAAGGTGGGCTCCACGGCTCCACGCCCTAAAAAATAGAGAAGCAAAATGGGGAGCTTTTTTTAAATGGGGAGTTTTTGAGAATTTCTCAACTTCTTATTCTAAGTAAATCAAGTAAGAAACTATTTACGAAAACAATAATTAAGGGTAATATTCAGGTGGGAACTGTTCTCACATATTATGTGAGAACTTCCATTTGGGGATGGGAAGGGGGGATGGAAAGATCTATGTGAGACCACCCCAAGTATCAAGTTTGACCCCAAACCCATGCCCCTAACCCCTTCATCCGTGGCCTACAAGTTTAATAGCTTCATATTCAAAAAAAATATTCAACCCTCAATCCAACGGTGTGTGCCAAATCTTTGGATTAGTGACTATCAGGTGGTTCCCCATTGGGGATACATGATATAATAGATTATCGTCTACAAAACAATGTTTAAATAAGTTGCTTGTCTCAAAGATTCGATACAACTTAAATCCTACGTGAGTGATTTCCAAAATCTCTTGCCCAAAATGCAGAGCAGAATGGATAACATTAGCTAATATAAGAAGTTCATTTGAAATTTGAGGTGCATTCAAACACACCCTTTTTTCTTTTTTCTTTTTTATTGGTATCCAAACACCCCCTTAATCTGGAAGTCTACTAATGGAAGGAAAAGGAGAGAATTACCTGAACCACCAGGGTTCCAACTCCACCAGCCCCACCCAATACAAGAACAGATTTACCAGGAGAAAGTCCTGCTCTTTCGAGACCTTCATGAGCAGTCTCAATGGCAAGAGGAAGGCCAGCAGCCTGTATGAAATCCAAATTCTTGGGTTTTAGAGCCAACAGTTTCTCCTCAACAGCAGTGTACTCAGCCAATGAGCCATACTGCTTAGGGCCTTCCAAAGCTTTCTCACTGATGTCACCATATACTTCATCACCTACCTTTAGGCTTTTCACTTGGCTTCCCACTTTAACCACCACTCCAGCAACATCATAGCCTGGAACAGTCTACACAAAACCTCCATTCATTAAGAGGAAAATAAACTCTAGTTCACTTGATACACCAACACTTAAATGCAACTGTGAAAAACTTTTGGAAGAGGGAAGTGGTTTATGTAGAAGAGGCTCACATCACTTGAGCTCATCATCAGACCTACATGACCCAGGTCTATCAATGGGCTCATCAGGCCCCCTCGTTTAATAGTCAACGAGAATATCATCTCTCATGTGGTATCTTGTTATTAAACAGTGTGTACATACCAACATCCGTTTGAACAATATCTGCAGGTTCACCAAGTCCAACCTGGTGCACAAGCAATCTGGCTCAGCCCAAATACAGACTGGGTCAGGCCTACTACACTAGCAATGACTGATAAATGAACCTCTAACCCACAACCAACTTCTACTCTCTCTCTCTCTCTCTCTCTCTCTCTCTCTCTCTCACACACAACCAACTTCAACTCACACACACACAGATAAAAAAGCAAAAAAGCACCTCAGACCCCCAATTTATGCCAACATAAAACTAAGAACAATCCACCAAAGAAAACCAACACCACCATCAAAAAACCAAAAAGGAAAGAAATAAGAAAACAGTACTTACAGGGAGAGGAGAATCAGTAGCTTTAAATTTCCCCAGCCTCCTCTTGAAATCCACAGGATTAAGCGCCGCAGCGGCAACCTTGACTAAAACCTGGTCTTCTTTCACTTCTGGGACAGACACATTCTCCTCCAATTTCAAAACCTCTACACTCCCATAATCTCCATACACCCACCCCTTCATTGCAGATGGGATTGAAGAACTGGTGGCAGTTGCTGTAGAAGAAGGGGCAGTTTGAGAATTTGCAGAGATTCTTAGGGAGGGCAGAGGGAATCTGGGTTGGGTTTTTCTTCTCCAACCACCTGTTCTTCTTCTACAACTTGTTTCTGGCAATCTGGTTGTGAATGAGAGAAGAGTTGGTTTAAAAAAGGAGGAAGAAGAAGAAGATGATGAAAGGTGGGGATTGGTAAATTGTGTTGACAGCACAGCTTCCATGACTGACGGCTTTTTCTTATCTTCTCACTTCGATCTAGAAGAGAGAGTACCGCTACTGTGTGTGATATGGAAGAGTAGTTGGTCAGCATCGAACACATGAGCTTTGGAGCTGACACGTGTATGGGCTTGTGGATGAGAAGCCTCCGGGCTAGTATTGTATGAGTTCGGATTGTCTCAAGCCCTGTAAATCCATCTGGGCCCACCTATGAAATACAAATCCTCGCGTGCATCAATTCGGTGTTTAAATGTGATCAATCTGATATCGGTCAAACTTTAGCATAGTAAAATTTGGCCTCATCACACACAAGTAATATTTGTCGTGAGAATCCACCAAATCCTTATTTATACGTGCGATATAACTAATGAATTTCACCAATATGTTCAGCGTCAACTATATACATACTTACCATCATGTTCAATTAGAGCCACATAGTTACCATAATATAATTACCACTGGTGGGAGAAATGATCCCATTAGTTGTAGGTGAATGGTTGGTAGGAAAGCTGCATCAATTAGATAAATCATCATCATTAGTTAGATAAATATACCTCTGAAATTTCAACTTGGTTCGACGATCATCCTGTCTTGTCAAGGCCAGGCAAATTGAATTGTTATTGCCTCAAATCAAGGCAATAACATAGCCACATATTGTTGTGATAATCAAGGGAATACTTAATGGGGCCAGCTCTCCTAAGCTGAAGTTTAAGATAAGGTAAGCTGAAGTGAGCTCAATTACGTAGTGGGGCCCACTTTGGGACCCATATAGCGATGGGGGTGGGGGGGATTTCAAGGACTCCCTTGAGACCCTCCTTCCTACAAAAAATCAGCCCAAATTGTGGTTTCTATCATCTCCATCTGGGCACCAAAGTTTAATGGTCAACGGTTTATTCGGATTGGTACATAATCGATCCAACGGTCTAGTAAATTCGGATTTGACCAAAAATTGGTGGGCTTGTGCAATTTAAGGGGGTCGTGTGTTTGGTCCATTTGGATGGATCAAGGATGGGCCCTAGAAGCATTAGCTTACGGAATCATATCATAAGCTTAAGCTTAGGAGAGCCTTGCTCATACTTAATTTATTATAAACTCATTCCATCCAATGATCTTTTATAGAAGTGACCCGGCCCAACCCACTCCTATTGGGCACGTTTTTTCAGGTTCGGGTTGAGTTTGGGTTCTGCTACGCTGTCCTGCTCTGCCCGTTTAGTTTACAGGTATTTTAGTGGGCTGGTATGGAGAAGGACACATCAGGTGGAACAGATTCAAGTTTATCCTGAGTCCTGACCTGTATCAAGCCCAACCCATTGTCTTCCCTGGGTCAAGTTGCACCTTGTCTTATATTTTCCTCAAATTACGTTTTCAGTTAAAACAATTTTTTTTTTTTTAGTAATTTTCCCCAACAATACCTTACTGCTGAAATAATTAAACTTCTTATTATTGACTTGTTGACTTCTCTAACTAAATGATAAAGTTTTTGAATGATGGGAGTTTTATGATGTGCCTTGCTGTTTTCTGAGTCATTTTGGGTGTTTTCTTTTCTGTGGAGACAATGACATTGTCATGATTCATCCATTTGAGCTGCTACTTTAATAAGTGTTGCTGGCTCCACCCTTTCAATGGCTTCTCTTTAGATTTTTGTTCTTTAGTGTACTTTTTTTCTAGTGGGGTTTCCACTGAGTTTCCTCCATCACTTGAGGCAACTGTGCTGATAAAGATCAAGAGTTCTAACTTCTGGGGGGTTGGGTGTTTCTAGAGTTAGGTACAAGAGCATCAGTTTTGGATAATGTAATAATTTAAGTACTACCAGTTATCTGGGAAAAAAGAAATCAGAAAAATATTTGCACAAAGAGATTACAAACTACAGACTTTTAACAATTATTAGGACTGGAATAACATAACAAGCCTATCAATCATTCAACCTTAGACTTTAATTAAATACATAATCATCACTATTAAAGCATTTTTTCAATTTATTTAGACCCTTCTTGACTTGAAAGCTCTACTTCTCCACTTAAAGCACTCCCCCATCTAAGTATCTCAACACATCCTTTTTCACTTTCTTTATTAACAAGAGATCCTAGAGGACAGTAAAGACTCACTTTCCTTTAACATGTAAGCTGCGATCAAGTGCCATTTTCCAGTCACTGGCCACCTGACATAGCAAATTATAGCCGCTCCCGCCTACAGTTGAAGTTGTAATGGCAGAATCTCTGAGCTGCCTGGTTTTCGCCTTCAACTCATTCCCCTCGGCGCCCTCCATGACGAGCCTCGTCACCCTCTCTATCTCTGTTCGACCCACAACTCCGTCCCCAGACCCTATCAGCCGGACAGCCACCCTCAAGTCCACCAACATTGGGGCATTCATCCTTTGTTCAGCATATAGGGGCCATGCAATCATTGGCACACAATGAACAAGGCTCTCAAGTGTTGAGTTCCAACCACAATGTGTGAGGAACCCGCCGGTCGAACTATGGGCTAGTATTTCCACTTGAGGAGCCCAGCAAGGAACCACCAGACCAACGTCCCGGGTGCGATCTAGGAAGCCCACTGGCAGATATTCAGCCAGGTTGCGGTCGTCTTCATTGCCGCCAGAGCTGAAAAAACTTGCAGATGGTGTAAAATCATTGGGCCGGCGAACGACCCACAAGAACCGCTGTTGGCTCTGCTCTAGCCCCCATGCCAGCTCCTTCACTTGCGCAGATGACAAGCTCCCACCGCTCCCAAATGACACAAAGAGGACTGACTCCGGTGGCTGTTTATCGAGCCACAGCAAACACTCTACTCCTCTAAGTGATGTTTGAACTTCCTTGATCAATGGCCCAATGGGGTAGACCGGCGGTGTTGGTATCTGCTTGAAGGCATCTTCTTCTCTCAAAGCTCTTAGTGACTTCCAATCCAATTCTTCCCAAGTGTTCACTAGAATTCCATCTGCCTCTTTGTAACGACAGGCATGGTGCAAGAACCATCGATAGCCTTCGCTTTTTCGGTCCTTAACCGCATCGTTGAGGTCCTTAATTTGAATGGGGGCGCAACCAGGGATCATAATTGGCCCTCCAAGATCACAAAACTCACCTTCAGTCTGCTGATGGAGCATTGGGAGGTAAAGCAAGTAAGCTAAAACCGCAGCGCTCGACGTGCAGAAGAGGTACTTGGGGAGCCCAAATTTATGAGCGATATCGAATGCATCAGTGCCAAATATGTCAATGATTAAAGCAGTAAGAGGACTGGCAGAGGCATAGTCAGAGAGAGAGGTTTCAAGGGCTGGCATGGATCTTCTCATGACAAGTCCAATGCGAGTGTCAGCATCAGCATGAGAAGGGATGTCAGAGATATCAGCTGGAGGGAGCTCAACAATGTTGAGGCCTGGAGAGTCATGAAGGGAGATAAGGAGTTGTGATTGGGCGACAGAAGAATAAGTGGTTTGGACAAAGAAAAGAACAGAGAAGCCATGGAGAGAGATAAGGCGCTTTGCGAGCTCGAGCAGAGGGATGAGATGGCCCATGCCTGGGCTTGCCAGAATTGCAACATGGGGCTTGAGGTTGAGGGTCTCCATAGCTATACCTAAGGCTAAGGTGTGAGAGAAAATTGGTTGCAGATGAAAGAGTTCTTCTCTGTTTGAAGATAGAAGAGTCGAGAGGTACTTGATTGGACAGGGGCATGTTGTCTCGTTGTATAGACTGGTTCTGGTATTTGATTCTTTGATGATGCGGCAAAAGGAACGTAAAGACAAAGGTTTCTTTGTATGCACCACTGTCCTCTCCTCTTTATTGAATTTGGATAAGGAAAGAGAATCATAAACAAAAGATGGATGGTCATGGCACCTTTTCTTTGAATTGAATTACATGATAAATGGACCCCTACCAATACTAGAAAACTGAAACTGGAAGATCCTACTAATACAAAAGTTGGTCCTCAAGAACTCAATTTGACTCGCTTTGACGTGGCTGAGTCAACTCAATCTGAGGGTACTAAGCCAATAATTTGAGGGCCGATGCCTGGGGATTGGTCTGTTCATCAGATCAATGGTCTTGGATCAATTAGTTGCAGCCCAATGTGTTCGAACTGGAGGATAGGCCACTAAGGGGAGGCCTGATGATATTCAGTTGAAAAGACTAGTGCCCAAAAGATAAACTGCATATGAGAGGCCCGGATTTACATTGTCTTCCATAGGACAACTCAAGTCTACATCACCTGAAAAGATGGCTGAATATTGAATAGCTAGAATTTTCCAATTGTGTTTATTTTTCAAGGCATAGTGGCACCCATCAGGTCGACGAACTGGATCATCAACCTGCACTAACCCAATACAGAAGGATAATTGGATTCAAACACAAGAATATATTTAAGGTTTTGATGAGTTTCGGGAGGCTGGATATGAGGATTTTATGGGGTTAGGATGGTAAGAAAAAAAAATTGAGGAAGAATTGAATAAACTGAATTCAGTTGAAGATGATCTGCATGAAGCTTACATAGCTGAGAGGGAATCGCATCCTTCTATACTCAACCATTGGATGTGCACAAGTTGCACTCTAAATGAATTCTTAGGGGGGCACACCTTACTGCCCTAAACGTTTAGGTCACTGGATTGCTGCCTTAAATTCTTAGGAATTGTGACCGTAGGATATGACACAAACAGTTGACTTCCATGCCCCAAAACCTGCAATTGGATAATCTCAACCCTTTCGACCACCAGCAATGTCAGCAAAACTAATATTTTATCGGTCGACGATCATCAGATAGATGGCCCAATATCAAATGGCAAGAATCTTACCAGGGTTTTTGCTGGGCATTGTCCATGCTCAGTGGCACACATCAGATCAACATACATCACCAACCATAACCACCCCAACTCCCAAATGTGCAAGACTTGGGGTCCCAAACACACCCCATCCTCAAACCAAGGACCATATGGGTCCACTCTGAAGGAAGATGGGTGCGCTTACATGGAACATGGCAAAACTTATGTCAAAACAGAGCTACAATGTACAAGGAACACGTGTACAGCATATACACCCAGATCCAATGTATAAATTACGCACTGTCAAGGCGAGAGGAATAGGCACCAACAGACCAAAATGGAGACAGCCTCGGGCAAATAATAAAATCTCTCCTTGATCCCTACCCCCAACTGACCATAATCAGCCAATGGCAAGGTGTATGCATTGGATTTTCCTTGTGTGCACTCAAATACAAGGCCATTCTGATTATACATATACCACCACCCATCAATGTGAATGCCTGTAAGAGAGAATGCAAAATGCGTTGAAAAGAGACTTTTCTTTAACACAGAGGACTTGAATGATGAACACACTTATATCCCTTTAGGCTAATGCATTTACAAAGAGCACAAAGGGGAAATATCCATCTATACCATGGAAACAGCTGCAGTTGATGAAGAAACCAGTTAAGACCTAATCAAAAACCATATCTGCCAAAACTTGGCGCTCGATGAACCCCGAATCCTTGTTGCTGGTCCATTTTCTTCTGCCTCCAAGCCTACGTCATCATTGTAGAAACAAGCCAACTCTGTGCAGTTCGTTAGGTGCACAGTTAGTGATGAGACTGTAAAGATCTATCAACACCCACATCTGCAGTCACTGGTCGTGAGTTGCTCACTGAGCTTTGAATTGCTGCTGCCTGTCCATTTTCTGCTGCCTCCAAGCCTGCTTCATCACTGACAGGGACAGTGTTCTCGGTGCGAATCGTGCGAAGCAGACCCTGCAATCTCAATAGATTGCTCTGCCCAGGAGGCTGCGCATGCACATAGCGGGTGGCCGTGACAACACTTGCAGAAGCTCGACCGGAATCTGCCCGGAGATTTGACAGGGCACTTAAGTCGAGGTTTGGGAAGACAGAGCAACGGCACCTCGGGCACTTGACGTTCAGACGAAGCCACTCGTCAATGCACTCCACATGGAAATTGTGAGCACAAGGGAGGCCACGAACCTGCAATAGCCCAACAAGGTTCAAAGTCAACTTCTGCTCCACTGAGGTTTGACAAGCCCACATGCCAGCATGGCACATTCATGTGGAATCTATGGTTGGCCTAAACAACAAGCCCATTGACTCATGATGTCCGCCACACTACATTCCAAAATCAGGGCCATAGCCCATAGATTCAGACTGCCATTTATGCACCACGTTGGATAAGTGATTGCAAAGATATTGCAATGATCTGATTTTTTTTAACTGTCCGATCAATGGTCGCCTTTGAAATCTCTGGAAAAAACTTGGCTTACTACCATAGAGAAAGAGTTGTTCACTGCCTGTACTGTTCAGATCTGTTCACAACAGGGCTTGTAGGGCACATTTGGAAACAGCTAAGGATTTTACAGCTTGAAGAATCCACATCATATATTTTCCACGGGTGTCGTGGATGTGGATTCTGCAGATCATGGAATCTATAATTTTGTTTGGTGCAGTGACTGGGAGAGGAAAGGCAATCAATCAAATCCGGAAAAATATATATATATATATATATATAAAAACACCCTAGGTTTCATAATCCT
Source organism: Litsea cubeba (assembly GCA_012931725.1). NCBI lineage: Eukaryota > Viridiplantae > Streptophyta > Magnoliopsida > Laurales > Lauraceae > Litsea > Litsea cubeba. The sequence goes on from CM022953.1 coordinate 10,831,144, forward strand.
GATACATGGATTTTGGCTGACACTGTCGACAACTGAAATGAGTTGCTTAAACAATTAGGGTAACATCAGAATATCATATACCCCAAAGTCCACAATGTGTGCTTGGTGCTTTTTTTTTAATAGGTAACAGGAGAACCCTAAACCCTGTGGGTGCACCAGTAACCAGCTGCAGGCTTTCGTCTACACAATATGCATTTCTAATATTGTTATCAAATATATATATATGCATTTCTAATATTTCATTTTAAAAGAAAAAAAAAATGAAAGTTGGACTGATGAACAGCCTTTGTTGCGCACCCCAGTACCAAAAATATCGAAGTTTCTTTTAAAATATTGTGATGTTATCACTATATTATCATAAAACGTTCATTTCCAGTTAGCATCCAGATATTTCAATACATCACAAAAATTGATAATTTTGCAAAAAACATATATGATAAAACAGCAAAAATATCAGAATAAATGGTTGAATATATATATAACACTGCTTACTTTTCTTTTCTTTTTAATTAATTTATTTTCCATGACTCAACAATATCCAGAGAAAATCACCAATTTAAAAATATCCTCACCCCGAAAATATCCTGACATTTTCCCAAGACTATCCCAAGAACAATCTTTGCAACATTGTGCAAGCATTCGGCTGAAATAATAGGACCCACAAACTGATTAATTGCAATTAACTATGTTTGTAGAGGTCCCAACAAACTGAAACCGAGTAGAATTTCATCACTTACTGCTAACAGATGGTGAACAAAATGGACAGTACTTTCTCACCCTTTTGGAATAGGAAAAATATCAGTACCACAATATAACAGTTACCAGTGTATAGAAAGAAGGTAGCAGCATCTCACCTCATTCCCCACACGAAACTCCTCAAGACAGATGGGACATTCACTGCAATCAGTTGGGACAGCCTTTAGTCTGAACTTGGGGAGTTCTTGAATTAGTGCTTCCACTGCTTCTCTCTGCATGCAAATTTCATATGAAAATCAACGATCACCAATAGATAGAAACAACAGCAACAGAAACAGCCAAAGATGACATGAGAGATAGAGAGAGAGATGCACGCATGATGCACCTCCCTCTCAGCCTTTTTTTCTCAAGAAGCGCTAGTCTTTTACGAATTATATGGAAGTTCACATTGAAGGACACCAACTGTATCGAAGAAAGGAATTTGAGGAATTCCTCTTTCAAGACTAAAGCCAAGAGGACCATTCAAATAAAAAGGACTAAAGTCAAGAGGAGATATAAGGTATATAAAAATGGAACTTTTAAATTCTAAGAGAAATGGCTATTTATTATGGCAGAAAAAGTGCAGTTGAGCACTTTGTTCAGTGATCCTGACATTGACCTGGGAATTTCATGAATCATTATTTCCTCTTCCTGGTGCCAGCTGTCCAACTCCCTCATTATTGCAACATGCCTCAAAACAAAATCAGACAATCTCCTCATTGGGTTGTCAGACATTCTGGATCAGTAGCTTCTCTGTGGGAAAGGCAGAACACGGAGAAACTTGTGTAGTTGGTAAAACAAAGCATTGACGACCAGATAAAAGGGAATTCAAGACTTGTACTCAGCTGATTTTTAATACCATCCTCCCATACACACCCACACAATCTTCCGGAAAAATGCAGTTTTCATCCTATGGAATCAATATAAATTGCCCTTAAGAGCCTCCAAAAGCTTCTCCGAACAGAAGTGAGAATTAATTGGGTTACGACCAAAAACCACAAGACTCAGGCTCAGCCAATCGTTAAAAAAAAAAAAAAACATTGGTAGAGACCTTTCCATCCTCCACTAACCCAATTTCATGAGAAATAACTTTTGAAGTAAAGAAACCATTTTCATGTGAAATGACTTTGGAAGCAGAGATGGGATAGGTCTCGCAAAACGACTCTAAGCCATGATGCCTAGATGAGATGGGTACGGTAGGAACATGCCATTGATACTGCATGGACAGACTTTAAACCAAAAAAACAAAGTATCAGATATGATATGATATGATACAATAAGTTGCCTATTTTCGAGTATTTGGATATCATACTCTATGGGCCCGTTTGTTTAAATGGAATTGAATACATAGGATTTCATGGTTGAATTGGCTCCAACAAAGGGTTATTAAAGAGGTTAGGAGTAGAGGATATAAGGTAGAGATGTAAATGGAACCTTGACTTTCCTAGGAATTGATTTACTAGGGTGATGGCTGGGTATTCATTTCATAGTTCATACCACGCCTTGATTCATTTTCTATTCAAGGGGAGAGATTATTTGATGGTCATTTTTTTATATTTACTTTTGTTTCTTCATTTTTAACTACTTTTGGAAATACAAGTCTTAGAATTTCTAAGAATTCAATTACATGAAACAAAGAGGAGCACTCCAATAAACTCCAAGGTAAAAAGGATATTTGCAAGGTGAAGAGCTGGTTGAAATGGCCTTTAAATGATAAAGCTCCACTCTACTCTTGAGAATGGGAAGTGTCCAACATCAACTTTTTGGCTATAATCATATTTATTGAACTCTAGGCCCCCAATTATCAAAATGCGAGGTGTATCTTATATGGCAACATGCTAAATATTGCAGGTTCCAAGGCACACAGCATTTTGGCATGCCCATAAAAAAGAGCATGTAGAGATCATGTTACCAGACTCAAGAATATAATTACCTGTGTGGCAGTTAGATAGAGTCCTGGATGGTATGCAGTATCTTGACCCATCCCTCTCAGCTCCTGACCAGCAGCTTCAAACGCCCAATCAGGTACACGGACCATGTCAACAAGAACCTGCTAGGCAAGGATTGAATATGAGAATTAAGTGAAAACGCTGCCTCAGAAAAGTTTTGTCAACAAACAATATATGGTATTGTGATCAACCAAATACTGAAAATTGGGAGCCTGACAGGGTGCAACAATTCAGAAATTCAAGCTAGTATCCGTTGATCCACAGATAGGAAACATAGTTGGTCTTGTTGTCCGATATTTAAACTATAACTGAAGGTGGTGGCTAAAGCTGGAGATACAAAAAAAAAAAAAAAGCAGGAAAGTGGTAAAGTATAAGAACACCAGTTGTGCTCTCAGGTTCAACTTCATGGGAAGAAAAACAGTTCAACTTCATGGGAGAAGAAATATAAAGTAAAATATCTCATGAAGGATCCAAATTCCCAACACCTTTTAATGATACAAAACACTGATCTACTGGGCTCCACAATTGATGGGCAATACTGCAAACAACACCCTCCCCGGACTCCTCACCATGATTCCACAAGAGGGCTGTGCCAGCCAATGATGGGAATTGCAACATAATAACAGTGGACCTATTTGTTTAATGACGGATCATGATGGAACCCGCAAATCATGTAGTCCAGTACGCTACCCTAACGATGAAAGTCACAGAGAACCTCGCCAATTTAATTGATAGAATAGTCCCACACCCCTAATGATGGAATCATTATTGGGGCCCATGCAATGATATAGGCACGTAGGGCCCCACAAACCAAATGATGGGAATCATGGTGGATCCACTTGCATGATATGGAAGCAAAGTGGTTCCACCCACACTAGAATCACAGTGGAACTATAGGAATCATAGTGCATTGCATGTGTCCCACCTTCAAGATGGAATCAAAATGGAGCCAATGCCCCCACCCCCACCCACCCACCCTAAACCCTAAACCCTCGCGCGCGCGCGCACGCACGCACGCACACACACACAGAGATGCCATTAAAGTGGTGAGAGCACCAATGCCATTGAAGTGGATAGAAGAAATCATTTGCATTTAGAGAATGGGGTAACAAGGGGTTGGATTAAGGGTTTGTAGGCGCCTTATAGCAACTTAGCCCCTCATTGATGGAAATGCATGAAAACTGACATCTGTTATTTTAAAGGCAAGGACCTGATCAAACAAATTTGAAAAAAAAATCAAGTATCAAGTGTTATTCCGAATTCATAAGCTACTTGTGTTTATTAGGAAAATGAAAAGGAACAAATATGTGTATATCCATAAAAAGAGAAAATATGAATGTTGTTTAATGATTGCAAAATGCAAACAGTATTGTTCATTGGAGGACATTTTTGCTCCACCAGAAGAATGATCTGGATAAGTGACAAGAACCCTCAGCACAGTTGAAAGGTCCTCTTAGTCGCAACAAGAGGTTGCAGGTTTGAGTCATGCTACCTATTCCAAAAAAAAGATCCTGATATAAATGAAAGATGAGTTCCTAGCGTTCGGTACACTGAGTTAAAATGCTTGTAGTTAGGACTAAGGAATCTATATTATCTCATAAGTTCAGTTGGCGGTCTAGGAATTTATGAGTGTAGGTGGTCCATGTTAATAGAATGTCTACATCATAATACTTCTATCAGACACGTTCTGCTTCCTTATGTTTTTGAAAAAGCTAACAGAAAAATATTGATCAAGAAGATTAGAACAACAACAGAGGACAAAACCCAAAACACAATTGGGAGCCTGTATAAGAGATATGTGCCAAGGCAGCCAAGCAACCCAACCCAATACAACAACAGCCCTTTTTTCGTCTAGGGACCCTTGAGAAACAACCCCTTTCTAGTAAATAATTACAGAGTAACTTTTAACAAGAGAACAAAAAAAAAAAGAAACTCCCTTCAAGCTGCGTAAAACTTAAAAAAGTAAACATGTCCCGCGAGGACTAACAATTGGTGGCCAAGAAATGGTAAAAGCTTACCCCATATTCTGAAATTGGAATTCCTTGTTGGGCACGCTGTAGATGTGCTTGCCTTCGCATTAGCCACTACAGAATAAATGTCAGATATTAGAACCAAAAGGGACAACAGATTTTCCATATGAATATTGAAGATAAGCATTATTATTAGGGATAAACAAATATATGTGGACCATGTGTAAATAATGCATATAGAAAATATAATCAAGCAATATCAAATACATAAATCATCAAAGCACTAATTTAAGCTTTCATATTCAATTTGTCCATAGGAAGGGGATTCTTTAGCAAAGAGGAATCAAAGAGACTTTTTTTGCACCAGAATTCTTGCTTCTAGTTTTATACTTTGCTGCAGTGTAGGGCTGATAGATAATAAACAAGTGTTATGGTTACATATTATGAAGGTTGAGGCTGTTTAGATTGTATTATAGATGTTAAATAAATTAGAATTTACAATATGATCTAATTTGGTTGAAAGGGTAGATTATGATTCCATCTAATCTATTATTGAGCTTGTTTAAGATCTAAACAGAAAGGATCCACCAAAATTCACAGTGGAGATCAAATCCTCCTTGAAAGCAGTCAAATAGGAGAATGAGGGGGAGAAATGCCTTTGCGGATGAAAGTTTTCCAATATCAATTCTCCACCATAAATAGTCAAAACTTCCTGTGGAAGACTCTTCGGAAAATGTGCAGTCGAGGAGCAGTTGAGCACCAGTGCAATGAAAAGCCCACAAGTTCCTCATTTCCTGAGCAACTGATGAGCTTTTCCTGATCTTGATGAATTCTCAAAGAAACAATCTCAAGGATTCACCTTGCTCCAGTATAGATATGAAAGGAGATTACACTAAGGACCCGTTTGGTAATTTTACCGTAAAATAAAGATAAAGTAAAGCATCAAATCAAGAGAGAATAAAATATAAGTGGGTTATGATGGTATTTTATTTTTAGTTGTTTGGTATGAAATCTTTGACTTTTTGAATAGAAAAGTTGAGTTTTTTTGTCTTTTGGTGCACTGTTGCAAAAATCGGCCTAGGTGGCCGCCTAGGCGCCTAGGCAGGGATTAATCGGGCTAGGCAGGGATTAATCGGGAATTAATCCCAAGTCCATGCCCACCGCCTAGCGTCCGCCTAGCGATTTTTACAACATTGTTTTGGTGGAGAAGGGAGGTTGCTTTTTGACTTTTTTTTAAAAAGAATGAGAAAATTTTGAAAAAGTATACCCTTGTCTTAAAAATGGAGGCTTTACTTGACTTTTACTAAACTAGTAAAGTGCCAAATGGACCCTAAAGGGATCAGTTGGATGAATAGATAGCAGGTGGACAAAAGAAAACTGTCCACAGTCGCCTCATCAAAACAGACTGCAAGTATATTTGCAACAAATCAAGTCCCTTCTCTGATTGAGAAACTCCTATTATATAGGTAAGGCTCACAAAATCATCTCTCTACTATACCCTTCACAATCTTAACGGATTAAAAGTTCACTCCTAAACCTCATTTGCTAATCAACTACTCATTGTATAATACATATAGTACATGGCTGGAGCACATAAGACGGTACACAGTTTTCTATCAATATGGCACTCATTAATACACTTTCGCATGACAAAAATGCGAAAAGATTTGAGAGAGCGCAAAGTGGGATGTGAAATAAATCGAGTCCCTTCCCTGATTGAGACTCCTCTTATTTGGACTTGCAGTTTGCCATTGATGAGAGCCAATAGCATGATCACCTCTCTAACCATTACAATCTTAAATGGCATTAGAAGTTACACCTCCTAGGCTTTCCTTCATAAATAGCAAATTACACAGATTGAGACATTACACATCTGGTAATACATATTCTACATAGCTGGAGCATGTAACATATACAGTGTCTCCTATTGATATCAACTCCTCATTAATATACTTATATAATACCTCTTTTATCTTGAACTACATTCTACATTATCAATAAATGAACCATAACTTCTACAATACTTGTTAGAAGTGAACAATCTTAGGCTCGTTCATTAGGTAACTAAAATTCCTATCAGACGCACCCAATTTTGTGTCAATTTAACATCATTTGACACATGAAATATCCCCATCTCCATAAAAGGACAAAAATTATACTCTTTATATGACTTTCAAAAACCAAAGAGCCCGAGCATATTAGAGGGTATATGCAATCTTCTACTGACATGATAGTCAGCATTACAATACTAAAGCAATGCCTTCTTCTTCTTGAGCTGCATTACACATCATCAATAAATGAGCTATAACTTCTACAATACTTGTTAGAATTGGACAGTCTTTGGCTCCTTGGATGGGTAAGTGGATATCCCATCTAACATACCAAAATCTGTGCCCATTCACAAATGAAACATCCCCATCTCCTCAAAACCAGAAAAATTCTACTTTCTACATGACTTTCCTAAACCATATAGGACTCTTAGACTAGTGAAAACATTTTGCCTAACAAAACTACATTACTATGTCCAATAACTTGTTGGACGGCGGAACTGCGTTGTATGATTTTTCCATGAATGAAATCTCTGATAATTCTTAAAATAAAGGCCAACAAAAAAGAATAACTGGTGAGCAAAATCAACATCAAAGTACTAAAGGCTACTTAATTTTCTTTTCTTTCTTTTAGATGGTAACTAAAGATTACTAGAATGAATTAATTACTTTGTCCACAGTAGGTAGAAAATAATGAAAGGCTACTATTAAGACGTTTAAAGTTTTCTACAAAAAATCATTCATTGTCCTATAAACAAGCTAGGTTGCAAAGAGTGTGGTGCAAGTATCAGAATCCAACTTGTACAAGGTGTCCACTTTGGCAAATGGCAAATGCCAAAAAATAGGTGCATAATATTTAAATTTGTTCAAATAAATGTACAGCTTCTAATAAAAATGTTAAACTAGGATCAGAGTACACAGTTGTGAATCTGACTTTGATAAGCATCAAATATGCAATATGTTGGTCATTTACAAAATATTCATGCAACACGGTATCCTAGTAAATTGATACGTAATTGGAAAGCAAGAAAGAAGTACACACCTTGCCCATGGACATGCAAGCAATGCAAATAAGTCCACAATAGCTGAAAAGCAACCAAATGAGGAAACCCCATTTTTGACCTTCCTCGGGCAACTGCAAACATTAAGCATAATGCACATGTTGAACAATGCTTGTTCACAGTAGGAGGTCAATTTTACGAAAAACTTAACTCCAAACAACTTGAAAACTTACACAGCTTCTTGCACTTGTAAACCACAATGTACCAATAACAGTCCAAGCCCATAGAAAGGGATAAAGTAGCAGAGAAAGAATTGAAAGAACCACTATTCTTCCACAGAATGGAGCATAGCGCTGCTGCCACCCTAGATCCCTACAAGAACAAAGCAAAGGGAACATAATTCTTTTTTTAGGCTATAAATAGGAACTATGATACCCAAATACTTCAAAACAGGCAACGTATCTTTGATGTATTGTATTGAGCACTTCATTTTTATTGGTAATGTAAGGTCTGTGACCTTATTGGGTCAGTTGGGCCCAAAACCCGGCCCGTTGACCCATTTATTATTAATTATTTTATTTAATTGTATTTTAGATATTTAAGTGGGTTTAGATCATGAGCGAGTTTCTTTTAGCATTAGATTAGTATCTGCGAAGTTTCGTTCGATTCCGAGTTCGTTTGATCATAGCAGGGGGGTAGTTTGCAATTTAGAAAAAACTGAGTGTTTTTCCGAAATATTCCAAACACTGTGATTTTGGGTTCGTTGGAAAGGTTTCGTCGCGTTGATCATTTTTGTCTCTCGACTCGTCGCGATCCGGCGATCAGAAATCCTTCAAGTGGCCCATTCTTCACCGGACCCACTAAATGGGCAAATTAGTCTTTTTATCCCTCTCTTCTTCATAAACAAGGATTAACCCTAATCGCATTATCATCTCTGCAACTGAACAAGAACAGCAGCCTTTTCTTCGTCCTCTTCATCTTTTCAAGCCCAAAGTTTTTGGGAGAGATCATCTCAAAGATCCGAACCACACATCTTCTTCCTCGCGATCTTCTCTTTTCATTGGTTCTAGTTTGGTAAGCATTCTCACACCTTTATCTTTTCAATCATCTTCGTTTTGCTCAGATTAGGTTCAATCTTGATCCTTTTCTTCTCCTTTGCGTTTTAGGTTGTGTTTGGTTGGGTATGATTGCGGATCTTGCGGTAGAAAGACTTCTCCTCGAGTTTGACCCAAATTCTATCTTCTTCTTGGTTGAGGCAAGTAGATTTGCAAAGTATAATTTAGCATGTGTCTATGTTCCATTATTGATTGCAATGATTTCTTGTTAGATTTTCCCTAATTCCAAGCCTGATCTGAAATTGATCTAGGTTAATATGCTAGATTAGGTTTTGGGAATTTGAGCTGGTTTAATTATTAATTGGAGATCTTAGAATTGTTTAAATTGCTAGAAATGGTGTCAATGTGATGTATGGAATGAATGGGAGAGCATGGAGGCTCATTTTCTGCAAGTTAGCCATAGATTGGCCGGAGGAGAATGGAGACAGAAACCCATTTTCGGGCTACAGGTTCGTTGTCCGATCGATCGGTCGCCTTGTGCGATCGATCGGACAGTGAACAGTCCCCAAATTAACTGTGAGCGTTTACAGACCGATCGATCGGTCGTACAGTCCGATCGATCGCTCTGTGAAAACTCTCAGTTAACTGGGAGGTGCCCAGTGCCGATCGATCGATCGCACTGCGCAGTAACTGAAAGGTGTTCAGTGCCGATCGATCGCACCTTCGGTACGATCGATCGGAGGGTGCATGGTCACTGAAACTTCGAAGAGTTGGAACTTTCAATCCGCCCGTTGGATTTCTACATATAATATACCGTTGGAAAGCCCATGAGACGTAGAATCCAATGGTTCTGGTTTCATCACAATCGGAGGTCGGAAAGTGATGTAAATACTTAGATTATTAATCAAGCTCATGTTTTATTGGAAATGAGACTGTTTAACTTTGGTTTGGGCCTTAAATGTTGGAAACCATAAACTTACTCTCACTTGACCATAAATCGAAACACGTGGCTTGGTGTGAATTCGATGGGTTGTCTAGGTATTCGTGTATTACATATGCTATAACCGAATGTGTATGGAACTGAACCAATAGATGCTCAACATGATTGTACATCAAGGGATTTCCCTAATAGCATCGTTGATTCAATTTCCACATGTACTCTGATAGAACATGTTGGGTACAGGGATGACACCATTTGCCTAGGATTGGATTGTAACATCTCCTTGACTTTTGACTTGTATCCGTCGTTTATATTCCTCGTACACTCTCTTGGTATAAAATACTTAATTAATTATGAAACATAAATCCTTGTAGGATTTAGGACTTGGACTTAACTTAGAGTGTACCTTAGGAACCATGTGTCTTGCATTGATAAACATGACTGGCTAGCAATGAAAGGGGATTATCACGTGGTTTGTTTGTCTTGTATTGTCTTGGATGAGATAATCCCTATGATCTTGTCTTGTACATGGAACTAGCCAGACTTGCTTGTCTTGTTTGTCCTTGTGTCAGAACCACTCTATTATTGTTTGCATATCATGGCCATCTGCAGTTTGGGGTTTTAATGACGAACCGGTTACTCGGTTGTCGGGGTGGGCAGTCGGCTTTGGACGGCGTCCATGGCGTTGAATAGTTGGGAGTGGGCTTGGACCGTGCTACTATTCCCAGGACCGGAAGTAGCTTGGATCCTACTGGAGCCGGACTTTGGTATCAGTAGTCTTGCTTGGATTGTTACTGGTACCCCGGGAAGTGGCTTGGACATCCTCGGAGTCTCCCTCTTGTTCTTGTTTTGCATTGCATTGATAGTGGTTATTGTTAGATGGTTGCTAGGATTCCTGTTATTGTTTCTATGGATTATTATTCTCGCTTTATGCCTAGCTTTGCTTACCTTGTATTCAGATAATCATGTACTTGTCATTATTCTACATTTTATGCATGTCATGTTTATTATGCATTGCAGCATTGCTTATCTATTGCTCAATATGTCGTTGACTCTGTTCCTTGGTGTGCAGACACCTCAGGTGGTTACTACTACTATGAGGAGCAGGTCGGTGAGGAGATCCCAGAGGATCTCCAACCAGCAGAGGAGGCACGAGAGTGGCGTGCCGATGACGTAGAGTAGCGTCATCACTTCTTAGCACGAGAGAGATACATTGGGATTCACTAGATATATTCTTTTATTCACTTTTTCTCTCGTTGGACCTTTTTTACATTGATTTGGTTTTTATTTTATTGGCTTTGTTTATGGGGTAGGCCAATGTAATAAATTATCTTAACTTCTTGATTAGTTTTTATTCATATCTTTATAGCAACTTAAATATTTAATGAGAATTATTATTCATTGCTTGATATTCCATATACCTAGAGTTGTATGAACTCTACATTGTTGTACTATATGAGGCTTGAAATATTATATCCTCACCGCAGACTTACGATCCGTGGGCCCAAAGGATAAAAATTTTAATTAGTCCTAAAATTCACTCTCCGGATACGGTTATTCTTTAATCGGGTTCGGGGGACGTGACAGGTAAAATGTGTGTCCCTAACATACATAGTTGTCAATTTCATTACAGAACCGTTTGACCCTGTATTGAAACATTTCAGCCAATTCGGCTTTTCAATGTTCATTCCGGAGCTTTTACCCAAAAAAATGCTCATTCCGGAGTTCAATTTCAATAGTATTATAAAAAATTGTATATAAATAGGGAAATAGTAAAAAGTGAAATTAAGATTCATATCCTGTGTAAATATAATTCATTTTACTAAATCAGCAATAAAATATTTTATTTCTACATGTAAAATAAAATTTTCATAAGCCATGTTGACGCAGCGTGGGGAAGAGGGAGAATAACCAACGGGCTAAACTCCAAGCCAAAAGGCTTCGGGATAGGGGGGATAGGGATCCATAGGATCAAACCCGTCTTGGTCTCACACCACAGACAATTAACCAAGAGAAAACTCAAGGATAAGAATTTTATTAATCAATGAACCTTTTTTTTTTAGAAGGGATTACAATCCTTTATATAGATTCATACTCTAACCTATTATTGGAAACAAATCCAATTGAAATAATCTCTAAAACAAAAGAAGATAAAACCTTCTAATTAATCTTATAAGTATCCCTAAAATTCAGCTAATACTAAAATAGATACTCCTACACGATTTGAAGATCTTTTTATGGGCTTGGGCCCCTTGGGCTGCCAGACCAAGGATCTGGCCTGCATCACATGTGTAATGACAATGTGAAATGGGACATCCATTCTAAGTTCTCCTTTGAAATTATTAATATCATAGACAAAAATACATAAATTAAACATATTTACATAATCACTACATTATAGCAGGGAAAGCTAGTATCCAAATCAATATGAAGAGCATATTTTTTTTAAATGAAAAATAAATGCATTGTTATCCCTATTTGGCAGATATCTGGACCGCAACAACCTAACAAGTCTGGAATCTAGACCAAAACAGCCAAACAGGTCCAAAATCTAGACCACAACTTTTCACAGGATTGGTCTGTTGCGCCAAAACAAACACAAATTGACCACTAGCATGTTCCTAAAGCTTTTTTTCTCAACACTAAGCAAACTCCTCAAGTTGGCTTTGGTTAACCATCATAGTGGAAATTTGAATGCTAGCATGCATTTGTTATCGGCAGAATACCAACAAGCATTTCCGCTTCAGAATATTAACAAAAGAACAAATGCACTTAACAATGAGACAAAAACTCTTTGACCCAAATGCTTATGATAACTCCAATGGTGGGCGGAATAAGCAGGGTAGGGAGAAAGGGAAATTCTATTTGCACCCACATTTTTTCTGAGCACCACTTACATGAAGAAAATTGTACACATGTGGGTGAGCGCAGCACAAAATGTGGGTGCAAATAGAATTTCCCAGGTTGAAAACAAGTGCTAGAAATTTTTGAAAACTCCCATTATGACAAATTTTATGATTTTTTTTCACCATTGCCTCCGATCCAAGAAGATCAAAGATTACCTTTGTGAGCTTCCATCAAAATTAAGTTTCAAAGGTCCATCTGGCAGAACTTTTCACTTTCTTTGTCAACCCCTCCTCAACCACACCCTTATGGAGTATGGACCTTCTCAGATATTGGAGAATTAAACTCCTTCAAGCTCAAATCCCAAAACACTAACTCTGCATTTGGCTCTATTGTCGACCGTGTTCAAAATGAATCGCGTCCTTGGAATGTAGACTCATTTCCCACCACCTACAAAGACTCAGGGATGGCAACAAATGCAGGTTCTAGATATCCCATTACACCCTCTTAACACCTAATTAACAAACATCAACTAGCACCAGAAAGCTCTCTAGCATCCCCAGAAAGCTCTCAACTAGCTCCAAAAAGCTCTCTAGATTAGTAATTTTAGTGATTTTATTTTATTTAAATTTAAGAGAGATTTTAGTGATTTGATGTAAGCAAAGATTTTAGGGAGTGATTTTAGCAATCACTGAATAATTTGGTTTCCTTACTTAGACCGTTCCTCTATTATTTATAGAGGGAAGCTCTGGATGTAACAGATGATATTGATAATAAACAAACATTAGTGTTCTCGTGAATTCTCTTGGGTGTTCTTATCTCTGCAGCCTTAGGGCTTAAGTCTAAGTACTCGATCACACCGTCGGAGGTGTTGATCTTCACCGTTGATCGTAGCTAGGCTGCACCAAATTGGTATCGGAGCCGAAGAGCGATCGCCAAGGAGACCTCTTTCCTTCCCGGAATTCCCCTCCCGTCCATCCATCACCTCCCCTTGTCACTTCTCTCCATCCCACAAAACTCTCTACCATTTCCCATACAACCAAACCCTAATCATCCCCGGCCGAACCCAAACCGAACTTCAAAAAATCCCTAAACCACTTCCCAGTCCACCGAAACCAACCCATCATTCGAAACCCCAAACTGTTGTCATCCTCATCCCAGAAAAAAAAAATAAAAAATAAAAAATAAAGAGAGATAGAGCAGCAAGAAGAAGAAGAGAGAAGAGAAGGAGATTAGAGTTGAGGAGATAACTGGCACCATTGAGCTTCATCTCCACTTCTCGGACAGCCAGCAGCCAAACAGCAGCACCATCGACTTCTTCCTCGCACTCCACCAGCACCACAGCCTCAAGGCAGTGCCTCTACACTCTCTCTTTCGTTTCTGCCCAAAACAGTAAGCCTTCCGACCCTACTTTTATTTACCATGCGTACAAAGCCTAAGGAGAGACAAAAAGACCTCTTTTTTTCTCTCTTCACACGTGCTTTCGTATGGCAGAAACTGAACCGGGCCTTTGCAGTTGGCCTGACCTGAGTCCAGGTCCAATCTGAGCCCGAACCAAACCCAGCCCACTACCAGACAGCAACAAAAAAAAAAAGAGTGCAGATTTTTGCAACCTGAGTCAGGTAGGCCCGATTCCAATCCGAGACTTTCAGCCGTCAATCTTTGATCTGTGATATTTGGGCCATCCGCAGTCTGATCCACAATCCATCTTCGCCATTGTCCTCCAATCAACAAGATCCACATAAAAAGTAAGTCCTTTTTATTCCAAATCATCATGAAAATTTTTGGAAACTCCAATGAAATTCAAAGAACTTTGGTATAAACTTACATATAGAGATTGGTATTTTGAGAATGAGTTCTATTTTGAGGAATTTCTCAATTTAAAGCAAGAAAACTTGACAGTTGATGAATATACCCGCCAATTTCAGAAGTTTTTTTTTTTTTTTAAATGGTAACTTGTATTAATCAAAAGCTTTACAGTATAAAAGGGCTATAATGAGAAAGCGGCTGGGGGAGGACCCCAGAAAAACAGCCACCACCCAAAAAAGGAGAAGCAAATACAAAGGAGGCAGAAAGGCCTCAGACCAAGAAAGAAGAATAAGATCAAAAAGAGATGACTTCCCTCCAGTTTAAACCCAAAACATCAAGGGATAAGTCCCGACAGTCTGGAAGAAAAGAAACCCAAGAGGCTACAGTGAATTTCATATTGAAGATGAGGTTATCTTGGGAGGAGGAAGTTCCTTCAAAACATCTTATGTTTCTCTCTTTCCAAATTGTCCAGATATAGGCCAGAAAAGACAAGTGCCACATGAACTTCGCTTTAGTGATATTAATCGGACTAGCCCACTGATGGAACATCTCGGGGAAGGATTGAGGAATAACCCAACGCCAATTTCAGAAGTTGCAAGACATATGCGGACTAAAGGAAGGTGAGACACATGATTTAGCTCGTTATGTCAAAGGTTTGAGATCAGACATTGTGGAAAATATGAAGCATTGCAACACCAGTCAAGAGGCATACTTGGATACCTTCCGTGTTGAGAGTATACTTCAACGTCTCGCATGCAACAATGTCGACCAAGAGCTCATGTTGTGGAGAGACTTTTTGAAGGAGAAAATAATCACACTCTTGTCATTCGGCAACTCCTCAATTCGAATGAGAAGGAAGAAGAAGAAGACAAGCTAAGAAATTTCACATGCAAGAGTCAAAGACAAGTCTGTTAATGTGATTATTGACAATGGTAGTGCAATAAATTTTGTAGCACAAGAGGTTATTGACAAGCTTAATTTGCCAACTGAGAAGCTTCCTAAGCCCTCCCAAGTCACATGGTCTAATGGTCATGTCATCCCCGTGCATCATAGATGTTTGATCTTTCAAGATTGGCTCTTATGAGGATAAGATTTGGTGTGATGTGATCCATATGAATATTGCTCATATCCGTTTTGGACGTCCATGGCCTTTTGATCGGAAAGTGCACCATGATGAAGAGGCGAACACGGATACCCTTTTCTGAAATGGAAAATGGAGTAAACTTATTCCAATGAAGTCGACAGCTCTGTCCTCGTCTACATCATCACCTTCGTCAGAAGAACCACAGAAAGAGCAAAAAGTTGAACGGGAAGTCATGATGGCACCACAAGCGAAGACAGAAGACCTCAAGGATGACATCGAAGGGTAAGTTCATGGCCACAAGCGAAGACAGAAGACCTCAAGGATGTCATCGAAGGGTAAGTTCATGGCAAAGATGATTTCGTGGGTACAACCACTATTGATCAACGCCATGCCAATCAAGAGCTGCAAAGGGCTGAGCAAGAACATGGACTAGCGTACATTAAAGATTCTGACCGGGTTAGGAAACAGATTGAACATCCGGTTGATTTGATTGTCATGTCACTTCCAGCAAATCCAATTGGGTCATTTGAAATCAAATCAATTATTTCAAAGGTTTCGCAAGAAGATCATGTTGTTGATGTCCCTCACATTGACTTCATCTTCAGGGATCAACAATGGAAGCTTGACGATTGCACTCAGATATGGCATATTTTATAGTTGTAGTCTCTCATGCAAAACCGCCCGTTCGTGCTAAGTACAGACATCAGAAGAAGCGACGCTTCCGATCTACTTTTAGATGGCAAAACAGATTGCGTCAAACTTCCAAGCCATGCCATGCATATCAAAAGAAAAGGCGGACGTTTGTGCATTTGATTTTCGACCCAGGTAGGCATTTTCTTAACTTGTGACTGGATTCTCTCCCCTGTTATGAAGCTGTCAACTCGCCGAAGTCGAGTTTTTCAATGCAGTGCAATCCAAGAAAAAGAGGGCCCACCACCAAGGAACCTTCCATTGATTTGCTTTCCTTAAATAGATTAGTAATTTTAGTGATTTGATTTTATTTAAATTTAAGAGAGATTTTAGTGATTTGATGTAATCAAAGATTTTAGGGAGTGATTTTAGCAATCACTGAATAATTTGGTTTCCTTACTTAGACCATTCCTCTATTATTTATAGAGGGAAGCTCTGGATGTAACAGATGCTATTGATAATAAACAAATATTCAGTGTTCTCGTGAATTCTCTTCGGTGTTCTTATCTCTGTAGCCTTAGGGCTTGAGTCTAAGGACTCGATCACACTGTCGGAGGTGTTGATCTTCACCGTTGATCGTGGCTGGGCTGCACAAGTTTGGACCCACCATATCCATTGCATGCCCGAACATCATAGGTAGCACAATAAACAAACAGAAAAAACATATGGCATGACAACCTGCTATCATTTTTAGCTTATGCTACCGCCCAAAAAAATTGCATGAACCCAAGAAGGCCATAGAATATATTAGGTAGACAGAATCTCTACAAATTACAGGCCCTTTCAGCACCAAGTGGAACCAGCACACTAGAATCTATCCTAATTGCATCCACTTCCATCAATACCAACTGATCAAAAATCTCTCTCTCTCTCTCTCTCTCTCTCTCTCTCTCTCTCTCTCTCTCTCTAAAAAAATAGAGGGAAAAAGGAGGGGAAAATAAATCAAGAACCTAAAGTTTCCATCCTCTAGAATTGTAATGAGGAAAAATGGAAGATTCCAATTAGTAGGATGTTTGATTCAAATATAAAGGGAAAAAAAGATTCAGTTGGAGTTCTTACAAGCCCATTCCTGCTGCAAGGCCATTGTCTACAAACATCAACAATCGAAAAACAAAGACAGTTGTATAGTCAACCTACAATAAGACAAAGGAGCAGGTAAAAGAACATTAAGTTCAAGTCGTAAATCTTTTAAAAATAAAATGTACTTGAAATTAACTAAAAGTGAGAACTCACCACAATCCATATGTGTAAGGGATACATACAAAGGTGGTATCTCCTCCAACTGATTGAGACAATGATTCTAAAAATCAAAAACGTCAAAGAACACAGTCGAATATATCCAGACATCTAACTCAACACGGTGAAAATCAAATACATGTAATAGATTGATAGTAAAAAAAATGCAAATTTTTGGGTCAATATTTATCATCCATATTGAAAAGCACGCAAAGTATCATTATCAATATCTTTTCATCAATTTAGTGAAAAGCACACAAAGTATCATTAGATTCAATATGTTTTCATCAATTTAGCTTTTGGTGATGAGCATAGATGCTCCGTACCATTATCTTTCATTACAGGGCTCTCCATATAGAGACCACGTGCAGTTATTCTGCCTCTACGACAGTTGTTACTAACTATTATAATATATTAAAGCCGGAGGTTTTGAATTCAATTTTGACCAGATTGGTGAAAAACTAAAATTGTATATAGGTTAGGAGGTTTGATCTCATGACCTTTTGCTTTTTTAAATAACTAACCTAGCCACTACACCACACAATACTTACGTATACTTGCTTGTCAAAACAATCTCAAAAGTAGTTAACTGGAGCGGGGACCCTAGCCGTGTGGGTCATGCCCGTGCTTCGCACGAAGTATTGTGCTAAGCAAAAATTATATTGGACCTTTTATCACTACATTGGACAAAGTTTTTAAACTATGGTAGTACCATATACCATCAATTTCAAGCTATAGCATTCCATAAGATCCATAAGGATATAATTTCAAACTAATAGTTGAATTGTATCACATTTAGGCGTCGGACAACAAAAGTCATGGCAGAGTGGAAGGTGCTCAGTATTGCAACCCAGAGGTTGTGGGTTCAAGTCTCGTCGCCAAAGAAAACTGTTGGACAACATTCTGGGCTGCAATGGGTGGCATGTATCTTTCATTTTCCATAATAATATTTCATGGGGTTCTATTATTTTTCATTAAACCTTACAATATTCCATTTTTTTCGTGCATCACATTCATTTCTGCAGTAAAGAGTATAAATTCCACCACTGAAGAACCACTCTAAAAAAAAACCATTAAAAGCTGCCACACACTGAGCATGCCATCCTTATACAAAGAATCAACAAAATCACATAACATAAAAAAATCAAACAACTAAAGAGATGAAATCCAACCAACTCTTCCATTAAAAGGCAAAAAAAGGAACAACATGAAGAAAGAACGTGAAAGGATACACGCTCGTCGCAAGCATAGACAAGAAGAATCCATCATACCTGCAAAAGATGCCCAAAATCACAAAACGATCACATGAACAAAAAACACGAATCTCTGCTAAAAAAGGAGAGATCTTTCGATTTCGGAAAAAAAAATCGACAAAAAGGCACAGAAAAAAAAGCCCTAATTTTTCAGCTCTTACCACTTGAAATCAACGCCTCTGATTGCCATTTAACGCAAACTTCATCTAAAACCCTAGATTCAGTTGAGAAAGCAGCATCAAGCCATCAGATGCGATCGAAAAAAATCGAAATCTGCAGAGGATTTCTCAAACGAATCCTTCCAAACGACGGATCTCGAAGATTCAACGCCGAAAAATTGAAGATTTGGAGGCGAATTCGAGCAGGGAATGCGAAGAGAGAGGGACGAGACTTCGTACTTCAGAGAACGATGTGTGGAGTAAAGAAGGGGTTTTTTGTGAGGTGAAGTAAAAAAGCAGTGGAGTTTGTGATGTGTGGACGGAAAGTTGTAACGGCCATCTGTAACGACGTTATATCGGATACGAGTGGGGAATGCCACGAGCTTTTTTATTCGTCCCAGCCGTTTGGCATTTTACTATTGCCTGTTTGGATAGAAAAAAAAATAGTTTAGTGTGAAGTTAAATGGGCCCTTGTCCAAAATTTCAATTCTACCCCGTTTAGATGAGTCTGGCCTAATAGATGAAGTAATGTTGTGAGCCATATGTACTCCATTTCACTTCAACTCTAACTACTTTCATTTTCTTGAGTAAAAATAGATTCTACTTCAAACCTTAACTTCAAAATAAGCATCCAAATGGAGTGAAATGAAGTATTATATTTTAACTTCAACCCACTTCTCTTCTCTTCACTCCACTCAACATGTAAAATCTACTTCATTTCATTCCACTCCTCATTTATCCAAACAGGCCCTTAAAGTCTAGTGAAGTGAAGTGAAATAAAAAATAGAAATAAAATATATAGTAAGTTATGATGGTATTTTATTTTTAGTTATTTGAGATGGAATATTGTTGACTTTTAGTATAGGAAATGGAGTTTTTTTTGTCTTTTAATTAATAAATGTTGTTATGACTTTTTGTTGGAAAAGTTGGAGGGAGTTTTGAGAAAAAGTGCTTTTGATGTGATGTTTAGGATGACTTAACTTTACTTGACTTTACTAATCAAGTTACCAAACGGGCCCAGGCAACGCGCACGGCGTTAAAATTAAAATTAAAATATATTTATTTATATATTTAGAAATGTAATAATTTAATTAAATATGATCAAATTAAAGACATAATAAAATGAAGTAAACAGAAAGACCCTACAATCAATCAATCATAATAACAAAGAAAATCCAGGACCAAGATCTCATGGAAATTACTGTCCCTTTATTTTCAAATAATTACAAAATTACTAATATATTAAATCCCTCCTCAGCTGTAGAGGATTTATATACAGAAATATGTACATAAATTCAAGGGTGGGAAAAGAGTACAAGAATTCAAAAACTGTCCCCCTTATTATATAGATGTTTTAACCTAGGGAAATCCTGAGTTCAATGAATGAAAGCTTTATAGTGGTCACATCTATTTAAATATGAAGTGTTCAAAATAACACTTTTAAGTGTATGAGATATCATCGAATCTTAAACCATTCCAACAGTTGTGAATGGTTGGATTGATATAAAATTTAAAGACACTTGTATAGCTTGAGATGGGATCCCATTATGGAGTTCCACTTTTTAACTCATAATTTCTTCGGGTTAAAGCCTTCGATCATCTAGACTCTTGGTGGGGCCATGGCCTCATCGACCATACATGTGGCATACTCAAGCTATCAATGTGGTGGGATCATTTGATTGTGAGTTCAGTTTAAAATAATAATAAAGCGCACTGCATGTGGTGTTGGACATGGAATTATAGGGAAATGAGAAAAGCTTGTTCAAAATCCATCGCATCAACAGGGGTCTCTTCATTGTTTGCAATGGGAAAAAAGGTGGGTGATGATTTAGCTAACTTGAAATTTGAGTTGGAGAGTCTTCCTCAACTTTATATAAGCCACTTAGGTGCAAGTTTTTCACTTATAGGAGAGCGGAAGTTTTTCAAATAGAGGAGCGCGGACGCAAAAGGTCTCCTTGTGGACGTAGATAAAAAAATTTGAAAGCACGTCCCCACCAAATTATCATAACCCTTGAATTAACAATTTTGGTTTTTAATGTCATTTTTATCTTAAGACTTTATTGACATTCAATCGAAGTTTGAGTGAAGGTTCGGTGAAATATAAAATATAACCTAATGGTAATTATGGAATGAAAAGAGTATCAAAGGAGCTACTGGAATCTTGGATTTGAGTTGGAATTGTTCATAGAATATCATTTTTCCGATTACGTTGTCTTGCTTGCCCAAAGGGCTAGGAGACCCTCCATATTAAAAGAAAAAAAAAAAAAAGGTTGTCTTGCTTAGGAGCACTTTGGGCAAAAATATCTAAGGGTACATTTGCATGTAGACACATTTTTTTAGAATGTGAGAAAAAGTTGGTTGTTCTACAATTGGTGTGATTTGGCTTTGTATGAGGAAAGATCGCAAAAGAATGTCATGTTTTTCGATTCCAAAAGAAAAAAAATAAAAATACAGATGACTTGTAAGAAAATTACATTTTTCACAAAATGGATGACTTGTAAGAAAACTAGCGGTAACCTGAGCCGTTGGCACGATAAAAAAATTATCTTAAATTAACTTATTTGGATTTGGGGTTTACGATTTATTTTTCGATTTTTAATAAGGGGTTTACTTATAGGATTTAGTGTTATTAGAATTTCTGATTTAGGTTTTTTTTTTGTGTTTAGTATATATGATTTAACCTTTATAATTTAAGAGTTTACACTTCAAATTTCAAAAAACTTTATTTTTTTAATGTTCTTAACTTTTAATTTTTTTTAACACTCTGACCAATCAAACCGGACCCGGCTCCCCTGCTTTTCTTTTCTGTTATTTTTTTCTATTTTTCTCCCCAGCCATCCATTGAAAAAAATAGTGAGATGAATAGTGAAATGGGGTCCACAAAAAGTGTGATGGACCGCCCCCCCCTCCCCAAACCCATCAGCCCCCCCCCTCCAGCCCATCAGGCCCTTAGATCAATACCATAACCTTGTGCTTTTGACTAGCAAAACCCCGTGGATAACCACGAAACCACCAAATGCACAGACTGATATGAATTATTTTTAATAAATTTATTAATTAGTAAACTTGTGAGTCCTTTTTTTTTGTTGCTAATTTGATCTTTATGTTTTTTTTTTTCAAATGTTATATTCTTTAGGTGAGGCATGAATTGATTAAGAAAGATCAAATGATCATAGACCTAACAAATTGACCTAATATATTTAAGTGGGACCAAGATGAATGAGGCCCATCATCTCTATTCGAACCGTTCATAAAATCATATGATGCGGGCTGGGACCCATTAATTGATTGATAAAGATCAAATGATTAAATGATCATAGACCTTTCAAATTAACCAAACCTGACCTATTTAAGTGGGACCCCAAGATGAATGGGGTCCACCATCTATATTTTAACCGTCCATAAAACCATATTATGCGGGATGAAATCCATGAATTGATTAAGAAAGATCAAATGATCAAATGATCGTAGACCTAACAAATTGACCTAATGTATTTAAGTGAGACCCAGATGAATGAGGTCCACCATCTTTATTCTAACCGTCCATAAAATCAAATGATGCGGGCCGGGACCCATTAATTGATTGATAAAGATCAAATGATCATAGACCTCTCAAATTGACCAAACCTAGCCTATTTAAGTGGGACCCCCAAGATGAATGGGGTCCACCATCTATATTCCAACCATCCATGAAACAATATGATGCGGGATGGACCCATGAATTGCTTGATAAAGATCAAATGATCATAGACCTCACAAATTGACCAAACATAACCTATTTAAGTGGAACCCCCCAGATGAATGGGGTCCACCATCTCTATTCTAACCGTCCAAAAAACCATATTATGCGGGATGAGACCCATGAATTGATTTAAAAAGATCAAAGGATCAAATGATCGTAGACCTAACAAATTGACCAAATATTTTTAAGTGGGACCCAGATGAATGGGGTCCACCATCTTTATTCTAACCGTCTATAAAATCAAATGATGCGGGCCGGGACCCATTAATTGATTGATAAAGATCAAATGATCAAATGATCATAGACCTCTCAAATTGACCAAACCTAACCTATTTAAGTGGGACCCACAAGATGAATGGGGTCCACCATCTATATTCTAACCGTCCATGAAATAATCTGATGCGGGCTGGGACCCATGAATTGCTTGATAATGATCAAAGTATTAAATGATCATAGACCTCACAAATTGACCAAACATAACCTATTTAAGTGGAACCCCCTAGATGAATGGGGTCCACCATCTTTATTCTAACCGTCCATAAAATCATATTATGCGGGATGAGACCCATGAATTGCTTGATAAAGGTCAAATGATCAAATGATCATAGACCTCACAAATTGACCAAACCTAACCTATTTAAGTGGAACTCCCCCCCCCCCCCCCCCAAAAAAAAAAAAAAAAAATGAATGGGGTCCACCATCTCTATTCTAAACATCCATAAAACCATATTATGCGGGATGGGACCCATGAATTGATTAAGAAATATCAAATGATCATATACCTAACAAATTGACCAAATATATTTAAGTGGGACCCAGATGAATGGGGTCCACAATCTATATTCTATCAGTCCATAAAATCATATGATGCGTGCTGTGACCCATTAATTGATTGATAAAGATCAAATGATCATAGACCTCACAAATTGACCAAACATAACCTATTTAAGTGGGACCATGATGAATGGGGCCCACCATATCTATTCTAACCGTCCATAAAACCATATGATGCGGGATGGAACCCATAAATCACTTGATAAAGATCAAATGATCATAGACCTCACAAATTGACCAAACCTATGGGGTCCATCATCTATACTCTATCAGTCCATAAAATCATATGATGCGGGCTGTGACCCATTAATTGATTGATAAAGATCAAATGATCATAAACCTCACAAATTGACCAAACCTAACCTATTTAAGTGGGACCATGATGAATGGGGCCCACCATATATATTCTAACCGTCCATAAAACCATATGATGCGGGATGGAACCCATAAATTACTTGATAAAGATCAAAGGATCAAATGATCATAGACCTCACAAATTGACCAAACCTATTAAAGTGGGACCTAGACGAATGCGCTCCACCATCTATATTCTATCCGTCCATAAAACCATATGATGTAGGCTGACAAAGGATCAAATGATCGTATAACTAACAAATTGATCAAATATGTTTAAGTGAGACCCAGATGAATGGGGTCCACCATCTCTATTCTAACCGTCCATAAAATCATATGATGCGGGTCGGGACCCATGAATTGATTGATAAGGTTCAAATGATCATAGACCTCATAAAATGAACAAACCTAATTTATTTAAGTGAGACCCCAAAGATGAATGGAGTCCACCATCTATATTCTAACCGTTCATAAAACCATATGATGCGGGCTGGGACCCATGAATTGCTTGATAAAGGTCAAATGATCAAATGATCATAGACCTCACAAATTGACCAAACCTAACCTATTTAAGTGGAACCCCCAAATGAATGGGATCCACCATCTCTATTCTAACCGTCCAAAAAATCATATTATGCGGGATGAGACCCATGAATTGATTAAGAAAGATCAAATGATCAAATGATCATAGACCAAACAAATTGACCAAATATTTTTAAGTGGGACCCAGATGAATGGGGTCTACCATCTTTATTCTAACCATCCATAAAATCAAATGATGCGGGCCGGGACCCATGAATTGATTGATATAAATTAAATTTTTTGAATTTAAAGGTTTGGATTTGATCCACAAAATCGTTCAAGATATTACTTGAATGGAAATTCTTTTTGTAGTAAGGTGGATGGATAAATATTAGGAAATGATGGAGATTTATAGGAAGATATTTATGTATGATTGGAAACGGAAGGGAGGAATGGAAGGGTTGGAAATGGAAGGGAGGAATGGAAGGGTGATACATCCCTTTGCTGCCACGTGTCTTGGATCTCTTTGCTGCCACGTGTCCATCTCCAAGACATGCCAGGTGTCCTCTCCAAGGCTTCTCATGAAGTGTATACATCCCTTTAGTAATATAGATGGGGATGGTAAAACTTTGTAATTATTTTCAACTTTTAGCCCCTTGTGCTTTTGATGGGGATGGCAAAATCTTGTAATTATTTTCAACTTTTAGCCCATTTATATACAGTGCCACGTAGGACAAATGTCACTTTAAATACTGTCATGAAATGTAATAGTAATTACATTTTTCATAAAATGGTGTTTTGGGTTGTGTGTGACGCAGGGGCACTAGGCAATATGCGTGCACAATGCACTGAAGCATACTTCTCGGTGCATATATTTAAAATCATGACTTCAAATATTTTATTTGTTGTTTTTCTTTTCACATGTGTTGATTGATTCACATACTTTTCTTTTCATGTGTTGATTCATCACGTACTTTTAAAGGAATAATATGTCCATTTTAGTACTCTAACCGTTCTTTTGCCAGATTTCGAATTCAGAATTCCTGTCAGGAATTATGTTTTTCATTACAAGATTTTTTGGACATTTGAAATTCCAGGCATTTGAAAACCCAAAAAAATAGTATTTGAAAAACTACTTTAACAAAGAGGATTTGAAAAAACACTCAACAAAGAGGATTCAAAATTCTTGGGGCATGATTTTTTTTTTCATCACAATGCTTGGGGACTGTTCAGCCCCTTCTATTTGGATGATATGGATTGATACTTGTATGCGTGTCACATTAACTATTGGAAAAAATAAACATACAAGTGCCAGCTTGTGGCTTCTATTATCTTTTTTTTTTTCCTTTTCTGAATAATCATACAAGTCCCAAGAAGCTTATTTCTCTCTCTCTGAACTTGTATGAAATGGGAGAGTTTATTCCTAGTGGTATCTCGAAGTTTTATTTTGTAATTGAGTGGGCTCATGTATGTATCATATTAGACTTTGGAGGGCAATTTAAAGTTGAATCTGCATATAAATAATACATATAAGACAAGAATTCTAGTTAGAAATTCTTTTAGCCATGAAACAAGGAATTTGTGGAGACAAGGGATTCAAGATTCTCAGGCAGGAATTCAGGCCATAAATGAAATAAGGAATTTAGAATTTTAGAATTTGGCAGCATTTGAAATTTCCAGACAACCACTATACATGAATTCTAGTAAAGAAACGGGCTTTGATACTCTTGTCATGCCTAATTTTATACTCATTGAATCTTGATTCACCATTGGGATGGATCTCAAGAAAATATGCAGTTTTGATGTCATTAAACTTTTAAGAGTGTTAAATCAAGGACTAGGCTAATTTGGTAGTTTTTTTTTTTTTTTCAGTACCCCGACTAAAAGGTTGGACCCAAGAAAGAGCCTGCACACATGGGAAGAAAGCTT
The DNA here is from genome assembly GCA_012931725.1 of Litsea cubeba. NCBI lineage: Eukaryota > Viridiplantae > Streptophyta > Magnoliopsida > Laurales > Lauraceae > Litsea > Litsea cubeba. The sequence continues at coordinate 10,857,297 of CM022953.1, forward strand.
ACACGGGTGGATTTGAGAGAGAAAGCTGAATAGCTCCGATGTGAAATGCACACTTAAACGATGTAAGGAAAAAAAAAACACAAGGACAACTTTTTTAGCGAGGGAAGGGCATGAGAGATACATTTTACTCATTTTAGAAAGAGAAAGACAAATGCCATTATTATTTTCTAAAATCCGTTTTTCTTTGTTAAGAACAAAGAATACTGAAGATGACAGAGAGGCATAAAATTAAAATGCCTATTATCAATTCCTAAAATCTATCGTTTTTTGAAGAGGATTTTACCTAAAAAGGGACCCAAGATGGCCACTAAACAAAAACTGGGTCACTAGTAAATATGGCACGGAAGTGGTCCCCCGGGACCACTTTCATTTTTTTTATTAATGATCGAAACAAGGGACGACGTCGTTGCACCATTCAACCCTATAAAAGTGCCTCGAAACCCCACTCCCCCATTGTCCCCTTCTTCCTCCCATCGCTTTCTTCCTTTTCCTCTGGCGGTTTCGTTTTCCTTCTTCCTCAAAAGGTAGTTAAGGTGGTCCCAAAGTTCATTTTCCTTCCCATTAGATTGTAGCATCAAGATTTCCAGTGGTTTATCAGGCAGAGGTATTCTTCTTTTTGCTTTTCTTTTTCTATATTACAGAAGAGATGATTTACTGGGGTTTCTTCATCTTCTTTCCATTTACTTCACATCCTAAAATGGTTAATATTCATATACTATACATGATTTTTGCATTGAATCAGCCCATCACTCATTCTTTCCATTTTCCCCCTTCTCGACTGGGTAGTCAACTCCAGTGGACATGCAGAGACTTGATGCAAATATATGGACCATGCTGGAAATGCTTTTATAACTTTGGTCCCTCACAAGGGTGGCCATCTTTTCGATACCCTAATAGTCGTGCGATGTTGTTCATTTGAACTTTTATACCTCTTCCTCTCAATCTATCAATTACCACTGTAACTTTGTTCCCTTTTTGTGCCCCGCCCATCCCCTCTAAAAAATTCACAATAGCAAACTAAGGTAAAGGTAAATATGTGTTTTACATGGTTTTAATAGGATACAAATGCAATTGCCACTAAAGTTTTAATTTCAAACACCTAGATTGGTTCCAAATCCACTGATGTGTATGTTGGAAGACTTGGATAAGGAAGTAACTCAGTCCGTACTAAGTATTAGTTGACCTTTAAGATAATTGTTTTTAGGTATACTTTTCATATGATAAAGATGCTTTACTTTGTGTGAGGTTAATATCTTACCATCTTAATTATGCCATATTTGGCATTCATAGAGCACAAGCGTTTCTCTGCTTTTCCCCTCTTTTGAATTGTGACTTCTTGGGCTTTTCTACAAGTTTGTTGGTACACTTGGCATAAGTTAAACACATAGTTTAATAGAAACATTCAGCATCCAGGACGTTATGGATATATTTAAGTCTCTTGTAGTAAAGGCAGAAAGGAAATACCATTTGCACTAATGCAACGCAGATATGTCATTTTTGCACGACGCCAATGAATTCATTGTCTTGTGTGGAAAGTAACTCCACAAACTCTTGGATGATTTATTTTGGAGTCAATTGATTAAGGAATGCATTGTATTCTATTGTAGAAGCTTTGCACATGTGCAAATTTAATTAAATGAAGCCAGTAGAGTTAAATAGTTGGTAAGGAGATAAACTCTTCTAGTGGGAAATGCTAAATTTCATTATAAAAGATCGGCTGGTCAATATCCTCTATGGACATGTAAATTGTTCCCTCCTATAATAGTTTCCCTTTTCTTTATTTTTCCCTTCTTTATTTAGTTATACTATTTGGACCATTTTAATTGTTATTATTCTTCTTGTTCTTCATGTTTCCACAATAATTATCATAATCATTGTAGTAGTAGCCATGCTTTAAAGAAAGTGGGAAGCACTAAAGAGAATCACCAAATTCTTTGTGATTCAGATAAGAGTATTTGAACTAACTTCAATACCTATTCAAGTGAATTAAATGAAGCCACAAAAAAATGTTTAGAGCAATTAGTGGGAAAGGTTGCATTCAGTTAGTTCCAATCATTTAATTTAAATTTATAAATATTGCTATGATTCTAATACATACATACTGGCCTAGCTAAGGTGAGCCCCACAGAATCCTACCAACTTATTGGAGTCATTTTTTTGCCAAGTTTTAATAAGGAGTCGGTAACCATATCTCACATTTGGAATTCTCCAAATCATCTAGACAAGTTGTCCCCAGGTGCTTACAACCCAATATCCGTTAAATTGTCTATTCACTGTGGAATAGGCTCCTAAATTTCTTTGCTTCTAATTCACTGCTTTTAATTTCCTTAGTATTTAGGTTTTACATTTCAATCTAGTTAGGTTTGCATCTCTCTCTCTATTTGTTTTTGCAGATGGCTGGAAGTAAGGTAGTAGGAAATAGGCTTTTATACGATCAAGCTAATCATATTTTAAAAAGCCATAAACCAGGGAAATGTAGGGCTGCACAAAAATAACTGTAACCCGCCAATCCGCCCGCTCCGCCCCGCCTCGCTGTAAGTGGATATACGTCAAAACCACCTTTAGGCGGGCGGGGCGGTTTCAATCCGTACTAATAAGCGGGCGGTTACGGTTTGACATTTGAGTAGGCGGTTTCAAACTGCCCCGCCCACTCATTATTAAAAAAAAAAAAACTCTTCAAATTATATATCGATCTTTACGAACTTGAAGTTTAGATTTTGAATTTCTTTTAGCATTTGGACATTGAATTTTGAAATTTGGAGGCATGTTTATTGAAATTTAGACATTGAATTTTCAAATTTAGATGTTTATTTATTAGATTTTTGACTTTTGGACGTTAGATTATATAAGTGATTGTATTTTTTAATTTTGGTGATGCCTTTGGACTTTAATTTTACATTGATATACTTAGTTGGAAAATTTGTTTATTACTGATTATTGACTTTTATTAAAAATCATATTTAATTTTTATTCTTTATGTTAAGTACTTTGAAACTTTAGTTACATTCTATTAAAAATAAAAAAGAGAGAGATAGGTATAAATACCAAACCACCCAACATGTCGCCCAAGTCGCCTGCTAAAAAAACCGCCCAAACCGCCTATACTTTGGGCAGTTACAGTTTTTACTTTTTACAAACCGTCATAAAACAAAACCGCCTAAGCCGCCCAATAACCGCCCAAGCCGCCCGCTGTGCACCCCTAGGAAAATGTATATTCCTAGCCACCCTTTCATCTATATATATTATTGAGTTTACCTTTTCCTGTATGTAATCGCTTGTTTGGCATGAATTTGACACTTTTAGATGTATACCAATGAACCCGGACAAATAATCATGGATGTTAAATGAAGCCCAAAAGAACTACGTCAGGCAATCGGGGTTGCATAATTTGGCGGAAATGAAACATATTAGGATGGATCATGCATTCATTACGGCCTTGGTAGAAAGATGACGTCCTGATACGAACACCTTCCACTTCCCATCATGTCGTTGAGGGCCTTTTTGGATTGGAAATGCAGCTTGGTTAGGATCTTGTAACGCTTTTAAAAAGGATGATTGTTCCCGACTCATCTCCTATTTTTTTTTATGAAAAATAACTGTTGTCATAACACTTGTAATACTGTCAAAAGGGACTTGTTAAATTTTACGACGTTAACGTCCGCTTGTTTTGGATTATTGAATGTTGCCTTGTGGTGGATTATTGAATGTTTTAATATGAATTGTTGAATGCTGCCAAGTTATGTATTTTTTTATGGCAAGAAACGAAGCTTGTATGTCCATGTCTTGTAGTGAGCTCGCACATCAAGCCAATACACACATCATTTTTTTCGATTGCAATGGTCAGCAACGACGTCGTTCCTCACAGAAAATAGTGGAAGGAAGTGTGTTCTAATATATGACGACGTCGTTGCTTCACAGAAGCTGGTGGAAGAAAGTGTGCTTTAATATCTGACAACGTCATTGCTACACAGAAGTTAGTGCTAGAAATGTGCTTTAATATATGACGAAGTCGTTGCTTCACAGAAGCTAATGAAAGATAATATTTTTTAATATATGATGACGTCGTTGCTTCACATAAGCTGGTGAAAGACAATATGCTTTAATATATGGCGACGTCGTTGCTTCACATAATCTAATGTAAATAAGTGTTAATGCAAATATGTAACGACGTCGTCGCACCACAGAATCTAATGTGAAAATTGCTGTGTTAATATGTGACGACGTCGTTGCACCACATAATCATTAGCCGTGGTATATGTAGGCATGTCAAACGGGCCGTGCCGGCCGCTAAAATCCTGGCCCGCCCGTGCCGTGGGCCGGGCCGGCACGGCACGGCCCGCCAGGGGAAAACCCGGGCACGGCACGGCCCACTAGCACGGCCCACAGTGGGGCGGGCTGGAGCGGGCCGTGCCAGCGGGCTGGCGGGCCCTTTTTTTTTTTTGATAGACTAATATAAATATATAATTATCGTAAGGCGTAACGTAAGCGTAAGTCCGTAACGACATGGATTTGAATTTGATTTTCGATCAATAGTCATTAATTTTTCAATAGTTACTTTTCTAAACATTTAAACTTATACAAACATTTGACAAATGATTGAGTGGTTCAAATTAATTTATAGATATTTATTCACATATTACTTAAGTACTATATATGAATTTTCTTTTTCTTATCAGTATTAAAAATAAAAATTAGAACACAAGCAAGGAGAATGACAAAGATATTTAAGTGGTTCGGTCAAACTCGACCTACTCCACTGAGAAGAGAGAACCATTTGGATCTTAACTTCTTGAAGGTTTCTAAATAGGATTACCTTCAAAACCTTACAATCTTTTTAGAAAAAAAAAAAAAAAAGAATGAACAACTTATAAATTACAATGAAGAAAAAAGTAAAAAATCAGATTTGTAGTCCACTAATGTATTCTGCTGGATCAAAATCTTCCATTAATGATGTTAACTCTTGCTTCCTCTTATCTGCCAAGTACCAGTCTCGTAGGCAAACACAACACTCCACCGTTTCTTCAGTGAGATTTGTTCTTCTGTCATCTACTACACGTCCACCTGCACTAAAAGCCTGTTCTGATGCTACAGAAGACATAGGAATAGTCAATAGATCACGAGCCATGGCTGCCAACACCAGATAAATGCTTTCTTGTTGCTTCCACCAGGCTAAAAGGTCAAAGGTAGATGCATCCTGCATCCTAATTACACCTACGTCAAGATACGATGATAACTCCGTCACAGTGTTGTTACTTGAGCTTGAGCTGGATGCCATGCCCGTGGACAGGGAAGAATACCACACCTCCCACTCAGCAACACCTGTATACTGGACTTCTGAATTGCCTATACTAAGCCCAGCTGTACCCATTTGCTCACAATAAAATTGAAAAAGTGCTTGTAAATTTGCCCTTATATTTGAAAAAACATTTGAATCTATATAATTCATATTTTTATTTATTCCATCAATAAAAAATTGTACACCACTTAATTTTAACCTAGTATCAAATACAGCAGCTAAAGAAAATGTCATTGGAGCCTCTTTCCAATATTTATTAAATTTTTCTTCCATGTCTCTAATAGTGCTACCAAGTAAAAAATGATCTCTAAATCTACTGAATTGTAAAGTAATTTTAAAAAGTTTCATTAAAGCTTCATTAGATGTGGGATAATATATCCCGGAAAAAAATAATGTTGAAGTATAAAAAGGTTCTAATAAATCTCTTATATGGGCACATAACTCCCAATGTTCATCACTAATCATTAAATCTTGTGCATGAAAAGCACAAAATTCATTCAAAACAGTTTTTCTAGAAAGTACCTTGTTTAACAAATCATACATAGAATTCCATCTATGTTCAACTTCTTTAGGCATTTTAATAGCTGATACGCCTTGCCTCGCACATATTTGGGCATACAATTGTCTTCTTTGTGCGGAGCAAAAAATAAATCTAGCAATGTCTTTAATAGCATCTGTATAACTTGTAATGTGCTTTAAACTAACTTTTGCAATAAGATTTAAGATGTGACATACACATCTATTTTGAAAGATAGAACTATCTATCAAAGTTGCAAGTGGCATCTGCATTCTCATTAATTCAATAGCCACTGTATTATTACTAGCATTATCTAAAGTTACAGATAAAACTTTTTCCTTAATACTATATTCATCTAGTTTTTCCAAAATTAATGTACTTACCCTAGTTCCATTGTGTGGCCATTCAAGAGTGCTAAAACTAAGTATACGTTTATTCATAATCCATTTTGCATCTATATTATGTGCAGTATTACAAAGATAACTATCACCCCCTTTAGAAGTCCACATATCTGTGGTTATGGATATTCTACCAGGAGATTCTGCAAAATAGTTTTTTATATTTATTTTCTCTTCCTGCCAGAGTCTAATAGCATCATTTCTGGCTGTATTTCTTGAAATACTGTGAAATTGTGGTTGACAGTATTGCTGGACCCATTGTTCAAAAAACTTATTTTCAACAAAAGCAAATGGTAATTCGGATAAAACAATCATTTTAACAAGACCTTGTCTAGCACTTTGTGCATTAAAAGAAAAAAAAACCCAAACTGCTACTACTACTACCACCACCAGTAGTAGAAATTTGGGTTTGTGAACCAGGCCCCCCTGTCCCTGCATTCTCTGGCTTATGCTTTTGTAAACATGTTTTTCTATGTCTTGACAAATGGCCGGTACCCCCTTTTGACTGGGCACTATAAATCTTACCACACAATGTGCATTTTGCCTTTTCAACATTCTTTCCATTTTCAAAAACATCATACCTTGTATATATATCCCAAACTGCTGAAGTTCTACTCCTCTTGTTTGGTTTATGGGAACTCTGAGGAAAGGGGGGTGGTAAATCACCTACTTCATCTTGTAATTCAATAAAATCTTCTTCCACATTAACGGAAGAAGCTTCTGTGGGAAATCTTCTAGTCATATTTCAAAAGAATAAATTTATAAATAATAATAGTAATATGCTAATAGCCTTCTTTTGTGATAATTTAGTATAAGAAAGGGGAGAAAATGAGAGTTAATATAATATAATATAAACTTATTTATATGGAATCTCAAATCTAAATATTATAAATACCTCTAAATCTTTGAAGGCCCCTTTAATCTTGTCTCTTGATGACTTGATCTTTGGTCCTCCAAAAACTTCTTAGAGAGAGTGAAAGAGTTGAATACTTGAATGCTTTGAGAGAGAGTTAGAGAATGAGAGAGTTGTGTAAATTGGTGAGGAATGAGAATGGGAGGGTTAGGATATTTATAGACTTAGTATAATGAAAAATGACACAGAATACCCCTTATATGACCGTTTTATAGCTGTTGGGGGGGGGGTAAAATGGTATTTTTAAAAAAATTTGGTTGTTGGGCGTGCTGGCGGGCCGGCCCATCGGGCCGACCGTTGGGCGGGCTATCGGGCCGGGCCAGCGGGCTGGCGGGCCTATACTGGCGGGCCTGGCGGGCTGCAAGGGCTGGCCCACTAGGCCGGCGGGCCTGGCGGGCCGTGCCAAACGGGCCAGCGGGCCGTGCACAGCTCGGCCCAGCACGGCCCGCGTCATGGGCCGTGCCGTTGACCGGGCCGTGCCGTGCCACGGCCCGTTGACTGGCGGGCCAGGCCGGGCCGGCACGGCCCACTTGACATCTCTAGGTATATGACTAAAAACATTTAGACGACGTCGTCGCTTAACAAATTCTTTGCACACATAACTAAAACACATCGAACCAAAATGGTGACAAAGTGAATGAAATTTGATAACAAATTTGTTGAAACTATAATATATAAAGAAGTATTACAAAAGTATGATACACATTAAGGGATATATACAATGTATGCTTGAAAGCTATCCCACAAAAGTATGATCCACATAAATGGATTTATACAAGGTATGCTAGAAAGCTACCCCACAAAAGTATGATCCACAAAACTACACGCAACACTATCTCTTTTGCAATGTGTGCTTTTTCTGTAAGTGATACGATTGCCAAACTCCTTTTGGTATTCATTCATAATTTCTTTCGGCTTTAAGTGGTTATTACATCAGACTCTGTCCTCAATGAACTTTTCAATCGGTTTCGAGGATGCTTGTGGATGTGTAATTCCCATCACTGGTTTTGAGCAACAATGCCTTGGGTTATAAGTCCACACCTTAAACTCCGGGCCTGAATCGATGATGGAAGCATGTATACGCTAGGGACAACAATCATCTCTGCAACGAGCTGCGATTTTTTTCATCTTGGTCGACAAATGTTGTAGAATAAAATTGTTATAAATTACAAATTTCGCAAGAGATCTTCTGAAGCTTTCACAATCATCCCTGCAATACTCAGTCATTCTGCCGACGAAAAATAAACTATATATCAATTTGGTGGTATTAGCAAATGTAGTACAAGGGTCACGTATTGAATAATGCTAACAGAGATATGATTGTATGGGTTCTACTGTCCATTTCTATTTATATTTAAAAGGAAAAAAATCACAAGAGCAGTTAATTCTATAGACACTATTTTCCCTCTAAGGTTACCTGATAGAGGATGAGTGAAAATGAAAACATTTTATGCGTGTTTGCTCCAACCTTTATATAACGACGTATTCACCAAGATTTTTGCACATATTTGAGTACCCATCTTCATATATTACTTAAAAGGGGTAAACCCTAACATGTAAATACGTGTATTCACCATCTTCATATGCTCTCAACTAGGGGTTGTGATAATAAACAACCTTATAACAGCCAAAGTTGTTACCTTGATGATTTAGCCACCCAAAAATAATTTGAAAAAAAGATAATGTTATGAAAAAACTGTATATCAAAAGCCCTAATGAACTTTTCTCATAAAGGTAAATATGAAACTCAGAATCTATGGTAGCTAATGCATAAAAGAACCCCGAAAATATGATATGCCTGCCTCTTAATGGAGATCAACAACCTCCACAAGGAAGGCCACAAGTTGGGGGAGAGTTGTGCTCTGGTTCATTGCAGATGAAAAAGGAAGGAGAAAAGGCAGTGACGGGGTATATATATATATAAAACATTAGCAACGACGTCGATACTAACTCTCGATTATAAGTAACGACGTCATCGCTTGTAGAAAAAAAGCAAAAATATATATATATTATGGCGGGAATACTGGTTCCATTGCATATATACTATGGGTACCTCTTCCGGTTAGTGGCCAACTAGGGTCCCTTTTTAGGTAAAATCTTCTTTTTTGAATCAAAGTGCGCGCGCGCACACACACAAAAAAAAATAATAAAAATTTGGCTCTGCCGTGCTCTTCTGTTGATCCAATTGAGCTCAGTGGAGAGCTTTTATGCCTAGGCTTGCTATTGTTAGTTTAGTTTGTTGCCTGATTGGTCTAACCTAAAATTTCATAAGTTTGATGACTTGATAGTTCCAAGTTTAAACATATCTTATTTATTTTTACAAATAACTCAATGTATCAATTAAAGAAATCTTGTTCAATCACCTAGAGAAGGGGATCGAACTCAAACACTCACACACGTTCCACTTCTGCCTAACCAAAAGCCAATGAACAACATGGGACTTAGGAATTTGATTTTTACACATTGGTCCCCCAAGACAACTTCCTTAGGTCCACTCTTGTTCTAAAACAATTTAAAAACCTAACACATTTTATTGTAAAAGGGATGAATATTTTCTTAGTCGAATGAAATTGAGGATGCCAATCCCATTGTTGGAAAAGGTTTAATGGTATTTTTGCTATTATTACTCTGAGTTAATTTTGAATAAGGTTGGATCTAAGAGAGCTTCATACTCTCAAGGTAATGATGACCGATCCTATCCATTGGGTCCAAATCATCCACTAATTGATGATCATGCATGTTTGTTGAAATTTTTAGAATTGTAAGGGTGATAAGTTTAGATTTTTCTTTTCTTTTTTGTTTATATTTTTGGAAAGGTAAGTGCTCAAACACCAATTCAACAATCTTTCTCCATGGATGCTACAACAAAGGATTGATCCCAGTTCTTTTTGAGGATAGAGATGTACCTCACTAACTGAGCTAAAACACCGATGGATATACCAACTGTTGAAAAATATAGGTAGCTTTGTGTAAATTTCCCTTTTCAAGTATATTATACAAGTATTTTTAGAATTTGGTCTCAAATTGAGCCAAGATCCCACCCCTTTATCTGGATCCAGCCATGTTTTAGTTTTAAGGCCGGAGAGGGTGAGTGTGTGCGACCTGGCCTTGAGTCAGGTTTAGGTTCGAGTCCTCCGTAATTCAGGTTCAAATCCTCCAACTCGAACCTAAATGGTTTACATTGCTAGGTAATCTGCCCAAATCCATTCAAGTACAAAATCTCAACCCATACCTGACCTGCCTACTTTTAAGATTTAATTAATAAAGTAAAGTGGAAATCTTGAGAAAGAAGAAAACATCAACAACATGGGGGAAGAAAAATCAAATCTGAATTATTAATACTTTGTATTCATTATGCCCTCTCATTGCTAATCCTTGAGGTCTAGGGCCTTCTTTCCCATGCCAGGTTTTCATTGTTGTGAATGATTGTATGTTGCTTTATACTAGATGCATAACTGTTTTTTGCTTACACTTAAAGCTGCTGAATCTGATTGAGTAAGCATTTCCTTCGAAGGGTCCACCCAAGTATGGGTGAAATAAAATTTTCTAATGTAAAAGCATTGTCTTGTATCTTTTTATTTATTTTCTTGTAATCTCCATTCTTTGTAACTTCTCATTGAATCTTTGGCTGTAAATCAGCTGGACCCCAGCTTCAAGCATCAATGTTAGATTCAATAGTATCACACTCATTTTGTATTGTTTCCTCAACATCAATTGATATTTACACCCACATGCTACTGCTAGACTCTAATGTGGATCAGATGCTGTGATATGCAGCAATTGCCAGCACCTCAATATTGAGAACTATGCAAGGTTGATTGTGTTTGGTGGGGCTTAGTCATATAATATGTACCATCAGAACCAGTGGGGGAACCAAAGGGGGGCTGGCAGGCCCCCCCCCCCCTTTTCTTTATAATATTTTTATAAATTTTTACATATGTCCCCAAAAAAAAAAATTCAAAAATACCCCTGTATGTTTTAAAAATTACATCTATTTTTTAATTGTGGCCCTCCCAAAATAATTTACTTACATAGTGGCCCCCCCAATGAAGAATTTCTGGGTCCGCCCCGGATCAGAACTCATGGGTCTTGGGCTCTGGACCAATATCCAACTCGTTGCTAACACACCTGAACCCAAACACTGTATTTGACTTGATGTAACTCAGGCATATATGTTTTGGTAAATAAATGTAACTCAGGCATGTCAATCAGAGTTTTAGCACTCAGTGAAATTTATTTGACTTGATGTAGCTCGAGCGGAGTTAGTTTGGCTCGAGTCAGGTCGAGTTGAGTAATGACTTTGAACTTTGCTCGTGACATGTATTTATTTCATCAAGGACGCAGCAAGCAGTACATGTTTTTAACTTTGTAACGGTATTCTACTGTTTATTCATCCGGATCCTCTACGGCCACAATTTTAACCCAATAAAAGGGTTGGCCGAGTAGTCAAGACCACGGTTTCTCCCTCTTCCGGAACTAGAGATCTTGGTATCGACCATCGATTCCCCCTTCTTCAAGAATCGAAGGTTGAGTCTATTAATGCTGTCACCTTGGGGCCACAAGGATATTTACCCGGCTTACCTCCGAGCCTGGAGGGATTAGTCCGGCGGGCTCAAAGGATTGGGAACCCTCCGATAGCAAAAAAAAAAAAAAAGCCACAGTTTAGAGGTCCTCTACATCACATTTAAATTTACATAGCATGCTTGTGGGGCCCAGTGTCTATATCATATTACAGATACAATGGTGGGCCTTATATTTCATGAAGTAATAGGTCAGGGTATATATAGAGGGAGAAATAGAGAGGGGGGTTTCTAACCATTGCCCCATGTTTATATCAGGGCCCCCTCTCCAGGGGCGGACCTAGGAATTCTTTATTGGGGGGACTACGATATAGAAATAAAATCTTAGAAGGGCCACATATTTTTTGAAAACTTTAGAGGGGGCATAAGAAAAAAATTACAAAATTCTTTAAAACCTCAAAGGGTTTTCTACAATTTTTGGGGGGCCATGGTCCCCACCAGCCCCCTAGTTTTGCCACTGCCCCGCCCCTCTGAAGAGCACCTGTGAGCACTAGCACCATTTCTTGTGGGCCCCTTTTATGGATGGACAGTAATCTCTCTTAACCAAGCCGTATATAGAGATGGAGGCTCAAATCATTATCCTAATTACTTGATCAACAAAATGATAAGTTTTTATTGTTTAAAATGAGTGTATAGTTGATCTAATAGGTCCGGTTCTTTTCGGATGGATGTCAAATTCGGAATAAGTGACTATTAGAGGGAGTCTTTTATTATATGATTTGTTTGGATGCATTATAATGCAGGCTTAATTAGGTATTTAGAAATGCGCTGCCCACCTTTACATACTCATCCTGTTTGAATCATTTAAAGCCGGGACTCATAATAAATTCACGAAGCCAGCAAACTTTTATTATTTCATGCAGTCCCACACCAAATATTTTTGGAATAAAAAGGTTTGATTTTATTTTACGTGCCCATAAAAATAGTCGGTCATCGAAGAGATACATTAAACGAACATTTTAGTTTAATTGGTTTTAGATTATTGATAAGTAGGAATGTAGGATGCACTTATGAGCTCACCAATGTCTCGTGATCCAAATTCCAAACTCATACGCTACAAGTCCTCTTGGCCCACAAAAAAAAATGCCACGTGTCGTCTACGAATAAGATCTCTACAAAGAAACACGCAGAGGTTCAAATTCGTAAATTTCCAAAACTCCGCGGGCATTTCTCGCGACTCCTTTCATCAATCAAAATCCATCCCACAGACACAGCAGACACGGACATAAACCTCATTCCCTCAATTCCTCTCCAAAATCCCTCTTCCCCCCGTCGATTACTAGGGTTTCGATCTCTGCAACCGTGCAAAATCAAATCTTTCACACCAAATACGAAAACCCAACACGAAAAATCCAAACTTTCTTCGATTGCACCGATTATCGTAGTGGCTGGAGCTTGATTTCTGATAGAACTCTTGAATCCTTCGCAGATTTTCTGTTAAGATGGGAGCTATCGATGGGATTCCTAAAAACGATTCTGTTTACAGTCAAGAGGCTCGATCTCAGCTGAGTCCTGCGCCGGATTTGGTGGACGGGTTTTCGAGATTGGGGGTTGATGATTCTTCATTGAAGGATGGGCGCAGCCTTATTCAGGTTATGAAGGCGGTCGAAGCGGCGGAGTACATCATCAAGCACCAGGTTTAGGGCTCTTCATTGTCGTTTTTGTTGTTTCAGCTACTGGTGTTGTCTTGATGTGTCTTGGGTTTCTCTTTCTATCTGCATGGAGTGTTTTGAGAAATAAATCTCATGACTTGCGGGCGAGAAAGCTATTGTAACGCGTTATTGAACCTCTCTATCATCAATCCAATGTATTCATATTCACTAACACACACCCAAAAATGAATTGGCACTCACCCCCTGTGAAAGTCCAACTAGCTAATACATACCAAAAGCTTACGTGCTTCAGAAGTGAAATACTGATATACTTAACACCCCCTTGGAACTGGGATGCCATTCGAACTCGCAACCCACATGTGCCTCTACCCACTGGATGTGTGCCTGCCCATGCAACCCCAGGGAGTAACGCCGCCTCGGGTTCAAAATTTGAGACCTGGCATGACTCTGATACAAGTCCAACTAGCCAATACATATAAAAAACTTAAGTTATTAGGAAATGCAAGACCAGTATACCTAACAACCCCATTTTGGCACTCACATGACCTTCGATCACCATTGGATTCAACTTTACTAAACCCAAGAAAACTTGAGACCCTTAAATCAAGGGCTGTGATGATCCAGTAGGGTTAAGAGTGAGACATCTCTACCACCCTGTTCCCCATTGATTTGCAATATTTGGCATACATCAAATGGGCCATACAAGGCTCTAAGATGGTTCCTTTCAAATGGTGAGAGGTAGCTCTTGGCTGAAACATTTCGATATGTATATATCTGAAATTTATATGCATATATACAGCCATGCTGTGTTTCTTTATTGTTTTCCTGTGGGCCACTTGGATGTACGGCAATCAGAGGAGGTAGGGGATGGATGGATATGGATGTGGTTTTGGGTGTCTGCAGTATTGACTGGATCAGATGATTCTATCCCTTAGTTTTAGGTTCAGAGTTTGGTGCATAGATATCATCAGGCAAGTTAATTGCGATGAAACCCAATGTCGGCTAATATGTGGGTCATTGTGGAATTAGAAGTCGTGCAAATTTGAGGGGAGTAGGTACACGTGAAGGGATTGGATTGCTCATAGGTGGATCACCTCTATTAATAAAAACCAGTAAAGGGTTTCTGCAGAATTTACCATATATATATGGGTATTAAATTTTTAAGAGAGATCCAGTTCCTTATTTTCTAAAGAAAGAAACCTCTTTGTGATACTATCCCTTAATTTTAGGTTCACTGTTTGGTGGGCTAGATATCATGCAGATTTATTTGATGAAATGCAATGACGACTAATATCTAGATTAATGTCAAATTACAAGCGGTGCAAATTGGAGTAGGATGTTTGAAGGGTTTGGATTATTCATAGGCGTGCCTCTTCTGTTAAACAAAAAAGAGAGCCGGTAAATGGATTTCGGAGATTATCATGTACAAAATCACACATACATCCACCCCCACGCCCACCCCTATAGATTTTTTTTTATTATAAAAAAGGAAAACCATACTGAGTGGGTTGACTTGATGGTTTGGGCCCATTAGTGGCCTGATTAGTGAGGCCTATTTCTATACGTGCTAGCCACAGGTTCCCACTCCGATCCAAACCGTCTTAAATGTAATACAACACTTACGAACCCCCAAGCTCTTGTATTGCTCCATGAACTTTTCGACGAGCAAAACAATGCATTCTTCTTAGTCGTTGTCAATGAATGCGGGCTGATATGCATCACTCTGGCCTTGGCGTCTTGTCGTTTTTTGTACATGTCTCTTATGCCGTTTTGCCATCTTTAATAGAACTTACCATTCAAAGAAAGGGTCAATACCACACTGGGGCCATAGGGGATTTACCCGGCCCCCATGCCCCCCCCCCCCCCCCCCCCCCCCCCCCCCCCCAAATGGGCCCGTAGGGATTTGTTTGGCTGAAAGGGCTTGGACACCCTCCGTTATAAAAAAGAAAGAAAGAAAGGGTCAATACTATTGTCATTACTCATCACCCTGTGTTTAGAATGTTTGGTTGTTTATTTATTTATTGTGGGGAGAATGTGTACTATTTTACCTTCTTTTAAGTGTATCGGATTATTATCTGGTAACCATTTTTTTTTCCAGTTTGCAGAGAATGAACACTTAAAGGCGGAACTTGAGAGACAAATGCGTGAACTTGAAAAATATGTAAGTGTTCCTGTGCATTCTGTTTTTGATCGGTGCTCCTATGCATATTTTATGTGTGTAATTCTTTTAGATCTCTATTTCATATTCTTCTAGTTTTTTTCTGCTATTCCTTTTTTTCTATTTTTCCCCCAATTTCCACTTCATATTTTTAGGAGCATCCTTTCTATGCAAATACCAAACAAAAGCTTGCTAAGTCACTTGCTCTTCTATAATCTTTCATGCTTTCTGCATTTTTTTGCTTATTCTAATCTACCCAACTTTTTAAGTCTTAATGGTTGATATCTCCCCACTAAGACGGGCTCGAACTTGGGTACCCTGCCTCCCCCTGCAGACCATTAAAAATGAAATGAGAAAGACAGTGAGATGATTCGGCAATTCTAAACTGGGGCATGTGGCATTTGGGAATTCATGCATATTGTAATGTCGTGGCCATTGTTTATGATGATTACATAATATGGTTTAGTGGCAATATTATTTACATTTCGTAGCCCAATTTATGTTTCATCTGATGGCCATCCAAGGTATCTACTCCTTTGAGACTTTTTGGCAACGTGAGTAACTTGTTAATGCACAAAACTGGCTCTTGAAGAAAGATAAAAACAATTGATGCTCACCTTTTTATGAGAAGTTTGTTGATTGGCTTTATGAGCTTCTTGTTTTCTAACAGAAATCAAATGGTTTAACGACCCTAAGATCGAGTGCTGATGGTTCAAAAGATGAGCTTGTCCCAGAGGAAGATAAAATTAGATGGGTGGACAACAGATCACTGGATCCTCATGGTGCTGTTGTTTCTCACCAAGCTGTGATGTCAAATACTGGGAATTCTTCTTTACAAACTCGTGTGGAAAGCCATTATCACTCAGAGAACAATAAGGTGAATGGAATTTTGAAGGCACTTCCTAGTGGGCAGGCAGGCCTGGATAATGCTGGCCTCTCTCAGTTCTCGTCACCATCTTCAAGATCCTTATCTCCAAGCAGGTACTTTCTTATTCTGGACATGAAGGACTATCATTGTGTAGTTAAATGTCTTGGCTGAAAAGATATTCTAAACCTACAACACATGTATGATGAACATGTTTAACTTCTGTTGGATAATAATAGGTACCAAAAAGAAGGAGAATTTGATCCTAAGTTTAACTCATCTGGCCATGGGGAGATGCAAATGTCAGAAGTGAATATTCCTGCCAATCCATGGAAGCAGGTATTTTCTTGCTGGTGTGGATTGTAAACTGTGCGGCAATGGGTTGTTTTGAGGTGGACAAATTGTTACCTTGGTACAGGATCTCATTCCTAAGGTTAGAGAACAAGAGGAGGAGATTATGCAGCTCCGTAAACACCTTGTGGATTATTCTGTGAAGGCAAGGGAAGCATGAACCTGAGTTTGATTTATTGCCTGGATGAATATCATCATCTGCTTAGTTTTTGTTTGAATATTGAATGTTTATATTACTCTGATTTTTAATAGGAAGCACAAATGCGCAATGAGAAATATGTTCTAGAAAAACGAATTGCTTCTATGCGCAGGGTAAGTACAATATCATTTCCATATTTTTTTTGTACATTATGAATTCATTTTCTTATTCAAATAACTATTTTCTTAATTGACTTTCAACCAGGCATTTGATCAGCAGCAGCAAGACCTGGTTGATGCCACATCAAAAGCTCTCTCTTACAGACAAGATGTAATTGAGGAGAACATACGTCTTACATATGCATTACAGGTATTTTTATTATTGCTTGAATGGTGCATTACAAGTATTATATATTTCTGATCATTGCATTAGGATACCATTGCCTTCTATTTCAAACTGCTGTCTTCTTCTCTTTAATATTCTAAAGTTATAAACATGAGAAGATTCTTCTCCTGTTTTCATGTAGCAAATCATAATGCATATTTGAAGTGCACCAAATCATTCAGGAGAACATTCCCACCCTCATTCTTTTAAAGTGGAGAATCTTTTATGCATTCTAAAGGTACTTAATGTGTGGCATTTACCTTTGCCTCGAGTTACCAACTTACCATTAAGTATCAAAACATACGTTTCTAAGTTTCTTATGGTTTTTATTTGATGTGTACTACTTAATCCAATGCTGTTAGTTGTTGTAATTGTCAGTCTGAGTCCTGGATAAAGGAGGGGGGTAGCATAATAAGGTAGGCCGACAGCCCGTGTAAATTTTTTTGTCACAACTCCAACATGAATTTTGAGAGTCCGCAATTATGCTAGGGCATACAATTGCTATAAGAAATAGGCAAGATTTCCTGCATCAATCTGGATGGGTGTTGGTAAATAAATTAGTCTAGGAGAAGGGGGAGATTTGATTTGCTACTTGGAATTTGGGAACTTTGACAAGCAAGAGCATGGAGTTGGTCGATACAATGGAATGAAGAATAGTTAATGTAGCTTGTTCGCAGGAAACAAAGTGGAAAGGTGATAAAGTTAAGGAGCACACTCATGGCTACAAACTTTACTACATGGGAAAGACAATGCCGACAAGGAAGTAGGAATAATCTTAGATAAGAACTTGAAAGAAAGTATTGTAGGGGTAAGGAGATTGGGGGACAGACCTATAGTAGTAGTTAAACTAGTGTTAGATGAAGATATGATTCATATTTGTGCATCCCAAGCAAAATCAAATGAAAGTATTAAGAGACAATTTTGGGAGGAGATGGATGATTTAATACAAGAAATTCCAAGCAGTGAAAATATTTTCCTAGGAGAGGACTTGATGGGCATGTAGGTTATGATAAAGTAGAGGGTATGGGAGTGTATGGACTATGGGGGAAAGGATTTGGAGAAAGGAATGAGTTGGGGGACATTGTCTTCGAATTTCCGTTGGAATTCAACCTGGTAATAGCAAACACCTACTTAAAAAAGAGAGAGAAGCATTTAATTACCTATAAGAGTGGAAGTAATAAAAGTCAGAGTCTTTTTTCTTACTTAGAAAACGTGATCGACTAGCTTGTAAAGACTGAAAGGTTATTCCCTGAGAGAGTTTGACCACAAAATCAGGGCTGGCTGTACCATAAGGCCAACAAAGCCTTTGCTTTAGGCCCGAAAAAATAAGGCCCCAAAAAAAGCCCCCATAATAGCAGCTGACATCTTTTGAAATTCCAAAAAATCAAACTTGTCAACTGCCATCCTTTTTTTTTTCCCAAAATATAAGGCCCCATAATAACTCTCTCTTGAGAAGATACGACCAAGATTTTCATGGGGCTTTAAAGTGTCATTTACGGGCTATTATATTTCCAAATTTGCCACTTATATTTCTATTGCTATGAGTCCAATTGATTTTAGCATACCATTATTTTTTTTTTTCTAATAGTCCATGTGTATCAAATCTCAACCATACATTCAGCCATGAATTTGCTTCACAAGCCTTTTTCATTATTTGTGTGTATTCTATTTCAATAGGGGCTATTCAGATTTGATCCATGATGTGGTTGTAATAGAACCATAGCTTGGGATTTCAGCCCTAATACTAGATCTTAAAATTTAAGATAAACATTGGGCCCCCTCGGAATTTATTCACTTGCCCACAGTGCATATTAGCACCGTGCATCTAGAACATCCAATACGTGGGGGCATATGCGCACCGTGCGCAGGTGAAAATGCTTCGACCCCACTAGTGGCAGACTCAAGATTTTTGTTTGGGGGGGTGGCGGTGGTTTGGAGCCAAATAGGTAGTTGGATTTTGTGACCCAAGATTTCCATGTGAGTTTTAGGGATGGGCACAAAATTTTCATGTGGGTTTTGGAGGTGGACTTAAAATAGGTTAGCAAAAATTGAATATAAAAACTTCGCTTTAGGCCTCGAATTGTCTCGAGCTGGCCCTGCACACAAAATAGGCAAATAGTTTTAGATGATCCATTAGAAGTAGAAAGAGAGGGGTAGTAAATAAAGGGTGCCCTAAAATAAGGTGGGAGAATTTGAAATGAGAAAGGGCAACAACATTTAAGCAAAAAGTGATAAATGGGGGGGGGGGGGGGGGGGGGGGGGGGGGGGGGGGAATGGTATTTGGAGGGAGAAATTATTGTGATTTGGATCTAAATGACTGACTATATTAGAAGGGTTGCAAAAGAAGTGCTTGGATAGTTAAAAGAAAAAAGGCACTCTGATAAATAAAAGTGGTGGTGGAGTGTAGATGTTCAGGAAGCCGTGCAAAAGAATAGCCATTATTACAAACTTTGGCAAGGGACCAGTAATACAAAAAATTATAAAATGTACTAAGAAGGGAAAGAAAGAAGTTAAGAAAGTAGTAAGTGATGCTAAGTCCAAAGCATATGAAGACTTATATAATAAGTTAGGAACAAGAGAAGGCAAGAAAGATATTTTCAAGCCTGCAAGAATGAGGAAAAGGAATAGTAGTGACTTAAATCATGTCATATGTATAAAGAGCAACTTTTAGTGAAGAACAATGACTAAATAATGGTGGAGATAATATTTTAACAAACTTTCAATGAAGAATGTATAGGAGGCTTAAAAATGAGAGACATGGATGAAAATAGTTACGTAGCGGCCGATATATCGTCCGTGGCGGCTATGGCCGCCATGCTTTTTTGAATTTATCGGGTATCACTTAAGCGTAGCGGCCGATACATACCGCCACGTAGCGGCCCCCAACCGACCCTTTTCACTTTTCACCTCATTTAGTCACTGCAAAACCTCCCAAGTGCTGTATTTTCAAGATTTTACCGCAAGATCCACAACAAACATCAAAACAAGGAAATAATCAAACACAAGTTACACAACTTCAAGATTCTAGGTATGTTTTTTCTTTTAGATTTTTTGTAGTTAACTTTTGAGATCACATTCAATTCATCTCTCTCTAACTACTATAAATGCTTCCTTGTCTTGTAATATTGTTAGATCTATATTTTCCTTTGATGATGCACACATATTTTTGTTTGTTTTGTTTTTTTTGTTTTTTTGCTATTTTTTATTTTCGGATTTATTTATTTTTTGAAAAAACAAATGTGAATACTCATGAACAACTAATGAAACAACTTGGAAATTGCTTGTAAATGATAGATCTATGTTTCTCATAGATCAATCCATCACATTTTGAATGTTTATTGATTTTTCTCTATTTTTTATTTTCGGATTTATTTATTTTTTGAAAAAAAATGTGAATACTCATGGACAACCCATGAAACCACTTGGAAATGCATTCTAAATGATAGATCTATGTTTCCCATAGATCAATCCATCACATTCTAAATGTTTCTTGATTTTTCTCTATTTTTTATTTTCGGATTTATTTATTTTTTGAAAAAAAAATGTTAATACTCATGGACAACCAATGAAACAACTTGGAAATTGGTTGTAAATGATAGATCTATGTTTCCCATAGATCAATCCATCACGTTTTGAATGTTTATTGATTTTTCTCTATTTTTATTTTCGGATTTATTTATTTTTTGAAAAAAAAATTGAATACTTATGGACAACCAATGAATGTTGATTGTTGATCATTTCATAGTTCATTCACTTGATTGAATTTGAACCTTGAATGTTGAAGTATTGATATTTGATTGTTCAATGTTCACTAAGTAATGACCTAACTCTTTAGTCTTATGCCTTTATTTCATATTATAGTTTTTTATTTTTAATTTTTATGAGCTTTCTATTACTTTCTAAGTTAGCATGACTTAGAAACATGAATACATGTGAAAAAACTAATCATTACTATTATTTTCTATTTATACAGCGATACAGGACCTCATATATTGAGGGATCCGCTATGCCCCCTTTTCTTACTTACTTTTGCAAAAGAACCACATTTGCTTTCATTTTACAGTTTTCTGGATTTTCTTAAATTTTTTCAGATTTTTTGGGCGATTTTTTCATATCGCACCACTACGCCGCTACATAACCCCCGCTTTGTAGCGGTTTGGCGGCGGGCCGCTACGCTCGCCGCTACCGCTATTTTCATCCATGATGAGAGATGACACTTTGTCAAGCGGACATGCGTTTGACTGTAGAATTAGGGAAGCAAAAGTGAAGAAAGCATTAGTAAGAATGAAGATAGAAAAGTCTATTGGACTTTGTGTCTGGTTTGCCAATGACGAGGAGACATAATGATACAGTCTGGGTAATTATTGATCGTCTTACAAAGTCTGCACATTTCATTCCATTTAGGAAGGACATGGGATTTAATGAAATGTCCAAGATATTTGTGAAGGAGGTGACTCATTTGCATGGTACTCCAGTCTCGATTGTTTCAGATCGAGATATTCGGTTTGTTTTTACTTTTTGGCAGTCGTTCCAGAACTCCATGGGTACTAGACTTAGGCTTAGTACTACATATCATCCTCAAACTGACGGACAATCTGAGCGCACTATTCAAACTTTAGAAGACTTGTTGCGTGCCAGTGTTATGGATTTGGCAGTGATTGGGATGAACACTTGTCGTTGTGCGAGTTTGTGTACAACAATAGTTATCATTTTAGCATTGAGATGGCACCGTTTGAAGCACTCTACGATTGAAGATGTACGACATAGTGAGTTGGGAAGAAGTTGGAATCAAAAGCTTCCATGGACCTACTATGATCGCAGAGAGCATAAAAAGTTCAGAAAGTGCAAGAAAGATTGAAGGTTGCCCGATCAAGATAGAAGAGTTATGCAGATAACTGTCATCATGATTTAGAATTCGGAATTGATGATTGGGTATTTTTAAAATCTTCTCCAATGAAAGGTACCATTCGATTGGTAAGCTTTCTCCGAGGTATATTGGACCTTTCAAAATTAAAAGCAGAATAGGAGATGTCGCTTATCGTTTGGAGCTTCCACCATAACTCTCCGGCATACATAATGTATTTCATGTATCTATGCTTCGAAAATATGAGGCAGATTCATCACTCATCATTCATTATGATGAGATTCAAGTTTAGCCGAATACCAATGAAAATTATTGTAACGCTCCAAAACCTGGAGCTCATCAGATTCCGGGACATTACTTTAAGTAAGGTCAAGATCACCACATATATGAAATTATTACAAAAGAATTGAGCAGTGCCTCTAATTTATTTAAAAGATCAATTAAAACGAATGAGGGGTGATAACAAAGTCCAATAACAAACAATTCTTAATTCATAAAGAAATCAAGTTCAACATTATTGAAAAGAGTAATCCATCTCCAAAGTTCTAAATTTCATTTTCCACTACGATTGTGACGCGCTCTCATCAGCCACCATAGTTGTCAAGTTCGTTTCGATTCGGACGAAATCTCCGATTTCTTTTGTTTCGAAACTATTACCGAACTGAACATCTCGCATTAAGATGTTCGGTTCATAATTCGTTATTATTCGACGAAATATAGGGTTTCGTAGAGAAGAAACACAAATTCGGACGAACATTACCCGAATCGACAGATTCGGACGAATCAGGGGAAGACCGTTACAGAAGAAAAAAAAAATCGAAATACCTGTTTTCGAGTAGAAACGCATCATCTTTTTCTCGTTCGACGGCATGCAGGTTTCAAAATCCCCTTCGATCTATAAATTGGGCTCAAAGATGCATGTATCAGCAGCAAGATCTTCTTTTTCCTATTCCCCTTGCAATATCTTGAGATCATTCGTCCATTGAAGGTTGTCTGATTGGGCTTCTCCCTCGTCGAGATCTGTCGAGTGGATTACTCCTCCCCAAGGCTGTCGATTGGATTTCTTTGCGAAGCGCCTGGTTGATTTCTCCTTTGCGTGCTTTGCCTGATTTCTTTGCAAGAAAATTTTGCAGATCTCCTTCCATTTCAGCCTCGCGATTTGCTGCAGCATTGATGAGTTTCTTTCTTTCTTACTTTCTTTTCAAGTTTTATTTTTTAAGAGCATGTTTGGCGAAATATGCCTTTATGGTGTGGTCCAGCCCACCCATTTTATTTGCTGAACTGATAAAATAATGGTCCTGATGAGACGGTTGTGATGGTGCCAGAATGTGAGGCCCACTGTCTTCTTTTCTTTTGGCTAAGATAACGCGAGGCCCACTTTTTTTTGCCTCTTGATTGATGGGCATCAAATAACTTGGCCCACTTTTTTTGCAATTTCCATTTAATCTCAGTTGACTGATGATATGGAGTCTGATTTTTTTTACAATATAAACATTGAGTCTCAATTGACTATTTATTTGTGAAATACCTAGTGGTTGTTGCATATTCCATTAAACAATTTTTTTTTGATGAGTTACATAACGTGAGGCCCACTTATATGGCATTGTACAATTGTCTTCATTTCTTTAACCTGATGATCATAGGCCCACCCATTTTATTTGCTTAAACTGAAACTGATTTGAGGCCCACCTTTTATTTGCTGAAACTGATTTGCATGATGGGTCTTTGAATTAAACCATTTAAAAAACTGATTTGAGGCCCACCTTTTATTTGAGGGGATGTATTTGAACCTTATCTTTTACAAATTATATTTGCGATGCTTGGTAGAATGAAATTTTCTATATATTTTTAATACATATAATTTTCTTATATTTTCCGAATCAAATTTCCGAATTGAAAAGCGAAATGTCCGAATAACCCGAGATGTTTCATTTTGGAACCAAACCGAAACGGCGTCAGAAACGAACTTGACAACTATGTCAGCCACGCAGATTGAAATCCAATGGCTGATCTCTATCATTGCCAGTTGCCACGCTCCCCCAAGTGGCCTGTACCTGAGGTGGGGGCAAACCACTTATCAGAAAACTGGTGAGCAATATTCGAAATACACGAGTCACTTAATAGCATAATTCAATAACAGCAATAATAAGAAGAACCCATGAGATGATAACAAATGTCTTATAGAATTTCTTATTATTTAATGAGATTCCGTATTAATCTCTTGGCATTGGTAAGTTCAATATTCCCGATTATGGTTCTAGAGTTTCGGTGTTTTCAGTCCCTTCTAAATGAAGTCTTTTCTATAAGTCGGTAAAAATTCTCCCTTAGGAGATTTGTTCAATAATCACTGATTCAATCCCTGTCCACCTTATCCCTTTGTGCCCACAAGGGGTTCACTGATCAATCAATATTCAGAGTAGGTGTCTTCACTGATGTTTCAAAAACGGTGCCGCTGTCTTGTACAATGTTCATATTAAAATGTACTAATTACGCTAGGAAATGATCATCAGATCTTTTATGTTTATTATGCATGCAGTAGCACTATTATAGAGTTATACACACTAATCATTTTGATATAGGGCTAGTTCCACATAATCGGGTTTGTATACGCCCCACTTCAATTCAAAATTTGGTACCCGCCTATGTGGCACTACTCTTATATCTTTAAGTTCTAAGTCTCCATCACAATTCCAATCATTCAAAAGAAATTTCAGAAGTTAAAGAATGGTCCTGTTGACTTAGATATTTATTTCAAAATCATGTACCATGATTTAGGTTCCATAAACATATACCTATAGTTTGCAACTCTAAGTTATACAATTAATCAGGGCCTATACTAGAATTTCAGAACCATAGACATAATATGTAAGGTACACAATTGGTATATAATTTCTGAGATAATGTAGGGTTTGAATGGGATTTCTATACATAATAATCATAAAAGAGGTCTTAGGGAAAATTCTGGAATAACCAGGGTCCTTTTCCTAATTTCCAGAAACTCAAGGGTTAGGTAAGTGCTTTAACATAACTCTAAGTTCTGTAACATAAGTGGTGTCTACACTTTCCCATACACCCCCAGGTCACCATACTAAAAGATACAACACAACATGTTATTAAAAAAAAGGTGATTAGCACTTTATCGTCACTTCCAGGGAATGGGTCTCACGCCCGAACATTTATGGGGGGTCAGTGGCCAGATTCACATGGGTCTAGGACCATCCTAGTCGCCCATCAGGGACCAGACAGATGGCTGGTCTTGATCAACAATCAGGTGAACCAGTGGGTCCCACATAGGGGTGAAAATCTGGCACGGCACGGCACGGCCCACTGACGACCGGGCCCAATCATGCCCAGGCCAGGCCGGCACGACCCATGAATAATATGCGGGCCGTGCTGTGCCAGACCCAACCTTCTGGGTCATCCCAGCACGGCCCAGGGCACGGCTCTGGTCGTGCTGTGCTGGGCCGGGCCCTAGTCGGGCCTGAGCCGTGCAGCCCGTGAGCGGCGCACAAATCCCCCTCCCCTTTTTTTTATTTTTTATTTTTAAATTTTTGTAAGTTTTTTCAGTCTTAGAGACTTAGACTCTTGGTCTTGGATCAATTTCATTAAAATAAAGAAATTAAGAGAAATAAACAAGTAGAATAACACTAATGATGTTTTGAAAAAATGCATCAAATAAATTGTATTTCCTTGAAATTTAAGTTACAAAAGTTTAAAAAAATTACAAGTTTGAACTTGGATCAATATATATAATGAAATTCAAACCTTCTGATAAATGAAAAAAGAATTACAACTTTATAAACCTATGATACATTCTAAAAAATAAATTACAACTTTAAAAACCTATGATACATTCTAAAAAATAAATTACAAGTTGAAAGCCTATTATACATTCTAAAAAAAATTATACTATGATATATGTAATGCTGCTAGCTCGTCTTCTATCTCGATTTCATCTTCGAGGTGTTGTTCCCTATCCTTTGCTTGATACCAATCCCGTAAGCACATGCAGGTCTCAACGGTTTCTTCTGTAAGCATAGTCCTCTTGGGGTCAATAAGGCTCCCACTTGCACTAAATGCCTGCTCTGATGCAACTGTAGACGTTGGTATTGTTAGTAAGTATATCACGGGCTATGGCGGAAAGCACGAGAAACTTAGTTTCGAATGATTTCCACCATGCCAAAAGATCAAAATCATCTTCTTCATCATTCGAGATTGAAACAAGATCGCTCCCCAGGTATATTATTAATTCATTAAGGTTGTAAGAGGATCCTCCGAAAGAAGAGGAGTTACTTCCGTGAGATTTCCTCATAATACTCCAAATGACCTTCTTTTTTCCTTTATGTACTTGGGGAGGGCCTGTTGGGACCGTGGGTGCTATGGATCTACCTAATCGGGTAACATAATCCAAATAAAGTGTTTCTAATCGTGTCTTAACTGTAAACATGTCATTTATATTAGTTGTATTCATATTAGAGTTTATTTCATTAAGAAGGGTTTCTACACCTTTTAATTTCAATCTAGGGTCTAATGCAGCAGCTAAACAAAATGTTAAAGGAGTTATTCTCCAATATTGTGAAAACTTTGCCTCCATTTGTACACTCATAAGTTGAAAAATTGGAAAATCTCTATACTTTTTAAAAGTAAGACTTATTTCATAAAAATGGGTTAAAGCTTGATTTGATGTGGGATAATATACCCCGGAAAAAAACAATGTTGCATCATGAAAAACTTCTAAAAAATCTCTTATTATCTTAAGAAGGGTCCATCTATCATCACTTATAAAAATATTTTCATGCTCCAAATAAAGTTGACAATATTGATTTAGTGCCATTTTATAGGCACATGATTCTTTTAACATTTTATAGGTAAAATTCCATCTATGCTTTACATCATGTGATATTTTCTTTGGTCTTGGACTCAAATTTACACATATGTCCCTCACCATTGTTTTTGCGAGGGAGAACAAAAAATATATCCTACAATCCATTTAATAATCTCTAAATCATCTCTAATAGATTTCACCCATACTTGTACGATAAGATTTATGATGTGGCATTCACTTCTATTGTGAAATAGATCTCTATTTAAATCAAGTTGAATCGCAGGTTTTAGTAAATCTGCTGCGACATTGTTAGTGCTTGCATTATCTAAAGTTATAGAAATTATTTTATTTTTAATTTTATATTCTCTAAGTTTTTCAAGGATGGTGGACCCTATCCTAGCACCAGTGTGTGGGAATTCTAACATAGAAAACGAAATCATTCTTTTCTGCATCACCCAATCACTATCAATATAATGTGATGTGATTGCAATGTACCCCAGATTTTATTTAGAGGTCCATAAATTTGAAGTTAAAGCCACTTTTCCAGGTATATTTTCAAAAACATTTTTTAAATTCTCTTTTTCTTTCAAAAAAGTTTTTGTTGTATCATTTCTGGTAGTAACTCTAGATATTTTCTGCCATGAAGGAACAAAGGCAGACCTAAAAAAATCTTTCAAAGGACTAGTCTTCGGAAAGTATAAATGGTAATTGGGGAACTATTATAAACTTAATAAGTTTATATCTAGCATTAGTAGGGTCATAGTTGAAAACTCGTTTTATTCATCTTTCTACAATTTGTTACAAGAGATGGAGTCCACACCAACATGGATTTCCTCATTCTATCATATCTGATCATAAAAGAGAGATTTCAGCACTTAAAAAAAAAAACAGTAAACAGTACTGTTCCACACAGCCAGTAACGGTTTCACGCATCCAGGCAAAGGGGTGATCAGATGGTGGGCCCTCCATGGTCCAACTCACCTGGGACCTGGTCCACCTTGGTTGCCCATCAGGGACCAAGCAGGTGACTGGTCCTGATCTTTGATCAGATGAACCAGTGGGTCCCACAACCAAATCCACCAAAAACCCAAAAATCCCCTAAAGTACCGATACATGGGTTTTTAGATTTCAGATGAGGGCCAGATGGGCCCAGTCCCAAATGGTTCCATCTCCACTGTGGTCGCCTACTCGCCCAAGGGTCTGCTTTCAAATCCCTGGGACCTATGAAGCACGGACGCGGATACAGGACATGCCATTTCTCAAAAAAGTAAATTACGATACGTCTAGGATACGTTTAAATTTTTTTTTTTTTAATATTTTTTATATGACTATGTAATAAAAATCTAACATTATTTCAATCAAAATAGCCATAAAATATGCACTTTCATATACATATATATAATACATTATATATCTATTCATTTGTGAATGGGGACAGCTTTTGAAGAATTTCGTTACTGTCAGCACAAGAATTTTCAGATATCTTCTAACCAACACGCCCTTAATAAAGAATGAACTCTTTTAAAGAGTAAAAAGTTTTTTTATTTTGTTGCTGTTTTTTTTATTGTATCTGGGCCGAGCTTGACTCATCTCAAGCCCACAAGATGGGCCTTGCCTCACTTGAAATTGGAGTGGGGGACACATGAGCCTAGCCTCACTTTGAAATAAGAGTGGGAGGGAGACACTTGATGCTTGCCTCACTTGAAAACTTGAAATTGAAGTGGTACCCACGTGACAGACTTGACTATTGGAGTGGGAAACATACCCACGTGACAGACTTGACTATATCTCTGCCAACCATAATAATATCATAAAGAGACCTGAGTTAGCAACTCTTTCTGCCCTTGACGAGAATAGATGAGGAGAGGGTAGGCGATGATGGTGGAGGCGACGACATCTTCGCGGCCAATGGAGATGGTGGTCGGCTGTGGCGACGTCGGTGCATGTATGCTTTTTTTTTTTTATGTTTCTCTTCACTTGTCTCTATTTTTTTTTTCTTCTTCTCTGGGTCTGGGCGATGGAGGCGAAGGGGAGATTGCGAGGCTGCAGCGGCACAGCAGGCTACGTGGAGGAGACGGCACAACACAGCACAGCAGGCAGCGGCACAACAGGTTCCTGCTCTTCTTTCTTTCCCTTCTCTTCGTTTTTTTGTTTTTTCCCTTCTCTTCTCCTTTCCCACGCTTTCTTCCCTGTTTCTCCCCCCGCCGCCCCCTTTTTTATTTTTCACTTAAAACGAGTCCTGCCCGTATCCCGGACGTGTCCCGCACGCGTCCGACATTAAAAAAATAATAAGATATGCTTTTTGCGTATCCCGGACATATCCATGGCGTATCCGACTTATCCGTGTCCGATACGCCCGGGATATGAATTCAGGGCCCCATTTTGCGTATCCGTGCTTCACAGCCTGGGACAAATCCATGATCGAGTGGGCCACATGGTCCCACTATCCCAATGGACAAAATTTGTCTCTGTCAACTGAGTTAGAAATTCCAGATTTTCTGTCTTGGATCTCCAACAAACTATCTTCTCTGGAATGGAACAATAACCTGTTGTTTTATTAACAGGTAGGCCTTCATCATCTCATCAATCCAAGGTGTTATTCATTATCTAACTACAAATCTGGTATGAGGATTACAGATTCTGGTCAAACCCTTCTCGGATCCTCATACCAAGAAGAGAATGGAATCCTCTTCATTTGTCAGTGATCAGATTCCATTCCCTTAGATCCTTTTGAGTATAATCATTACTAGTGAAAACAACAATAAACCCATATTACTTTGTATATTCAGAAATATTACTCACCTCCTAGTATAGCAGATTGTGGCACGATTGATATGAGGCCTAGAGTATTGCATCCACTAGATCTTCCGGTTTCTTCCTCCCAGTGATTCTTGTTTGTCGCCTTCCAAGAAAAATCCTTCTGCACTCTTTCCTCTCCTCTCCTCTTTAACCCAAAATGAAACAGTCGGAAATCAACGCAGAAGGCACATAAAGGGTTCACTAATTTTGGGATAAAGTCAGATCTCTACCCTTTAGGAAATCCCCCCTGGGTACCCGAACGGTAGCCTCCTCACAAGGAGGTATCGTTCTAACAAGTAACAACCCAACAAAAAACAAAAGGGTTACTAATGGGTTGTTAACAGGCTAGAAACAATTAATGCAACCCAACCCAACCCAATACCTTATGGGTCGGACGAATATGGGCCTAACCTGGCCCAGATTATTACAATTATTGATACAAAGGAGATGGGTCAAAGTTCTTTGGGGATCTGGACCCACTGAGGCTACATGGGAACTCAAGGAACAGATGGCTCGGAAGTATCCATAGTTGTTTGCTCAGGTAATTTTATTCTTACTTTCTTTTGATTTATGTTTCATTCGGAGGACCGAATGATTCTAAAAGTTTAGGGGAAATGTTACATCCCGTCCCGAATTAATCGAGATTAACGCTAATTAATCATGTTTAATTTAGTTAATTGTGTTTAAAGGTCAAATTAAGTTAAATTAGTCTCAATTGGTTGAATTGAGCTTAATGGATTGAGTTTGAACTGAGAGTGATTCATTTGAGCTAGTTTTGAACTCAATTGGGCTAGAAAAAGGACTTTTTCATAAATTTCAGTTTTTGCGTATTTCGTCGAATACGGTAGCTTTTGATACCATCGCGTGTATCTCGAAGAGTACATCAATTTCCATACTAGACTTCATTGCATTTGATCTTGTATAGATCAATTGAGTCTTCATTTGACTCAAAAAGTAAATAAGGTTATGTCATAGGGGTTTTGTGCAAAATTCAGGTTATATGATGTTAAAAGAACCCAAACTTCATTTCAATTGATTCAGTTCCGGCAATAACAAAACCCTTGGCTCCTTTTTCCTTTCTTCTCCATTTCTTGTCCATCAAAGACTTGGGAAGTGGCTGTGCAAGTGATTTTTGGAAGAAAATTTGTGTTGACTTCATCTCCTTCATCTCCTTCGTCAACTTGCTTTACTTCTTTGGAGTTGGAATTAGGAGAAACTTCAGTTCTTCCTTTCTTCAAGCTACAAAGTAAGTAATTGTAGAGATTTCAGTTTCAATTAGGTTCTTTAGATCCTTCTTCATCACAAGCATCTCATTGTCTTCCCTTCTTGTTGTTTTCATTTTGTTAGGGTTAGTAAAAAGGGTTCAAGGGGTGGAATTCATCTCTAAATTGAGCTTAAGGAAAGGGGTTTTGAATTGGATTTTGAATTGAGGCAAGTATAATCAGTTCAATTGTGAATGGATGCTGGTAATCTTCTATTAATTCGTTTATGTGTATAATTTCAGCCTTCTTTGTAGAATTTATATATGAGTGTTGAATGGTTTAGCGGATAAGAAGTTGGAAATTGTAAAATGATGATTGAGAAGGGGACAGAAGGTCCCATATTATGTGCAGGTTCAGAATGAGTGGAATGAAGAAGTGGAAGAAGGAGATCAGTTTCAGATTTCTGAAACTGATATCGTGTCAGGTCTGATCGATCGGACCTGTAGCTCCGATCGATCGGATGACTCAAAACTGTGTCCGGATTGAGTTGATTCCATTTGAATCAAAACTTCTTTTTATGCATTTTAATAGTTCTATAAATTAGTTATGAGGCTAATTATAGTGTAATACTGAACTATTAAATGCTAAGGATCACTAAGACTTTATAGGACCCTAGAATTGCTATTTTGGCTTAAAACATGAGTCAATGGAATTAAACACATAAGACCTCTTGCAGGCTGGGAATCTTATGTGTATTATCCATTAGTTTAGCACTTAACCATGGGTGTTAATGTAGGAGACTCCAATGTACACTTCATACACCATGTAGTACCAAATTGAAAATAACATGTACATTGGATAACCTAAAATTACATTGAAATGGATGGTTAGAGACGGCGGATAATTAGATTAGTTGACTAGTAATTTATCTTGACTCTCTAAATTGTTTTGCATTTCATATATTGAAATATTATGGTTGACCTCAAATTCTATATTGTAATTGCATGAATCTTTGTTTTCCTTCAATTGATTTGATTGGAATATATGGAATTGAATTGATAACCAAAGGTGATACAATTAATTTGATTAAAGTATATGATTTGAATTGACTCTTTGAGTTTGGCACTACTTAGTTTGATCTTTTAAAGCTCGTTAGAGCTGAAATAGATTAATTGTACAATTCCTATTGCAGTAGATGGTTATATTGGGGGGATCCAGAGCTCCGTGGTGATGCCAGTTGTCCTTGGCCCAGACACTGGTCAGATCCCACATAATTGAATGCTTCCATTGGAAGATTTGAAATGTGATGCTAATGTAGTTGCCAATTAAAGTATAAATCTTATTTTTGAACCTGACAGCATAATCTAATTTCAATGCACAATTTGCCTAGTATTCGGTATTTAGAAAATGTTAGATGGATGAAGGATAAGTGTTGTTAGATGAATGAGGAATAAGTATTTACTTATATACAAGAACAAAGAAGATAAACAAAGTTGCACCAATTATCATTGAATTAAACTTATGAGTCACACTATAAAATTATGGGAGAGAGTAATGGAGTAGAGCCTTAAACTTATGAGACCTAGATATTTGAAAATCAATTTGTTTTCATACTAGGGAGGTCAAGTATGAAAACTTTATTTTCATAGACAATTAAGGGAAAAATACAAGGAGAAGAGGAAAGATCTTCATATGGTCTCTATCAATCTTGAGAAAGACTATGACAAGATACTTAGAGCTTTGGTTTGGCGGTTCTTCTATAGAAGGAGTGTTTTAAGAGGTTCTATTGATAAAGACTTGTATGAGGGAGTGACAACGAGTGTGAGAACTGCTTGTGGTGAGGCAGATGAGTTTCCATTGACCATAGGTTTGCATCACTGGTCAACTTTAAGTGCTTTTCTTTTTGCATTGATTTTGGATGTGTTAACTGCTCATGTTTAAGAGGAGGTGGCATGGTGTATGTTGTTTACTAATGTTATAGTATTGGTGGATGAATCAATAAATGATGTGAATGCTTAACTTGAAAGATGGCATGAGGCTTTAGAATCCAAAGACTTTAAATTAAGTCGCACAAAAACAAAATATATGAATTGCAACTTCAGTAAGGACGTGCTAAGAGATGAACCTCCTGTGAGAATTGAAGCTCAATAGATACCACGAAGAGATTCCTTCATATACCTTGTTCTATAATTAGTAAGGATAAAGAGATTGATGAGGCTGTTGAACATAGGATAAGAGGAAGATGGCCAAGTAGAGACTTGCATATGGAGTGCTTTGTGATTAGCACATACTAACTAGATTGAAGGGGAAATTTTATAGGAGAACGATTAAACAAGCAATGACCTATGGCGCATAATGTTGACCAATTAGACAACAACTTACTCAAAGAATGAGTGTAGCAGAGATGAGTATGTTGAGATGTATGTGTGGTAAAACTAAGAAAGATTCAGAAATGAGCATTCAAAAGCATTTAGGGATAGCATCAATAGGTGATTAATTAGGAGAGAGATGGTTTGGATATGTCCAATGAATGCCAACAACAACATCGGTGAGGAAAAGTTTTTCTATGTAGGTTGATGGCCCCTTAAGGCAAAGGGGTGGGCTGAAGAGGACATGGATAAGGATAGGTCTGAAAAAGTGAAACCTATTCAAGGATCTGGCCTAGGATGTATTGGAATGGAGAATAAGAATTCATGTAGTTGACCCCAACATAGTTGGGATATGACTTTGATGATGATGAACTGTATTCCATTTAGTCTTTTTCCCCCCTCTTTTTTGTATTGTGTATTACTTGAGGAGGTTTGCTTGATGTATTTATAAAAGCTTCTCATTAATTTGTTGCTGGTTTGTTTGGAACCTAATTAGGGTCATATAGTTATATTAATTTTCTTTAGCTTGTTTCTGCGCTAAAGGTATACGACAAGTTTACTCTTTCAAGCTTGATGAGTCTTCCTACATTTTGCACTTATGAATTAGAAACCCTAGTTATGAATGTAACCAAAAGTCCTGAATATGATCATTAATTGTAAGTCCTCGTTATGAGCATCCATTAATTTTGACATGAAGTTGATTCGATCAAAGATTCCAGAACTAAGTTCTTTCACTTGTTACTTTCAGGCGGCAGAACAAGAGCGAGCCACATTTGTATCATATCTGCTGCCACTTCTGGCAGAATACAACCTGCAACTACCTGTGTCTGATGCTCAATCGATTGTCAGTAACCTCAAGGTTTGTATTGACTGTTTTCTGCATGCTTACAGCTTAGCATGGATGACAGAGAGGTTCCCCTATTTTCTGTGTTTTGTTATATCATATACCAGATACCGTAAAAATATCTCACTGTGCCTGCAGACTTCAGTCTGAATATTTTGACCTTTTTCTTGAGCAGCTAATGGTTTCTGGTTTTGCTAGATTTTCATGCATGTTGCATGATTCCTTCCCCATTTGTGCTATGGGAACTAAAATTTTAGTGCATGTCTTTGATTTGGTTCCCTACTTGTTCTTTGTTATCCTAAAAATTGGTGCCATGAGATTGTCAAGCCACCTAGATAAGTGCCAATGCATGGGGATGGTTGGGATGTGAGGGACTACATGGATAGGGCTGGGCGAAAAACTACCCCATCAAGTCGCCCTAGCTTGTGTTATGAGGGCTAAACAGTAGCATTTTATAAACGATTGATTTTTTGGCACCCAAATCACAATGGCAAGGTGATGGGTGAGGGTGATTTAGACTCACTTCCTATCATGCAGGTCCACATGCTTCTACCCATCGCATGTATTGGCAGGCTACTGGGTAGGAATTGTTGGGTTTGTATTTTGAGAAAACTTGCACTTGCCTAGTTCTTCTTTGCTGATTATAGTTTGTCCCACATTGGTTAAACTCTAAGTTGGGATAGTACTTGTATTCACTTTCCTCTTTGATGCACTTCTTTAATAAAGAAAGATACTTATGTCCAAAATGCAATCCACACGCGAGGTGGACTGCACATGTGCACGATGACTCTTTAGATGAGCTTTGTACTTAGCATGTATGCATTGTTGCGAGGAGTCATGAGGAACTCTTTATTATTGCACCTTCTTGGTCTGACCCGATTGCTCCACCGGTTGAGTCAGACTAGCTGTTGCGGGTCGAGTTAGACTAGCTATTACTAGTTGTTTGAGAGATCCTTAACTATTGACCATTTTGACTCATCTAATTGGTTCAGTCACGACTCTATGCCCAGTCAGCTACCAGAGTCACCCTTCATTCAAATTGTTGTACCTTCACTATTGGCAACCATTTATTCAAATTGCCACCAGTTCAGCCCCTCCCAACAACTACCAGTGCAGCACCTTTGCTCAAGCGGGGATCCTGGATGCCATTCCAAGAATGTAGCCTTGGGGGTGCATAAAAAAAAAATCTTCAGCCTTCTGTTTGGGCCTTGGGGTGCATACTATCGTGTTCAAGGTTGGTCGTCAGTCAGCAAACTGCAGTCCAGCTGACAGTATTTGGGCCTGGGTTGTCTTGGAGGCAGACTAGTTGGCAACCCTTGCAGACACTTATAATAGTGACTTAGTGAGGGGCATTTACTGTCTTAAGGACAGCCTGATCTGTTACTCAGGCAACCATCTCAATATATATTTTGCATTAGGCCTCACAAGGTGTCATTGTACCCTCTTCCAACTCACTAGGCTACAAGTCTATTTGATTTAGTGATCTAGTGCATTGATGAGTTGGCTATAAGCCTATAACTATCTTGAGACAGGTGCTGGTGTATTATGAGGCCATATTACACCCTCTATCTGTTTAGAGATATAGTTCAAAGTGATGTGTATAGACCTGTTTTGATACAAATTATGTTGTTTTTGAGTATCTTGTTTACTTCAATTGGCTTCTGCTTGCAGGTTTTGTTTAAGCATCTGCAGGAGAAGCTAATCATTACTGAGGTAGGTTATGTAAATATTGCAATGTGTGTTATTATTATTATCATTATCATTATTATTATTATTATTATTATTATTATTATTATTATTATTAGCGAAGGCTGCAAAGGTCCTTTAATTGAAGAATTGAATAAATTTCGGAAAAAACTGTGAAGGACCTCTGTTGTTATCGCTATTAAAATGCAATAGCTGTGATCATCTACTAAGCTTTAAAATGACCTTTGCATCTATTATCAATGCTACAGGAGAAGTTAAAGGAGTCCCAGTATCAACTGACCCCATGGCGCTCTGATGTTTTGAACAATACTAATTTTCCTTCACAGCAGTCAGCTCTTTCCTTTGGTTCAGCACTGAATACTTCTGTATGATCATATCTTTATATTAGTTATTTTTCCATGTCATAATATTTCCTTAAATTCTTTTGTTTCTGTGTCAGAAGAAAAACAGCCTTGAAATGGTTCCTCAGCCAGGATATATACACGCCCAGATGTCGAACTCTTCTCCCTCAAATGCTCAGACAACACGAGATGATTGGGAGTCAGTAGGGAATCATGGTCATCACCCTGGTTTGGGTGGTGTTGCATCAAATAGATTGGATCGCGATAACTTGGGAAGGCCATCACCTTCTGGAAGCAGGTGAGCGGGTCAAATGGAGGACAAATGCTCTGAAGGGAAATTCACAGAGTAATACTATTTGCTTTTGTTGGTGAATTTTGTATTAATTGCAGCTTTTGACTAGTTATATGTGCATTTGTGTGCCTGTGGATTTGTGTAGGTTTGTGCAAGTTGTGAGCAATCATCAACCACGTGAATTTTCTTTTAACATATATGTAAAAATAGAGTTCTCCCCACATCGTAGCTTGCCTAAAACTAATCTTATTTATTCCTAAACAATCCTTACCTTTCATCTCTTAATGCAATGAGATCACCGAATGCTCAAGTAATCCTAATCATAGAAGGAAATTAAATCCAACAATAATAACTAAATAGGCTGTTACTTACAACGTTAGTTGAACAATCTGTTCGACAGAAAATCCTTGGCCTGAGGCGATGGGCGAGCTGTAAATGGGCCTGCACAGTTGGGCTTCTCAGGCCAGATGTAAACTGATGTATCCCGGGTTCATCTGGACTTAATTTTGCCTAGTTAGGGTTTGTCGGGGTCTGCTTGGGCCTCATATTGCTCGGGCTTGGGATGGAGTCAATCTGGGTTTAGCTTGGAGCCTTTTTGGTTTAGCTGGGCCTGAGATAGGCATAGATGTGCCTAGAACAGATCTGGCTGGGTCGGACTTTTCTCCTATGCGCTGGATTTGCAGCATTAACTGTGCATCTATTGTTCTTGAGTCCTGTCCTGTGGACCTTTTAGATTTAGAATTGGGAGCGGATTCACCACTTTATTGTTCACAGACAGCCAGATCTCAGGGTTGAGTATTTCTTTTCCAACTTTAGTAGCTAGTTCACTTCAAAGGCCCTGGGGGGTGCATATTTCTACTTCTAGTGCGTCATTCAGTGTTGAAGAGGCCGACTGGCTTCTACTTCTAGTGTGCGAAGGATTCTTTTGCTAAAAATATTAGGTATTTGGTTGGCTCTAGGGAGAAGATTATGTCTTTGGCTAGATGATCCGGCAGGAGAGGGATCCTTGGTAGTCTAGGTTCCAGATATATTTATTTGTTTTCAAGACCATAAGTTAAGTGCTACATGGATACAGTGGGTAGCCAAGTGTTATGGGGTCCTATGTTTGGAAGAAATTTTCTGGAATTCAAAGAAGGCCTTCTATTCTCTCTTCTCGATCTTCTTGGGCATGTTTACATTTTTTTTTTGGTGGGGGGGTGGTACAGACCAGGCCCAAGAAGTCAGCTGGGCCAATCCATTGGCCCATAGGTCAACCAGGACCATTGGGTTCAGTCCACATTCCCAATTTGATCGAGAACTACTGTGGAGTTCTAATTTTATCCTATTTCTATTTTTTGTTATTAATTAGGATTAATATTAGCTAGTTTCCTATTTTATTTAAACTTCTTCAATAATAGAAGGTCTTGTTTGCTAAGGGATCAATCCTATTTTTGTTTATAAGGATATGATCAAACCCCATTGTATTTCATGCTTATTTTCAATTAATCAAAGATTTATGAGTTATTCTCTTCTATTATGGCATTTTCCATTATTTTGGGTGTGCCCTAGTGCTTGAATCCAAAGATGGATTCGATCAATCCTCTATTCCTCTGGGAGATTGATTTCAATCGCGGATCCAGGGTTGCACCACAAAAGGATGTGGATGTGCACTACTGATGGTTCTTTCTCCGTAGCTTCTTTCTCTGTATTAATAAGAGGTTCCTTAGCTCCTGCCTCGTAACCCTCTGTATTGCACATGAAAAGTGAAGGCGCTTCATGGGTTGTTGCATTTGGTCTGCTAGCTCTTTGGGGTGCGGTGCTCACCATGGATAATCTTCGTAGGAGATAAGAGTCATTATGACCTCTTGCCCGTGTCGCTTTGTGGATCTCAGTGCTAGGCTGGTTTGCGTGCAGGGTCTTTCCCTGGACTATTCTTGACCTCTTTGAGACTTGGATGATGGCGATGGACTCGTTTAGAGGTAGAATTATGTGGAAGTTATCGTTTTTTGATTCTCTATGGGTTTTATGGAAGGAAAGAAATTTATGCTTGGGGGGGGGGGGGGGGGGGGGACTAATTTAAAATTTCTAGTCAATCTAATTCAAACAATCCCCACAAATTCACTTGAAATGAACAACCATTGTACATGTAACTATATAGCAAGATTGGCTAAATACTTAAGAGTGCACCAATATGATCAATGTGAATTTAGCACAAGTGTAAGTGTGTCGACTGTATCTAAGATATAACTCTCTAGCACATGTCTCTCAAAAACATAATTGAATGATTATGATGCATAGAGAGATTATGACAAATGATTTATAGTGGTTCGGTCCCAGACCTACATCCACTCTCAATAGTTTCCACTCTTGGTTCCACTATATTGAGGCAACCACACAGGTAAACCTCTAATCACATACACAGGATTTTTTTTTTTTGATACGGTGGCTCGATCACACAACTCTACATCCACCAACTCAAATTACAAACTAGAACACTTGCCTCTTGACTTGGTCTTGAGAGTGTTCCTTGATGCTTGAATAGTGCTTCAAGCTTTGACTCCTTGGTGATGATGATGCTCCAAGATGTGCACTACCAAGAGGGCCAGGGAGTCTAAATCTAGGGAGGAAGGGATTTAACTTTGAAGGTTCAAGGTTCCCTAGATTTTGATTCCACAAACCACACTTAACGAGAGATTTGAATGCTCTTAAGTATGACTAATAGAAGCCTAAGTGTGAGTTGAATTGGATTTTGGGAGCTCTAAGAGTGTTTTACTATGAGGTTACAATGTGTGGGAAAGAGGTCTCAAAATTCCAAGAGTTCTAGCCATTGGAATGAGCTCAAGTATATATAGAACGCTCTCCAACAGCTAGTTGGCGGTTAGCCTTCAACCATTTACGGTTAGCCACCAAAGCCCCAATGGCTAGTACAACGGTCTAAAGTTTTGAATTTCGGTTGGCTCGCGGTTAGCCGTGTACACATTACGGCTGGCTGCGGGCTGACCGCCAGCTGACCGAAAAACAGCTACTGCCTTTCTAACCGCGAGCTGACTGCTATGTAACCACGATTGGCTTACGGTCACATTGCGGTTTGCCGGCGGGCTGATTGCCTGGTCACCGACAGCAGTGAACCTGGCAGAAAAATAGGTACTGCAAAAGTGACCGCGAGCTGGCTGCGAACCTGGTGGGTTAGCCGACCTCCTGTATCTAGAATTGAGCAAATCCACTGCTCGATTTGGCAAATGAAACCCTATTGAAATTACCAATTAGTCTAAGGGTCCTATTGGCCGTTCTTGGTTGGTTTAGGGTCCACAATGCTTGAATAGGTTGGCACAAAGATGGAGGTCTTCCTCGATGAATCCGGGCCTTCCAAGACTTGTAGCAATTCCTTCAATCTTGATCTTCCTTGAGGGACACTTAGAGGCAAGGTCTTGGACCAACAGACATGGAATTGACAATCAAAGGCAGTGCATATATGACTATGGCACTAACAACCTCCTCCTTTAGGTTGCTTTAAATTGAATTTTGATGGGAATACGATTGGGAACCCGGCTATTGTGGCCATTGGTGGAGTCGTTTGGGATTGTAATGCATCACATGCTCTTTCCTTTTCTGGTCCTTTGGGTTTTTTCTTGGTGAACTGGGCGGAGTTGCTTGTCTTCAAGACGGGTCTTCGGAAAGCTCTTCGTTTCAATCTCTGTGGGTTTATTGGTAGCGGGTGATTTGTTGTGCCATTATTCATTGGGCGTT
Source organism: Litsea cubeba (assembly GCA_012931725.1). Lineage (NCBI taxonomy): Eukaryota > Viridiplantae > Streptophyta > Magnoliopsida > Laurales > Lauraceae > Litsea > Litsea cubeba. Next base: position 10,897,480 of record CM022953.1, read on the forward strand.
TGGCAGTTTTGGAGATTGGCGGATGTAGTGGAAGAGGCACTAGATTTAGCGAGAAATTTGAATGGCTCCTTCATCCATGTCAAGCGATGGTCTAGCGAAGGAGGGAGTTTTGTGTGAGAGTTTGTTTATTTCCATTAATAGCTCTCTGTCTTGATGTTTTATGTTGATGGTGTTCTTTTGTTCTTTGTATCCTCTGGGTGTTTTAGCTGTTGTACTGCGAAGCTTATCTTTAATGAAAGTTGTCATTCAAAATAAAATAAAATAATAATAATAATAAAAAAATAAAATAAATAAGAAGTGATTATTATATATATTTTATATTTAATCCAGTTGATATTTTGTAAATGTCATCTTGTTCTCTGGAAAATAATGAATTATGGAAATCTCTCAATATTTTCAAAATATCGGTGATTTCTGTTATGTGGATCATACCATCATCCAATCAGGGTTGGCTTGTTCTTAAAATTTTCCTTTTGTGTAATTTATGTTCAAGTTCCAAAGAATGTCCCAGACAGTTATATTATGTTATCAATTTGCATTGATTTCTGTGGTTGTCTATATGCAAAACATTTGAAGCTTGTATAGTATTTTAAGAATTTGTGCATTGGTATTAATGTGCACATATTATTACTCTGCTAGTTTTTTTCAGTAAATGCGGTGTCTGCCTAAAAAAATATTGTTTTTTCTTATACAACTTCAGGAAATCTATGGCACAAGATACAGCAAGGCTTGTGGTTACCCAGAGTGACTCTCATGTCACATCCATCGGTGAAGAGAAGAACAACAGACCTCTGTTCTTCAATGAGTTCATTGGTAGCAATGAGATGGACAGGTCTGATGCTGGACTCCAAAATGCGAGAGAACCACCTCCCCAATGGGGTTCAAGAGGTTCTTATTTGATGAACACAACTGATGATCCAAACTCCTCACTGCCTCCTTATTTGCCACCGGTACTTGAGGAACCTAGTTCCTCATTTTCTGAAGGTGATAAACTGGAACCTAGTTCTTTAGTCTTATCACTAATCAATTGCTCATTGATGAGGTTGTGATTTGCAGCTGCTGAAGATGATCCTTTACCAGGTATAAGAGATCTACAGATTAATGGACAGGCCTTTCCAGGACAAGCACTTCAAGCATGTGGATACTCTATTAATGGAACAACTAGTTGTAATTTTGAGGTACATTTTAGGATCCTGAATGTAATTTTTCATGTTTTTAGTTTTATCTTTTCCTCCCTCTATGTTAGTAGCACAGATTTTTCTTTCATTGTTATAGCATAGATCTTTTTCATTGGCTTTGAATCCTATATCATTTTATTGTTTTGGCTTATTATATTTGAACAGTGGGTACGGTATTTGGATGATGGGTCTGTGAATTACATAATTGGTAATGTATCCTATTTTATACTTGCTATCGTACTTCTTTTTTCTTTCCACCTCCCCAAAACTCTAGTTCCTAATATTTCCTGGCAACAGGTGCGAAGCAACCTAACTATTTGGTAACCGCTGATGATGTTAATTTTTGCCTTGCCATTGAAGTCCAACCCTTGGATGACAGGAAAAGAAAGGTATTTCACTTGTAGAAGTCTATTGGATAAATTCTTTCCATGTACCGAACTTCTTTGTAGTTATTTCTTGTAGTCATCTCACTGGAAGCTCACACTCTGTAGTAGTTATGGAAGATAGGCTTCAGAATAATGCTATTGTATCTAAGAAATGCAGTCAAGTTGCCATTTTGAGATATTGTGGTAACTGGTAAGGATGGATATTGTATTTGTGGAGCATACAGGCTCTTCCAATGTGTGATCAGTCTCTCATCATATTTGAATTTTTATATGAGGAATTTGGATGGAGTCTAGGTAGCAATCACAAGGCTTCTTTCAGGGAAGTAGAGGAAGACGGAACTACAAGCTCCCTCTTCCATTGACCTGAGCTTAGTATAGATATCCTTCTCCCCTTAGGCCCCAATTGGACATTACAAATAGTCACCTTTTTACTGAGACTTAAAATCTTTTTTTTTTTAACCTTGACTTCCTGGGTCGTTGTGTCTTCCCCTCCTTGGGAAGATTTTAGTTTCATCAAATAACCTTTTAATTTCTGTGGCCCACTTGTCTAGAGGATGGTCACAAGGACCCCTAATGAATGAGGACAAAAGCATGTGCCTTAATTTGAGAAGTTTCTCATGACTATCATTGAAGCTGATTTTTAACTCAATGCAAGTTCAGTTTTCTCTATTTCTTCAACATTCTGCCAATGATTCTACCATACTTTTGGTCTATGTTGATGATATTTTCATCTCAAGTAGTGACACTTATGACATCCAACACGTAAACGATTTTCGCAACACTTCCTTAATTAAGATCCTGGCCACATGACATATTTTGGTGCTCGAAATCCAGACATATGCTAAAAGGATCTTTGTCTACAAGAACCAGTGTACTAATGATCTTATTTCTTTGGTGTAACTTCTTGAGGTTTTGTCTCTATGGATATTCCCTGAGAGCTGAATGTCAAATATTCTTGGGATGATGGTGATTAAGTTTCTGATCCTTCTATTGGGAACTAGTTGGTAGCCTATTCCATCTTACTACCATACGATGGGATGTGTTTTATGCTGTCACTATTGTCAGTCAGTTTATGGCTGACCTTGACATCTTCATATGGTCAAAGATCAGTGCATTATCTGGTATGTTTGTGGTTATAGTCTAATCTTTTTTTTTTCTTTTTATAACAATAAAATTTTATTTCACCAAAAAAAAAAAGGAACAAAGCACATCGAAAGTAAAATCAACAAAAAAAATAAGAAAAATAACTACACATCAAAAGACATGGTAGAGCTAAAAACTCCTCGAGCAAGACTATTTGCCACAGCAGGTTATAGTCTAATCTTTCCTTTACAGTCTTCCCTTTATCCACTTATCCTGGTGCGGATTGGGCTCGCTGCTCTACTACCAGCTGCTATATTGTCCTTGGTGATTCTTTGGTCTTTTGGAAATTCAAATAGCATATCGTGTCTTTAAATTGTCCACCAAAGCCGGACATCAAGCTATGTCATCATCGTGCTTTGAGATTCTTTGGATTTGTGGTCTCATATTTGGGCAGTGCATTCTACTGAATACGCCTTCTTTATTGGGGACAATACTAGTGTAATTCAGATTGCTAACAATCCTGTATTTCATTGAAGCATTATACATATTGAATGGACAGCCCTCAATTCGGGAACACCTGGAGGCCTGGAGCATCCTATTTTCACTCTTCCATTTGTGGCTTCCAATCTTCAACTTGTGGACATCTTCAATAAATCCATGACTAGGGACTGCCGTAATCTTGTCATTAGCAAATTGCTGCTCGTGAATCACTCATAAATTTGAGGAGTGAAAAAATGATGGTCATGAAGGCCTCCATAAGTGAGGACCGACCATTTAGGTTGTCTCTCAGTACTACCGTTCTGTAGATTGTGTGGAAATTGGAAAGGACTTTATACTTTATAGTATCTTGAGGATGGTAATTAGCATCAGTTAAAGATATAGAGAGATTGTAATTAACCTTATGAAAGGGAAAAAAGGTTTGATATTTTGAATATAAATAGGTGTGCATTCCCAGGATGAGAACACACATTCATTCCTCAAAATATTTACTGCTTCACATCCTTCTCATCCTTTGGTCAATTGAAAATGTGTTAAGTGTTCTTGGCGTACTTAGAGATAAATAATTAACAATTTAACAGATTAGAATCATGCTATGTTAAATCGTTAATTATCTATAGTTAGATATTGTAAATGTATTGTTTGATGACATTATAAATATATTGTTTGATGGCATGCACCAATAATTTGATATGGTAATTGCAATTATGTGCTATTATTTTATTACTGTCTGAATATGGTGATATAATTTAGCTTGGATATGTAAGCAAACTTGAATGTGGGTAAGTACTACTAGTTTTAAGGACAATTTTTTTTTTAATGAATTGCAGGGTGAACTTGTTAAGGTCTTTGCTAATGAGCACAAAAAGATTACTTGTGGTAAGCCATCTAATTTGCAATAGATAAATTGTTGCATCTAAAATGAAGCAATTTACGTGCTCGTATTTAGGTTGTGTTTTTGGTTTTTTGACAACCAAGCTTGCTCTTTGTATCAATTTATTAGTTGAAGAATTGAAGTACTTGATATATTTTCCATTAGCATACAGAAGCCCACTAGAATTTTCCAATAAGAAGGAATTCAAATAGAATATGCCTCCTTGTGGGGCCAACATATGACCAGTCCAACCTTGTACTCTAACCCCATGAATTGGCACACATTCCAATTTAACACTAATCCAACCCCATGACTCAGCCCATAAAACAGTTACCCTGAAGAGCTGTATTCTGTTTAGATTAGGGTAATTGTCTATTGTAACTTAATCTCCTCAAGCAGTGTATTGTGTTGTATTGCATCTGATACTACACTTAAACTTCGCTTTTTTATGTGTAAAATTTGTGTCCCTACCATATCCGTGTCATGTCTCTGTTGTATCCATGCCGTATCTAGGCATCATAGGCCCCAACTAGGTTGGGGTTAGCTACATGAATGTTGTTTCGCCAACCCAATCTATCCAAGGCCAAATCCTTAGATATATGGCACTTCTTTAGATTTATAATTACTACTTCCATTCTTGTCTTCTTCGGCCTACCTCCATCAACCTACATTAAAAAACCTTTGCTCTTTGACACCATTGCCGACCTATGCCAAACATCCCCAAAATGCCAGACATCCCCAAATCATCTCAAATGAGGCTCTCTTAATTTATCATATTGATGCTACCCTTAAATGCTCCTGAATGCGCTCATTTCTGATTCTCTCTTTTATAGTTTTACCACACATCTATTTCAACATTCTCATCTCTACTATACTTTTTGCATGTGTTGTTAACTGATTGGCCAACATTTTGCTCCATAGGTCATAGCTGGTGTAATTATCACAAAGCACTCTAGAACCAAATCTTCGCTCCAACCTCTTATCCTATTTTCAACATCCTCCTCAATCATTCTCTCCATCCTTACTAATTATAGAGCCAAGGTATTAGGAGTCAGAATTTAGATTGAACCATAAGGACTGGTCATGCAACACTTGTGACCAGTCCCAACACTTTATTTATATTATTTGCTATTTTCAGAGATTGCCAAAATAACCCCCCCCCCCCCTACCAAGGTTTTCCATAATTACAAATTAGTCCATTATGATTAAGAAATTACAAATAACTCCCTAGCTTATTCTCTACCTATGTAGATATTTTTTTTCACGTTAATTGAATTTAATGTGTTTCTGATGAGAAAAAAACATCAGTTATGACTTATGAGTTAATAGGGAAGGTGAGCTGAGTCTTATTGGATGATGCAATTCCTCGAATAAACTTCATTTGGGTCAAACCAATGAATTCATTTAGGCAAATTTGGCATTTTTCTATCAAGAAAAAGAGGCATTTTCCTCATGGTATCTGAGGAAAGACATTTTTCAAAGATGCTGGACAATCTTGGCAATAGAAATAGCCATGGATGGTCGATTTTCTTAGGAATGAGGTTCTGCATCATCCCTCTTATGAGAATGAATACAAGCATATGAAGGGAAGCTTGATGGTTACTTTTGGAACCTTTTGATCAGAGGTGTACATGCCTTTTGCCCACCTTTTCATAGGATACTTTAAATGCCAAACATACCTTTCTGGAGATACGGTGGATGTGAAACTTTTAAGTGGGTAGTGAGGTGGAGATATACTTGATGGATACAGCATGCATTAAATGGGGTGTATGATGTTTATTTGATACTTGCTCGACATATCACTAGTCAACTACTTTGCTGTTTGTTTTACCAAAACTGCATGGACTTTTTTATTCAACGGTTTGGAGTCCAGTGATTGTGCCCTCTGACAGTGATGTGTTTAGTAGTAAATTGGTGATTTGGTTATATCAATTAGCAACGAGTGATTCTTTGGAGTTGTTCATTGCTAGCTCTTTTAATATGGTCTAGATGATCAGAAAGGAAAATTGAATTTTCAATAATGGTTATTGCAATTATAGAAAAGGCAAAAATTCTTTTGTGGCAACTGTTCTTAAGGAGTTATTTATTTTAAAAATTCCTTTGATTTGCGAAGATATCGAGGAGTGTGGTAGTGCCTATCTGGCATATTGACAGTGCATTTTTAGATTTTCTTTGTATCCATTGCCTGCTTTGGGCTAGTCTCTTCGTCTTTGTGTCTCTTTTAGTATGGTCAGTTACCATTTTAATTTTTTATCATCATTAAGCTGTAATATGTAATGAAAAAGTTTGATTGGAGTTACAAAAGAAGTAACTTGATATAGTTTCTTTGGCAATTATACTAATATGTGCTCTAATATTTATGTAGCACATGACCTCATCAACAAAAGACTAAGGCATTATTGTGTTCATTTCTTGTCTAGAAAGTTTCTAATAAAAGTTACATGATTCATTTTTAAAAGTTCAGGTTTTCATTGTCATTCAATGGTTCCGAATTCACATTGCTAAGGACATTTATTCTCTTCATTATCCTTTGCCTGCATAGTGTAGGTCATACTGCCAACATCTTGTCACTGTTTTTACTGATGGCAGATCCTGAAATGCAAGAACAAATAGAGAAAAGCTTGTCTGTTGGACGTACATCATTTGAAGTTTCATTATCGGTATGATTTATGAAAGCTGTTTCGCGTATCCTATGGAGGAAAATAACAGAAATGGAATTTTGTTGTTATATTCCTCATGTCCTTTGATGTTGTTGCTTCTCTTCTTTATGTGCAGTTTGTCACCACAAAAGCTGGATGTGGTTACAGCTTCAACTTCTGAATGTTAATTCCATTGACTTGCAGGCAGGGTATCTAGATATCTGGGAGCCTGCGGTTTTGGCCATTAAGAGGGAAGCTTACTCTATCAAGTGCAATGGACCACGTGGTGTTGTCGTCACGGAGAAGTTTTCGCCTAGCACATTTGTATGGCTACTTACTCTTTCTTTCCTGTTTGATGAAAATATGAGGTTCTGATCAGGCTGAAACTTTTATCTGGTGCCACTCAAGTTTAGGGGGTAAATAATTTTGGTCATCTTTCATGTTTTGTATCTTTTGTGATGACATCTATTAGAGAAATATACGATGGAGACAAATGGTTAATGTTTATTTTAGTGGGAAAGCTGGTTCAATTAGTTTTGTCTCAACTTCTCTTGTTGTTGACTTCTTCACTATAGTTAATCGAGTCCAACATATAAAATGGGCCCCACTTGATAGTGCAAGACCTAGTAGTCGTCACATTACGACTGGTTTTTTGGTGGGGGTCATGCAATTTACAGAGATTTTTTTTTTTTTTTCTTTTGTAACGGTAAATTTTATTGCTCCAAAAAAAAAAAGAACAAAAGAGACTACAAGAAGAAACCCCCCAATAATCCAAAAGGAAAAATCAACTAAACATAAAAAAGAATAGAAGTACGGAAAACTCCCTCTTTTGCAAGAGCATTTAACCTCTCGAAAGATATGGTGAAAAGATGCACCCAATCGACTAGAGATATCTTGCACCTCCTCCACCCAATCTAGCAATCTCCATGGAATAGAAGCTTCTACAGAACCCTATTGAATAGCTGAGTAAGAATCCCCTTCAATAACAACATTGATGCTTTCCAAAGTTAACAACTCACGACAACCAATAAGAAGAGCATAAACTTCTGCTTCATTAGCACTTAGAGAATCCACAGGCCCGAGAAGTTTCTTAACACATTACCTTTCCAATCTCTGATAACTCCTCCAATACCACCCCTACAAAGAGGAGGAGAAAACTGCCATCAAAATTTAATTTTGAAACACCATTGGGAGGAGTTGTCCAAAGAGTTTTCTGAACAAGTTTAACCCGGCGCCCCCCTTGGAAAAAAAACTGGCCAAGATCTAGTAAGATCTTCCAAATAGACTCCTAAAAACTCCCTCCGCTTCACCACCCATTCCGAGACAGACCAAACAATCGATTCAACCACCTCTTTTACTGATCTACACGTATTTTGAAAAACTCTATTATTTCTTTCCAACCAAAGCTTCCAAATGATACCATACAAAGCTGCTATCCATAAAATCCTTCCGCGAAAGAATTTACATCCATACCACCACTGAATGAAAAGATCTTCAACAGTTCCAGGCATAACCCAATTTATTTCAAACATGTTAATGATAGCAGACTAAACACCATGAGCAAAAGGACAATGAATCAACAAATGATGGACCGTTTCTTCATCATTCAAGCAGAAAAGACAACCATTAACAATAATATGGTTTCTTTTCTTCAACTAGTCAATAGTAATGATTTTATGATTTCTAGCAATCCAACAAAAAACAAGAACTCGTGGTGGAATGGAGCTGATCCAAAAGTTTTTCCAACCTCCCACCCTTGCATTGTTATCTACTAACACATTATAAAAAGATTTGACAGAGAATTGACCTTTGACATCAGGTTTCCATAATCCGACAATCTGATTTTCCAGGAGAAAAATAGACCTTCTCAAGCATACCTAGCATCAAAGGGAAATCAGAAACCTCACTGTGCATCAGATTTCTCCGAAAAGAAAAATTTACAGTGATTCATTCTATCACTTATTGATGGTTCTCATCGAGTTTGGGCCTGTTAGAGGGAGACCATTGGTCTGTGGACCATTGATATTTCTCTCTATAAAGGAATATCTAGTTGAATTTGTAGATGTAAAGAGATCTAGGGTTTTTTCCAAGAAGGTTAGAAAAAACCTCGGATAGAAAGGATGGAAAAAGAAGAGAAGTAATAAGAATTGAGGGAGAAGAGGAATATGGTTGTAGTCTTGATGCAGATGGACCTCAGGCCACATGTGTAGGGCCCAAGTAGAATTAGAAATTTTCCTATTTATTTCATTGTTATTAGTTACGTGTTTTATTTGATGAGTTGTATTTAGGATTAGGTTTCCAACTTATTTAGTTTCCTAGTTTAATTAGGTTTCTTAGGCCCTAATTTATGTATAACTATTTATATGACATCGTAGACAATTATTTTCAAAGTTGATTAATTGAATTTGGGTTTTCCCATTGAGGTGCGTCCTCGTTATCGTCTCTGGGGAGACTTTTGAAGTGTCTTCAGACATGTGCTTCAGTACTTCCATGCAAGCCCTAACCCTAGGGTCTGCATCAAGTCTCTAAGGTTGGACGACCAATCCCATAATATAATTTACTCATTTTCTCAAATTACAACAAACCCCCTGAGTTCCCATATTATCTATAATACCTGAAATATGTGCATATGTATTTTTTATAGGTGTGTATTTTTTATTATAATCGTAGGAAAGAAAGCTCCAGTAAATCATTGAATGCATTTTATTTTGTGATTTTTCTATCTTTGGTAAAAACGATTTTCCCTAAAAAAGATTGCATTTTGATGACAACTAACAACAATCTTTTTGGTTACCTAGAATGGCCTTCTCCCATGTCAAAGCATTCTTTAAGTCCCCTGTAATCAGAGGGTCGGAGTAAAGAGCTTTGAAATAGCATTATGCCTTCTCTAATTGCTATTATCTATTCTCCTCTATATGTATCTCCCACGATAACTAGCCCATTAAGGACAAAATGATTTCAACGATCAGTCACTGATAAAAAACAAGCAAAGGACGAACTGATGTTTGACTCCTTATCATCTTTGAGTGCACTGTAGACAATTGCGTCAATTTTTTTGAGTCATTTAAAAAAGGAAGCTTATTTGTTCGATAATATTATTTTATATTTATGTTCTTGCACATTTGCTAGCATAGTTAATTACAATATGGAAGGAAAGAAATTCGAGATGTTTTGAAGTGATAGCTTCTAGTGAAAGCATTTTGGTGGAGAAGTCTAAGTTTCTTGTAGCTCTTTGGGTGTCCATTAACCCATCGTTTAAAGGTTACTCCTTACAACAAATAGTGTATCACTGGAAAGAGCTAGCCTTCTCTAATGAGGGGGCTTGGTTTGTGTTGTCTTCCTTTTTTCCTTCCTCTTGTCTTTTGCTGTCAGTACTTATCTCTTGTACTATTGTTTCTTTTTCCATGAAAGTAACCATTCAAAAAAAAAAAAAAGTTAATTACATGTAAACTCGACTTGTTCTGATCTATGATGCCCAGATACGGCACGGACACGGCATAGACATGGTAGGGATACGGATTTTACATCTAAAAAGGGAAGTATCGGATACGATATGTTGCCCATTTTGAAGTATCCGTGCATCATAGGTTCTGATAGCTGTTATTGCCATTATGATTGGATGGAAGTGTACCATAACTATTCACTGTTCTGTCTACCATTTGAGATTTGAGTCATTCAACAAATGATTATGTGCGTCAATTTTTTTTTTCAAAATAAGGTTGTAGTTACATAATCGATTATTTGTTTTGTCAGTGTTGACTGGTATTGCATTGGATGTTTTGTTTTGCAGGTTACAATTCCCTATGAGGAAGCTACTGGATTTTTAATATGTAGTTCTACTGGCACTGAGTATCTTCTGCGGACATTGGGGAGTAGTTCGTAAGTGCCAATTTGCCTAATCACTGGAAATGACCCCGCTTCTCTCTTCTCTTCTCTCTCTCTCTCTCTCTCTCTCTCACACACACACACACACCCACCCACCCACACCCACACCCACACACCCCACAGTGTTATGGTGCGACTTATGCTTTATATTTTTTCCTTTATCCAATAAACAATGAGCTTTTTCAAAGAGTTCAAAAGCTCAGTACATGGAAAATCTCTTTTCTTGTGCCATTGAGCGACATATTCTTTATTTTTTTTTATTTTTTTTTGCAATAAATTGTGGAAGTTTTATTAAGAGAAACCAAAAGTGTATCTTGGGTACGATACATTACATAGAGTAAGAAAGCACATTAAATGCTAAAAAATAATAATAATAAAATAAGAGAAAGCAGTAAAGAAGAACATATTCCAACACTTTTTCACTATCTGCCACCCCATCTATGTCTGAGCATGAACAGACGAGATATTGACCCTCTTGGCTGCATGTCAAACCCATCAAACTAAATCTAAATCTTCAAGCTTGTGGATAATTTCTCTAAGATGAAGCTTTTACTTGAATCACCTTGGCCCACAAGACTCCTTTTAAATGGAATTGCAAATTCTCAAACATTTTGCAAGGTTCTTCATTTGAATCCTGTGATCCTGGAAAATGACATTTTAATACAATGATGTCTGTCATTTAGATGACCTTGAATTATCACTTGAACACAATCAGAATTTGAGTTATATTTTTCATTTATGTGTCTTCCTCTTTTCCTATTTTTAACACGTCTGTTTGATGCTTTCTGTCACTGCAATTCCAGTCTTTTATCAAATCAGAAACAGTCTACACTTACAAAATTGTTTGTCCGCATCATTATCTTGTTTGATTTTCTCTGCAACATTTTAGAGTGCTGCCTCAGAATTCTTAAAATTATCATTTTTTTCTCTTTCCAAAAATCCACACCATAGCAGATGAAACAATCCTCAGTAAAATCTTTCCATAATCATAATGGTAGTTGTCGTTCAAATAACATCTAGGAAATTACAGTTGTCTTTTAATAGGCACATCACATAAAATATCAATTTAGTCTTGTTTGTTACAATTTGCCAAAGCAATGCCTGATCAAGCAGTATGAGGACCATTGCTGATTGCTTTGCTGTCTGATTCTACAGGTTAAGAGATACCATTGTGCTTACCTTGAGATTATTCAAAATCAGGGTATAACTTTCTAACTTAAAATAATCACTGATTTTAAATGTGGTTCAACTTTTTCCCCCCTTCGTAAGTTTCAAAAGTTGCTTGCATACGCTCACATTAGAGGCAGTTTAAATTGTCACTGAGTTAGACTTCTACACCTTGACACAAATTGGATACTATGGGCTTATTTCTTTCAAAAAATTCATGTCTGAATTCTCCAAAAGTTGTCCCTTGGGGTGGAATATCTGAGTCCTCTTGGCTGGAGCATTCAGATATGCTTAAAGGGGGTTGGATTTTGGGAATTACAAAGGATAAAAGTGACTTTTCAGGTGGTTGGGATTTGGAATTCTAGCAAAGAAACATAGAATTTAAAAATGTCAAGATCCAATTCACATCATTGTCCAGAAATCCCCAGCATCACAAAGTCAGGAATGCTGCTAAAGAAACAGGGTCTTATGATAAAAACCACCATTGTTCTAATTTTTTCTTTTTGGTTAACACATGAATCTATGGGTCTTATGCTTCCTGACCTTTGAATTGTATGATGTTAGCCATCCAGTATTTGGCTTTATTTGGGTACCAAAAAAAAGTATTTGGCTTTATTTTGGGCTGTTTTATTTATTTATTTTTTAGACAATTGCTTGTAGGCTAAATATTGGATTGATAGAAATTTCCAATTAGAAAAGTTTTTTAGACAGTCTTCAATTCACATCTCATCAGAAACCCTCTTATTACAAAAGCATCACCCATTTGTATGAAATGTCGATTTCAAAAACTTTGTATGAAATGTGGGGGCACGTCACAGCATCAGAATTATATATTTCCTTAGTGATTCTAGGTAACTGGCATTTCTCTTGCTTTCCAGAGGCTTTTTTGTACCCCTTCATTATCAATCTGCTACATGTATAGGCATCTGAAAAAGATACAGCCTCGCCCCCTCCCTTGCCTTTATTTTTAATCAGCTACATCTATAGGCATCTGAAAGAAATACAATCATACTGCCCCACCCCCTCCCCTGCCTTCATTTTTAATAAGCTACATCTGTAGGCATCTGAGATGAGTTCAATCTTATATCACCAAACCATGACCCTATCTGAATGAAACATGGGACACGTAACAGCAGCAGGATGCTGTGCACATCTGATTTAGATCAACATGTTATTCCTATCATATGCATAGATATAGGACTGCTAACAGATCGAGGTCTGGCCCGAATCTATTAGAGTCTGAGTTTGATAGCTTAAAATTTGAACTGTTCAACGGGCCCATAGAACCAGTCTCAGACCCAGATTTGGGGCCCGGTTGGGCTTTACTTAGGCCTTTGACTTTGGGCATGTCAGACTTGTTTTTTTCAATAGATTTGTAAGTGTATACTTTTGTATTTACAAGCTTCGACAATGTATATGTTTTTCTAAGTGCATGTTTGAATGGTAGAAGTATGCTTATTTGACTAAAAAGTGGCTTTAAAAGGGATGGAACCTTATTTGGACTTGGGCCCGTTGTTATCAGAATCCTAGGATTCATATCAAGAATCCTGCGATTCCTATCAAATCACAAGGAAAAAGATTCTATTCTATGCAATGAATCCCATTTACAAGTGAATCTTAGGTGTTAATCTTACGATTCTATATTTGTTTTATTGAATCCCAAAGCCGAGAGGTTAATACTAGTATTTTTCTTACTTCCTTTTTATTCGTTTTTTTGGCGCTCCATTTTTAGAAGGTTATCTTGTGATTAACAAAACCTCTCAAGAATTTGCAATTTTGGGGAGGTCTTAAGATCAATTAGGAGCAGGTTTGTGTCTAGAGTGTTGGACTGTATTTATGGGTTTTGCCCTGCATTTTAAAATTTTTTTTTTGTTTTTTTTTGTTTGTGGACACTTTTTTTTTTTTTTTTTAATATGGCCTGTTTGGTAACTTTACTTGTAGAGTAAAGTGAGGTGAATCCTCAAATCAAGAGAGAATAAAATATGAGGGGGTCTAATCATTATGTGATGACCTTTTGTCTTTAGTGGCTCAAGAAGGAATTTTTTTGTCTTTTTGTGTAAAAAGTAGCTGGCCTTTTGTCATTTAGTGGCTTGAGAATGTTGCTTTTTGACTTTTTTTTTTAAAGGGGGAATTTTGAATTATTGTACTTTTGATATGACCCCCTCATCTTTTCATGTCTCTTAAATGTAGGCTTTACCTCACTTCACTTTAATAGTGAAGTTACCAAACTGGAGTGATGGTTTGGATTTTGTTTTTATTTTTTGATTTGAAGAGAACTAATAAGAAACAACTAGAACTTTTTCCTACTAAACTCTTCATATGATATGCTAATATTTGTTAATGATGTTCTTCATATGATTGATTCCTGGTCTTATTTGTCACTAGTTGATGCCGCTATATGAATGAAAGATGGATGGGATATGAATAACTATTTTTTCTTTTCCTTTTTCCTTCTATTTTTTTTTCATTTTTTATATGAAAATAATTAATCTTATGATTTGTGATAGGATTCACGACATGGTTTGATCCATCTCCTTGACTGATTTTCTGTACGAAATGGATTTTTCAAACGATGCTTGGACCTTGAATAGGCAAGCACAGACCTCCTATATTTCTCATTGATTGGGCTCTACCCAGACCTAGACTCAAACCCTTTAATCCTTATTCGACCTAGACACAGGCCATGGTAGGTTCAGCCCTTTGAGAGCTATACATGGATACCGCTCCCTCCATGACTGTAATTAAGAAAAGAAAATAATTCCAAAAAAAAAATAATAATAACTTAATTCTCTAAGTCCATGAGAGAAGGGAAGCAAGACAACTAGAAGTGACTCGACCTTTCGGCAGTCTTCTTCACAGCCCTCAGTTATATATCCAACTGATCTATCTGATTCTTGACCTTCCAATTCCTGTGAGGAAAGACCAAAGTTGCTGTTCCCAGCTTCCAATTAGTCACTCTATTTCCTACAAGGATCTGTCACACAGAAACATTTATTGAAGCCTGGCGCAGGCTCAATATCATCCCAAATGGTGACAAGATATGGAAGAAGCAAGGCTAGCTTTGGAGAAAAACAACGCATGGGAAGTGACCTTGCTTCCTTAGGGAAAAAATGCACTTCACTGCAAGTGTCTTTATGTCAAGCTGGATGTGACCATTACAAGGCTCGCTTTCTAGGAAAAGATTTCACCATACGCAGTAGACTACTAAGTGACATTTTTGCTTGTGGCTAAATGAAATTCAACTTCTTATGATGGTTACAATCAACAAAAGGGTGGCCTGTATATCAACTAGGCATTAAAATAGCCTTCTGCAATGATGATTTGCAGGGCGAAGTATTCATTGCTCCCCCTCCCAGATTTCATCCTTAGGAGCTAACTTGAGAATTTTTTTTTTTTAAGGAAACCATGCCCTAAATGTCATTCTGTAGTTAGAAACATTTTCATCCGCTATACTTCAAGATGATTATCACCCATACCACAATTTATTCAACATACACAATTAGGACTATATCTATGGTTTTGCTTGTAGAAGATAATAGGCCTTAAACAGGCCCAGCCCATCAAGGGCCCATGTATAAATCCCACGTGTGGGATATTGTCTAAAGATTGTGTAGCTGTATAGTCTCCTTTTATTTTCCTTGTTTAGACTAGGTTACATTCTTTCTATTCTTTCATTCTTCTAATTGTATTCTTAACATACTTAGGGCCTTGATTGAGGCATAACGACATTATAAAATAGACTGTTGATACTCTAAGGAGAGAGTATCGAGTTCGAAACCACGCAGGGCAGAAATGCCCCATGCCGCGTTGTGTGTTTGTGCGGGCGCAAAATGCGCAGGGCAAAAAGGCCCCATGCCGCGTTATAGTCTTGTGCGGGCGTGTGCTTCGGATCTCGGGCGGGGTGTTAAGTAGTTGTTTGTGCAGTTTCCTATCACCAATTGGTTTTGGGATTACTGGCTAGCAACTTTGACATTGCTGACATCTAAACTTCAACGTACCTTAAACTGATTTGTCAAACTATGTTGTGACTGCTTTAGATTGTAAGCGTGTTTCTCAAGTTGCGAACTTTTCCACCCTAATCCTTAGGCATAAATCCTAGAAAAGAGCTATACGCATATATTTTGAATTTGTCTAACCATGGTTGTGGTGACTGCTTGAGATCATAAATGACCTTTCTGAGTCTGTTGCTTCTACCCCTTAAGCCTTAGTCTTAAACTTTGAAGAAAGAGCAATATGCACCTTATCCAGATCCCTGTGAAGAAGCACATTCTTTATATTATTTTCGTAATGATTAAGAATGATTAGCAGCAAGTGATAAAATATCCACGTTGAATTGAACGTCACTGCCCAAGCAAATGCCTCATGACCATTTCTTCGTATTTAAACTATTCAAGGCTTGCAACGTTATTTATTATTTTTCACATGCACCTTCCTTGTCCAACATTTGCTGTTGATATCCTTTAGTCAAAATTGAACATTATATATGTTGCTTTTCTATGTTAAGGTATTGTTGTGGTGGTTTGTGATTTTTCTTTAAATGTATTACTATTACTGCAGGCTGTTGAGAAAAAAGGAAAGAGAAGGGGTTATTTCTTTTAACAGGTGAAACTTGTTTTAATATTCACCTTCAACATATGTTTTGTAAAATGTGTAATTTGTAAGTCATGCTTGTTTCTGAGTCTGGTTTTGTATTTTGTATGCGAAATTGGCGGTCATTTTGTACAAACTTCAAATGTAAGAACCCCACCGAATATTTTTTTTTATCTAAGAGGAAGATTGATTGTATTTATTTATGCCTTCTCTATATCATATTTTAACTCAATAAGTTACTCTCCCTTTCACTTCCCACAAAAACTAAGGGTGCATTCGTGACTAGTGGATTCTGCAATACAGAGGAATATTGCTCTAATTTCTGGTGCAGCCCACTGTTCTGTCGTTTAGTGCAAACCATTTTCCTTGTGGAGGAGGAAAATGATGAACTGCTTTTCCTTGATATAGAAATTTCAGTTTCCCGTAGGAGGGGTTAGGAATGCAAATTTCAGGATTCCTCTCTCCTATGGAGACAGAAATCAGTGGAGGGCGGAGAATACTCTCGTTGCACAAACAAGTCCATGGGGCTTTTCGATGTGGGGAAACAGTGGGGACATGATGGACTGGAAAATGATTGTGCAATTTTCCCCGCGTCCAAACTCCCGCATGGCAGAGATATGGATGGCTGTGGTAGCTTTGATCGGCATGGTCTGATGATAACTAGTTTATAATTAGTTATGGGGTGTGTGAATTTGCTATAATCCTCCATTAAAGACGAGCTACCAAACAGTACATGCAGTGGACATCTAAGCAGATCCAGACTGTCTAAATTTTAAAGCACTGTTGTGGGTTCGAACTTACTGTGTAATTTGTTCCTTAGATAACAATGAGTACTCAACAGAGAAGGTCAGATGGTTAGAATCAAATGATGTGATTTTCCTATTCTCCATATGCATAAATGTGGCCTGAGGTCTTTCATATCTCCTAGCATTATCTTAATTTTATATTCCTGTAATCATCAAAGCTGTACTTTCCATTAGGTCATTGTAATTTAGCATCACTAACTTTTGACACAGATTCTTTGCAGTCCCTAGAATGAGGGGTTTGGAAGAAAGGCACGCTTGAAATTGCTCATTTGGTGGCAATTGTAGTTAGAATATGAAAATACATGAAATGAATTGGCATGTTTCTGGCAACTGCAGGCCCCAATTGGATCCTTGAGCTCTGCAACTCATCACTCAGTTTACCTTAACAACTGTATATATATTTAGGGTGGCATCTGCCCCGTTCTGCTTGATGTGCATGTTGGTCACTAGGTCAGGAAATTCTAAACCCTAGTTAAATAGATCGAACACGAGTTGACCCGCCTATCAATCTACCTTTCCTATAAACCTTATTAATTATAATAAAGTTTGAGCCACCTCCCATAGTTTTATCCGGTGCATGTAGTAGAAGGGTTTGCATGTGCCCCTAGGGATTAGTTCTCGGCTATTCAAAATCAAGTGTTCTTCCAGCTCAGGGCCGATGACTCTTGGGTTGGGCTGGAAATATCCCTGGTTTTTTTTTAAAAAAAAACTTTACAATGAAGTTTGTCTGATTGAATCTTAACATCCTTTGGAATGCATGCATCAATTCTCCATCAGTCTTGGACATGAGGAAAAAAGAAAGGGTCAAAATGATTATTGTTCGCATGCTATTTGGAAGGCAGATTGGATGCGGCGGCCTAAAGGCAGGAGATTTCACCAAATTCTATTTGTGTAGCGAGCCAGTTTGACAATGCAGTCTTATAGAACTTCTAAGAACACAATTGTCATCTCTTACCAAAAAAGAACAAAAAAAAAAAAAAAAAAAAAACCATAATTGTCATCTTGTTCCCTCGTTTTCTCATGATAAATATTATCACTCTCACATTTATTTTGCACCCCAATTGGCAAAAAAAGAGGAATTCATGATTCTTAGATGCGTTGCTTCCATTGTCATGCTTAACATGAACATGGTTCTTATCACAGAAGCACCCAACAGCAGCACCGTTCTTACCATCATCAGGGGAAGCTTCATGGAACAGAATTGGGTGTGATAAGGCTTTTCTGAGATAAAAGATACAGACCCTTTTTTTTTTTCAAAAAATCAGTGGCTCCAACCTTTGCTTTTATTTCAGTAACAGAAGATTTCGTGAACAGAGAAGAAAGATACAGAAGTACAGACAGGACATTCAATCTAAAAGATTGGACAACGAAGCTATAAAAAAAAACACACATTACAAGGAGAAGACTACTAAAAGAGAAGATCTATCCACTCCCCGCCAACCATGAATCGAATGCCTGACATGCTTGAACTCTGCTTAGATGAGAGAAGGCAAAAACTTGATTTCAATTCAAATAAAACTGAAATCTTGAAAGCCAAGGAAGAAGAAGCCCAACAAATCGCATTTGCCGAGCCACTCTCTACAGCCAACTTATAATGAAAACGAGGGGCAAAAATCTGAGAACTTCTAAAATAACCATCACTTCCGCTTCATTGGACACCAAAATGCCAACAGAAGTTTTCTTTCTGTTAAAAAAAGTCATTTAACCAGAACAGACAATTGGATATGGAAGCACAAACCACCAAGTATCACTGGCCTTCCGGATGTACCAATCCCATCCATTCATATTCCTGCATTTTCCATTATTTGGATTTTGTATTTCATATCATCTCCAAGGCAGGTACTTTATACTTTTATAGTTCCATCAACATGCCCCAGAATATCGTGATTCATACTTATGTTACATCATACAACAGTGATCAAATGTGCCCTGGGAGCAATGCCTGTAGTTCCTCATGTTGTAGGGTAACATCTCATCCCATACATGGTTCATGGAATCTGAATTCAAGGTTATGGATGCACACCCAGCAAACAGCGAAAACCTTCACCATCTCACCCATTAGATGAACATCACCAATAATCACCACAGGAGCATGTGCCGTCTTTAATATGATGGAAGCGATTCGAGTCTCTCAAGATAATTTCTCGGCCTTCTGTTAATGAAATGAATTTAATGGCAGTGTGACAATCTCCACAGACTCGGAGATTCTTAAATATCCTAATGGGTCTTGGCCTCGACGTCCTTATAAGACCAAAAGTAACAGCTATCTTCTCACTGTGCTGGAATAGATACTTCTCCTTTTGTTCCTCTTCGATGTCATGAAGAACGAAATTTGTATCAGGCACATAGCCCATTCCCTTTATTTCACAAGCCAATTGATCCAGCTTGACGAAGATCTCCCTCGCTTGTGGATGAGAAGTATCCCCTACAAAGAATTTATGCACATTTCCATTGATCTCTACCCAACTGCAGCCAGATTCTTTTGTCAGTTTTTTCTCTTTCATGCTTCTCCTGACTTCTGTTGCATTTTGCCACTGCCCAGTTGCAGCATACAAGTTTGAAAGTAGGACATATGCTGCTGGATCATTTGGTTCCAGCTCTAAAATATGTTTGGCTGCCAGAGACCCAAGCTCCACATTGCCATGAAGTTGGCAAGCACCAAGCAATGTACGCCATACTAGAGCATCAGGTTTAAAAGGCATTGACTTTATGAATTCATAGGCTTCCTTGAGAAAGCCTGATCGAGCGAGCACATCGACCATGCAGGCATAATGCTCAATTCTTGGAACTATACCATGATCGCTGGACATGGAATAGAAGTGTTTCCATCCTTCTTCTACAAAACCCACGTGGCTACAGGCTGATAAAACAGCCACATAGGTGACTTCATTTGGCTTTATACCAGCCAATGCCATTTGATGGAACAACTCAAGAGCTTTTCTTGCATACCCATGCTTGGCAAAACCTGTTATCATCGAAGTCCATGAGATTACATTCCGATCAGACACCTCATTGAAGACTTTGGAAGCGTCATCTATGTTCCCACTCCTAGCATACATAGAGATGAGAGCATTTGTGACGCACTGATCCCACTCGAATCCAGATTTCATTAGTCTAGCATGGATTTGCTGACCCTTGCCCAATGCACCAATACTTGCAGCCGCACTCAGTAGACTGGCAAATGTAAAGCCACAGACCCCAATACCCATGTCCTCAATCTGATGATAGAGCTCAAATGCTTCTTCTGAGTGTGTATTCTTAGCATACCCATCAACCATTATGTTGTAAGAAATCAGATTCTTCTCAAACAGAATATTGAAAGCTTTTTGGGCCTCTTCCATCCTGCCTGATCGAGTGTACATACTAACAAAAGAATTACCCACACAATTGACCGACGCATAACCAGATTTAACCACGAGAGCATAAACCTGTTCACCCATAAAAGAATCAGAGAGATTCGCGCATGCCTTTAGAACACTTGAAAATGTGAAAGGATTTGGCTGGACTTTTCCCATTTTCATTTCACAGAAGAGCCTGATTGCTTCCTCATCTTGCCCTCCACTCTGCACATATCCTGTAATAATTGCAGTCCAAGACATGACATTATGTTCGGGCATCCGGTCAAAAACCTTTCTAGAATTCTCCATTGATCCCTCCGCCGAACATTTCACATACATATCAACCAAGCTGCATCCTACACAAACATCTGAATCTAATCCGGCTCGGATAGCTCGAGAATGCAACTGCCACCCAAGCTCAATGCATCTCACTTCAGCACACGCAGAAATAACACTACTTAGGCTGAACTGATCGGGTTCTAATCCAGTCAATTCCATATCCAAAAACAAACTGATTGCATCTCTAGCCAACCCACCTTGAGCATATCTAGTCACCATCAATGTCCACGCAACCACATTTCTTTCAGGCATAGCATCAAACACCTTGCGGGCAGAAACCAAGTCGCCAATCTTTGCAAACATATCAATCAGCCCGCAGCCAACACAAACATCAGACACAAGAAACCCAGTTTTTATCACAGAACCAAAAACCACTCTCCCAATCCATGCATTCTCTGCATTAGAACACGCCCGAATCACGCTTGCGAAGCAGAATTGATTCGGGCACTCCCCGAGTTCGATCATCCTAACAAAAGTCGCCACCGCTTCAAATTCCCGGCCATTGTGCGCGAAGCAGGAGATCATCGCACTCCATGAAACCAAATCCTTCCTGCACCCCATCAATTCAAATATCGAATTGGCCGACTCCCAGTCCCCGCATTTTGAATACAGGCTAATGAGAGAATTCAATACAACATTGTCAAGCTCCAGCCCGGATTCAAGCAATTGGGCATGGAGGCGCTTACCACGGTCGAAATTGCGAGAGCGAATGCAGGATTTGAGGAGGACAGAGTATGTGGTGAGGTCTGGTTGAATTCCCTGTTGGGTCATGAGATCTAGGGTGGATAGAGCAGTTTTGAGGTGGCCACACTCGGCGAGACGGATCAGACGGTGTTTGAGGGGTTCAAAATTTGGGTGTTTTGTGGGGTTCTGGAATTGGGGCTTTGGGAGGGAAAGGTTGGAATGTTTGGGTCTTTTTGTTGGGACATTTTGGGGTGTAGTTGGAATGAGTGATAGAGTATTCATGGTTTCTAGAGAGAGAGAGAGAGTCTGAGGGGTTGGTGAGAGGAAGCTTTGTGTTTGGAACAACAGAGAGAGAGCTTTGTGTTGTAGGTGGTGGGAAGGATGGGGAAGAAGGTGTAAATATATATATAGGTATTGATTCAAACAGTGGCAGGTAAGGATAAGGAGGGAAAGAGAAATGTAGTCTGGCTCCTGGTGGTTTTTTTCACTCACTTTTCCTTGGATCCACAGTGGGGCCCACCCATTGATGATCAGAACTACTTAAAATGAAACCCCTTCCATTGTGTTGATTTTTTTTTATTATCATATGATCAAAATAATGTGATCATTGCATGTTATTAGTGAGTTGGGATCTTTTAAGCCTTCCCCCTGTTTGTTAGCATGAGATAGAGTGAAGAGAAGTTAAAAGAGCTAGTATGATATAAAGTTTTACTCTCGCGTGTTTAGATGGAAGAAGTAAAAGTAGAGTAATTATGATATAAAATTACGGTTGGTGTTTGAATGAAAAAGAAGAGCGTAATGTTTTGATCTAATATGTAGTCGATCTATCCACTTTTCGCAACTTCTATTTAGTCATTCAACCATGATAATTAAAGTGGTGTAGAGTAAAAATTTATTAAGTATTATTTTTTACAATTTACCCCTTCAGTTTATTTTGTTTTTGATGTACCCTTTTATTCTTACTTTACTCTCCTCTATATTAAATAAATAGGAGGATTCCTAAGTTAAAAAGAGATATCTACAATGGGTCAACATATTGCAAATCTAAGCCGTTCAAATTAAATGCCACCCATTACATGGGATACCCTAAATAGGAGTTGGTTCCACCTTAGGATTGATGATTTAATAAAAAAAAAACGTGATGATGAATATGAATAAGATTGTGTTTGTCACGGTTTTAATCAAATGATCAAATTTTATATAAGACCAACTTTTATTGAAGTAAAATTTAAGGATAAACCATAAATTTGGGAAAGGCATTTATTTTGAGTGGATCAAATCTTCAATAGTTAAAAACTACTATAGAGTTCTACTCCTTTTGCTCAAGATTTCTGTCAATCAAAGCTTGAGAGGTTTTAGACTCATGATTAATAATGCATAAAATTGCGTTATTTATATGTTCAATCTTATGGAACCAACTTTTATAGGAGAAGTTTCCACACATAAGGAGATGGTGCTCATTTTGAATGGTTTGGATTTCAATAGGTGGATCCTATTGTCAAGTTCCACTATCCTCGCTATGGGAAGAGAGGGACGCACTTAAATGATTCATTATTTAAATAAAAGAAAGGGAAAAGTTGTAGGAATTGTAAGACCTTAATCCTCTATAGCTTTGGTATGGTGACATATTTTGCAGAACCCATCAATCGACCATATAAAAAGAGGGAAAAAAAGAAAGGGAGAAACATGCCATATAGATGAGTCATGATGTAAGATATCAGAGTAAAATTTTCTATTACGGACATCCATAGGAGAAAACGTGCATGAAAATCACATCCGCTCATTGATGTTGAGTGGATCCGTCTGTATTGAAGTTGGAGAGTGAATTTCACTTACAATTTCTACCGTGGGGATTTGGAAGAGAAAATCTCTTTGACATCTAATACGGTTTTGTAAAGAGGAATGTGATAAAATGTTCTTTGTTTAGAATATTTTAGTTGACCATACCAACAATACCTTGATATATATGTATGGATCTTAGGGGTGGCAAATGAGTAGGGTTAGGTCAAAAAGGATTTTTATGAGTTGAAGGCAACCCATACCTAATCCACTTTTAAAATACGTCATGTAACTTCAATTGCACTTGATGTGGTCAACTCGACCCATCCCGAATGCGGGTCAATCTATTTAACGCAACCCAACCTGTAAAATCTTGGTACAAACCCAATTTATTTAAAAACTTAAGGCTATATATATTTTAGTTAATTTCTATGTCAAAAGGTAGCCCAACACAAACTTGCCTTGTTCTGCACAACTCGACCATTATAAGTACCAAATATTAAATATGAGTTTAAATATATGGGTTGACCCTAACTCGACACATTTAAATGGATTAGGTGAGTTATGTGAGTGTCCCTAACCCTATTTAAATGCAGGTTAAGTTTTTCCAACCATAAACCGATTGATATATATTGCGAATTGGGTTTGTGCTCGTCATATCTGGTCAGACTTTGCCAATCTTAAATGAATCCAATATATATATATATATTGCTATCGGAGGGTCCCAACCCTTTGAATTGGACTAATCCCTCCGGGCCCAGAAGAAAGCCGTATGGATCCAATACATAATTGTTTATGTTTCTTAATCTTTGTTCAAATTAAACTGAATCAAGGTCGAAATTGAGAACTAATAGCAGCCAAGATCTAAGGGCCTGTTTGGCATTCTGGCACTCAGATGTTTGGCTTTTCCAAATATTATATAGGTTTACTATTTGTTCCAAACTTCGGAATGATCTTCGGAACTGACTTATCTCCTACTCCCTCAATTTCTGCACAGCCGTTTCCATATTCTCCTTTTATCCCAAGCGCAATCCTCAGTACAGCCTCTGTCTCCTCTTTATGTGTCTTTCCATTTCCCCTCTGACTAGAAACCACTCTTCCACTTTCCCCCATTCTCTCCATCCCTCCTCTCTGCCTAGCACCCAATCTCTAATTTTCCATCATGCATTGATGTTCATTTTATTTTCCTTCATATGGTGATGATGATTGCCCATTTTTCAAGTTAGTGTGGTCTATAAAACCACATCATTCCAATGCTTTGAAAAAGGCAAGTTCATTCTCAATCTTCTAATAACCATGTTTTATCAATGCTCTTCTAACTTTATTTTGCCTTGATAGAGAGAGATACATACAATCAGATTGAGGTTTATTTTTACATTTTTGGTAAAGAGATTGTTAGTATGAACAAGTAAAGGGCATTAAAAATTAGAGTTTTTTCTAATTGAGCATTTGGAAGGGCATAAAAAAATTTAAGTTTTTTTTTTCAATTCTTTCTAATTGAATTTGTGGAATGATGGTTTAAAGGTTGGAGTTTTAGTTTGTTTTATATTATACATGTATGTGTATTTTCTAATTTTGAAGTGTTGTATTTGTTTTGACTCAATTAGTTTCACATTTTTGGGTTCACATTAAGGAGCCAATTGAGACATTGTGGAAAAGTGTTGTGGTGAATGTAATTAATTAGTTATAATGTTATCAAATAAGTTCCAATCTGCAACAACACAAGAACGATGTCAAACGGGTCTTAACTTTCCTGCAATTTAAATTACTAAAATAATGGTAGAGTATCATGAAACGAAAAATCATTCGTTAGTAATATTTGGATTTAACTTTTTTTCTCATTTTTAACCTCTTTTAGAAATATAAATTTAAGACTATAGAAAGTTGAATTACATGAAACAAATGGATCCTTAAGAAATCTTAAAAAGAAAAAGGATTTTTACAAATAAATTATGCTCATAGTTGCAATCATCAGCTAAAGATAAGAGAAACATAAAAAAAAAAGGTGTTCATGCTCTATGATTGCCAGGTATTTTTGGCTATATCACTAGTGCTGATGCCGTTACTCATTTCAGCTTTTTTTTTTTTCTGTTGAAACCCCCTATGGCTCTTCTCTCCAAATCCCTTTCAGATTCAACAGATAAGAGCCCCATCTTTCCTTTTATGAAAGAATTGATGGTAGAGGAATGTTTTTTTGCTGGTTTCAGAACCAGCAAGGCCAGAGACAAGCAAGAGCTTATAAGTATACTCTACTCAGTAGACAACAGTAGCACCAGAGCCCACAACCACTGCAGCTGATGTAAGCTTCTATGCTTTTCTGCACCAGGTAGGTATCTTTTCATGATCATGTTTTTTTCTTCTTTTGACTGTCGGCTACACTGTTCCTTCTTTTTTTTCTTAAACAATATTTTTCTAGAAGGGCTTTGATTCTTGAAATGGCCTTTCATTTATATATATAGATAGATAAATGATGATGTGAGGACCATCTCACCGTAGTGCTTATTGTCGTCATTCATTAGCTGTTCATGATATGAAGGATTGCAATGTTATTTTATATATCAAGCATTTAAGGCCGTGTTTGGATGTGTGGTGAAGTGAAATGTGGTGAGGTAAATTTTTTTTCTTTCCACTTTTGTCTTTTTAGGGGATTTCTAAGATTTGTGTGGTAGATGTGGGATCCCACTTGGATTCTATAGGATTGAGATAAGGAGATATAGAAGATATTTCCGGAGATATTGACAGTAGGGTATTTTTTGTATATTTTTTTTTCTTACCTCAACTGTTAATTGTGACTATAAGCTTAATTTATTCATAAAATTAAAAAAGAAACCAATTCTAAAGTAATGTTCAATAAGTGACCCAGAGATTGTGGAGTGAGTTTGCTCCCCACATCTTGTTTCCAAAACTACCCCAAATGTGCTTGTGCTCGTTTATATGAGTTTAGTGGGCGCCATGTGAGGTCCGGTTGTGGATAGAGAATGACTTGGAAAAAAATTAGCTTATAGAAGGAATTAAAAAATGAGATAATATGTTGGGTCCACGGGCTTTGGATAAAAAAAGCTTAAAAATGAACTGCTAGAAATATAATGTTGTGCTAAAATCAATTGGACTCCTAGCAATAGAAATATAACAGACAAATTTGGAAATATAATAGGCAATAAATGACACTTTAAAGTCCTATGAAAATTTTGATTATATATTCTCTCATTATGGAGCCTTATAATTTTTAGGAGAAAAAAAAAGATGACAGTTGATAAATTTACTTTTTGGACATTTCAAAAGACAACTGTTGATATTATGGGGCCTTTTTTTAGCCTAATTTTTTTTTACCTAAAGCAAATGCTTTGTTGGCCTTAATGCTGTATTTGGGAGGGGAGGGGAGGGGAGGGGAGGGGAGGGAAAATTTGAGGGGGGAAGGAAAATAAAGGGGAGGGGAGGGAAAATTTGATGGGGAAGGAAAATGAGGGGGAGGGGAGGAAACTTAATTTTACCTCATCTTGTTTGGGAAGTTAAAAGTAGGGGGGAGAAAAGTGAAAAAGTAGGGTTTTGTTTGTTTGTGAGGTAGAGGGACAAAAACCATTTTTTCCTTGCTTTTGCAAAAATTTTCATTGGACAAAAGGGCAATTTAGTAATTTTAAATATTTTCCCCTCTTCGCCCCTCATTTTCCCCATTGTTTAGGGGAAAATTCTGAAGTGGGCCACACACTCATTTTCCCCCCACTTTCCCTCCTCCCTTCTCAAACACCCTCATTTTTCATTTTCCTTACATTTTCCCCCCATTTTTTTTCCTTCCCCCTATTTTACCTCATTCCCAAACGGACCCTAAGGCCCTGTTTCTTTAGTGGAATTTCTGCCAGGAATTCACCATGTCCAGGAATTCCTGAACATGATGTGACAGGCTGTCCCCTGAAATTTCTGAACTCCATATTTCTGGATTCCAACCACCTTTTGACATTTGAGAATCCAGAAATTCCACTCACTATGGGCCCGTTTCTTTACTAGAATTCATAGAATTCATGTCTGGTGGTTGTCTGGGAATTTCAAATCCTGATATTTGAAATGCTACCAAATTCTGGAATTCCAAATTCGTTGTTTCATTCATGGCCTGAATTCCTACCTGAGCTCCCGGAATGCCATCGTACCTCTCCCGGAATTTATGTGCCAAGTGAGATTTCCAAATCCTACTTGTTAAAGTGGTTTTTCAAATGCTGGGTTTTTTGGAATTTGAAATGCTTGGAATTTCAAATGCCCAGGAATTCTGTGAGAATTCTGGTAATGAAACACAGAATTCCTGACAGGAATTCTGAATTCCCAGACAGCCTGAATTCCTGTCAGGAATTCTAGTAAGTGAACAGGCCCTATGTATTTTTGTGAAATTCCTGGATGCTCAAGCCCAAATAGATATCCAGAAATTCCACTTTAACTGAAAATTCACGAATTCTCCGTACAAAAATTCCTGAAATTCCACAAGAAAAAAAAGGGATCCTAGGAACAGGTCGATGTCAACACGGAAGTATCAGATACGATGGAGAGTGAAAGGTCAAAAGAAAAGCTAAAAAAAACGTGGCGGATTCTGATTGGAAGTGGCCAAATAGCAATAATCATTTCGCCTAGCGCTTCCACATCGTCGCTTCCGCCGTCTGTCCACTCCACTCTCTGTTCAGCACGTGCCAACCCTCTATAAAACCCCTCCTCCTCTCCTTTCCATCTCAAAAACACTTTACTTTACTTTACTTTACTTGCCCTTTGTAAGAAAGAGAGAGAGATGGCGATGAGTGGAGTTGGATCTCTGGTATCTCGTGTGGGAGTTTCTGCTTCTACGATTCTCACCAGACAACTCCATGTAACTAATTCCCACACCCCCTTCCCTTTTCTCTGCCCTTTTTTTTTTTTTTCCTTGATGGGTTGTTTGGATGTGGGGAAAAATCTCTGCATGTTTTCTCCACCAACTTCTCCTCACCCAAACAACCTTAAAATTTTAGGAAATTGGTGTGGGTTTCCTGATCAGTGGAAATCTCAGGAAATTCTAATCACTTAGGCCATGTTTGATCAAAAAGTGAATTTACAAAAAATGCCCATCAATTATTATCTCTGCTCTATTCTATTTCCATAACAGGAGTTATTATCTGTTTTAGGTCATGTGTGGGCCCACACTCACATCTTTTGGTGGTTGAGATTTACATGAGACAAATCAGGTCCTGTCCAGTTTGACAGCTGTCCAATCTAATCCCTCTTTTCCAGTCTGTCATCCAACCTGGGTGTAATTCAGACCTTAATCTCACTGAAATAGGATTTTGTCCCAATCAAAGAATTACAGTATGACTATTAATACATTTTTCAGTCCAGTTGGAGGATCTGGACTGGACCCATGTAAGAATTGGACCAAATTTTCACTCCACTTGGATTGACATCCACTAATGTATTTGGTCATGTGTAGAATTTGGGCAAAGTTTGATGTGTGTAAGAAATGAGTTGGATCATCCAAAAGCAGGCTGGGCACATGATAAATCAGGTCTATGCTGCCATCTATACCATACTAGTGGCAACATGGGATCATTTCCTACCACCAAAATAAGAAAAGTAAATCAGAAGGTATTAACAAATTGCTAAACTCATCAATGTCATAGAGAATATCATTGTATTCTGATTTTTCATTGTACTTTGAAAATATAAAATTTTGGGTTTATATGACTATTACTCTTGAAAGGTGTACTTCCAACATATCAGGAATAGTACTTGTGACAGTTTGTCAGACTCAGTGGCATGACTGATGACTCCCTATTCCTGAGTCAATTTGTGAAGTTGCTTGTGTTGAGTCAGCTTGGAATGTTGGCACAGCCTGTTACTTTGGCATGACACTTGCTTGTTATTTTCCAAAACAAGTTGCCAATGGGTAAAAAGAAAAAAAAAAGAGACACATTGTTGGGCATTTGTAGTGGGACAATGAAAGGTGCCAATTTACCTCTGCAGTTCCACTGAATGCTAAACTGGTCCTTGATGGGAACATGTCATTTTAACTAATATTCATTGCTTTTCTAGAAAGTTTAGATCCTCAACACTATTTGCTGCATAGTTCTTTTTAAACAAAGCACACATGGCATCTCTCATTAGCCCTATGCCAAGATTCTAACCTGATTGATGTGATTAGATATCCGTTCTAAGGTTGTCAAATGGATAATTGAAGGAAGAACTCCTTCCTTCATCCAATGACAACCGTTTTCCTGACTCCATAGTGGCCAGTTAGCATTGTTCTGTTCAGCTGACCTTTCGTAAATGGCTAATCTACATATCCTCCTTTTATTCCAATGGGCCCCACAAGCATTACGTGCGTGCTCTTTTTGAAAAGGCTGCAGGGTTCTGGATTCTTTTCTAGAATGAAAGTGAACATTGAAATTGAATCCATCCCCAGATAAACATTCAGTTATTATGTACCTTTATCCACAGGTAAGTGATACTGAAAGTGGGGGAAAATGTGAACATAGACTGCAGGAGTGAAAATCCTTGGGGCCTCATTTTGATCCTTGGAACTTGGTTACCCTATATTCAGGTTACCTGTAAATCTAGTTGCCTGAAAATGGTTGTCGCAAATAACAAGAGGCCTATGTAACTGGGTCATCCAAATGCAAGAAGTATATGCTTATATGTATCTCAGGATAGTAGCACCAAAGTTATGCAGATCCAAATTGGCCTTTTAAGTTCTGTTTGGATCTTGGCAAACCATATGCAGGTTCCTCAAATGTCTGCATAACCCAAGTTACATGAAATTCACAGCAGTTCTGTTCTTTGCCATTACCGGTTCACTGGTAAACAGAGTTACAGGTAATTAGATTTACAGGTAAAATGAGTGCAGGGCAACTGGGATCAAGGATCCACACATGGGCTAAGCTTTTGAGTGTCACTTTATGGTGAATTGTAGCTTGGAAGAGTACTGTTATACGCTTATAGCTTGTAGATGTGAGTTTCCGGTAGGCATCTAACAAGACAAGAATCAATGTCAAAAGGAACCACTTGCATATAACTGCAATTTCCAAAGATCATATTGTTCAATAAATCACATGCAGTGAATTCGTGTAGTTAGATATAGTTTTGGATCTATTTTAATGCTTCACATCAGTCTTTTATAGTTACTTTCTAGTCTGAATTATCTCAAAGTAATCCTGGCACTTTTTTTTTTACATTATTGTCTTCTGTTCTGGATGCATTTGTATTTGGATTTATCTTTATCATTGAATGAAACTCATCTGAAAGTGACTCAACTTGTATGAGTTGATTTGGTTTTCGTGGAAATTAAAATGAGTTGCCACTAATCCATGACCAAACTGAAATGAGTCCAAACAAGTTGGATAAGGTTATAATGGTTTCAGGAAAGTGAGTTGCACTCCAGATGTGAGTTTTAAAACCATTCTGTTTCTTGACATGCAGGCTTCTTCTGGTAGCAAGAAGATTGTTGGGGTATTCTACAAGGCTAACGAATATGCATCAATGAATCCTGATTTTGTAGGCTGTGCTGAGAGAGCCTTGGGCATTAGGGAGTGGCTTCAATCACAAGGGCATCAATATATTGTTACAGATGACAAAGAGGGCCCTGATTGTGGTTAGTATATGTTGTTAGTGATTAAATTATCATTTTCACTGCAGTTGTTTTCTGAGAAAACTAATTTCTTGTACTTATTTTATCTTTAAAACTGATTGTGGTCACTTTTATCTTTTCCCATTACAAAAAAGAGAAGAATGTTTAAGATGTGTAGACCACACACCAATATCCAGTGTATTGTCTATCAGATACTTCCTGTTTTGCTTCAGGATCTTTATGATTTTAGAGCATTATGCTCATAAGTTAAAGCATATTCTGATACCCCCTCATTGTATATATTCCATGCACTCAATTATTCCTCCTCACTGAACTGTTCAGCAGTAAAAAAGTGAGAATATTTAATTATTAGAGAAGGCATCTGTTACATCGGAACTATCTAGTTTATCGTAATTCCACAAAATGGACTCAAACAGAATTCAGATTGTCACTGGTTAGCAATTTAATACTCACAAAGCACTTCTTCAAATTGCTGTTGATATATCATTTGTATATGTGCTCAATCCAATGCTTTTCTGGCTCAACCGCATGCAGTCATCTACAAAATGAGGTTGTAGAGTTTCATAGCCACTGCCTTTTTTTCCTTCTTCACTCTTGGAAAAGGGTTTTTTCCTCAGAATGTAATTGAGGTCCATTCCACTTGTGCAATGTGATTGGATCCATGGGCCTTTTTACATACGTGCTTCTATAACTTTGATAACCCAAATTTTCTTCTCCTGCTTAATAAGCAGAATAGTGTAATCAGATATGCCTCTACATGTAACATATTCTTATTCTTCAATAATCCGTTTCTCTCCGAAATGGAAGTCATCTTTAAAGCCTTCGCTTTGTGAGTTCCACTCTTCCACTTATCTCTATGGAGATCTCTTTGAACTTTGAAGGGCTTATATTTTCTATTAACTTTGCAATCAAACATGTAACTTGGCTCCCTTCTTACCTTTACTCACCAGATCTCCCATCTTTTAATTCTTTGTAACACTTTAGTTCTTCATGTAGCTGCCTATATTTTTCTGAGTGATCACTAGAATTGTATTAGTCTAAAAAAAGAATGTAGAACGGAAACCCATTGGGATGAATGATCATAGATGAGGACCAAATATAGAAGGGATGCAATAATAACACCGCTAGGATATTTGCAATACTAAGGTTCTCCCTATCCCACTTTGCCATTACATTCTCATCTATTGGAATGTGATTGAATAATGTATTTGTGGATCTGACTTGCCTTTTTATTTCATTTAGAATTGTAGAATTATCTCAAGGGACCCTCTGCTTTGCCACTAGCCCGAGAAACAACTTTCCACGAATAATCTTCCAATAACATTGGGCCATGGAACTTGAAGTGAGATGAAATCAAGTTGAACCCTTCTTTAATTGCTAGAATTTCTGCCCTGCTTGGACACTCCTGTTGACCCTATTGCATCTAGAAATCACTTCCACCTCCACTGTATATCCCCCAACTGGAGTAGGAAGTTGACTGAAGGAGCTTATGCCTTTCGGTGAGGTACCATCAATGGAGGCCATCCAATTCCTATTATATAATAATTCTGAGATTCCCTGGAATTCTTTGGCGTGGATAGGATTTGATTGCCTGGAGAGCTTCACATGATTCCAGAATTGGGCAGACAGGGCAATTAGATGGAAATACTGTTGCATCGGGAGCAACACTAGATGAACCATCATTGTTTCATATCCATGACCATGACATTTATTGTTGTCATTTCGACCACCTTGTCCTTGCTGTAACAAAGCAGAAGCAGTTGTGTTCCAGGAAAAGAGAGAAAAGAAAGAAAAAGGCAATGGAGATGCTGGTTCACAGAAACAGGCTCTAGTACCATAAAAGCTTAGAAAGTATGTTTTGATTTCTCACTTTCTTTAACATATCTACGAGTGCTGCTTACATAATCAATGCCCAATAGTATCCTTCTCTTATTGAGGGAAGTTAAAACGAAATTTTTTCAAATAACTTTATACTGAGATGGAGTTGTTATCTTTCTATTGAGCATTCTTCCAGCAGTGGCATGCTGTGATGTACTTTAATATAGAAAATATATCACGGGAACCTTTACCTTCAAATATACTACTATTTTTTTCCCTTTGAAACCCATGAAATTACATAAGGCTCCATTTTGATAAAGCCTCCATAAACCTGTCCTTTCTTTTTGGAAGGGCCTGATCCCCACCTCTCCACTAGGGACCTATAAAGGACTCTGGCACAACCTGAGATATAGAAGAACTTAAGAATTGATACCAAATGGGGAACTGAATAGGCTATGCAGGAGGTGGCTAAACCTAGTCCAATTTAGTCAAGGCCCAAGGCAAGCCCTATGGAGCTTGAGGCATGAGGCACATGCCTGCTTGGGACCCTAATTTTGCTAGGTACATCTTCAAGGAGAAACATGGAAATAAGCATAAGCATATTTACTCCATGCCATACTTTATAACCAAGGCATTTTGCTCAATTTTTATTCTATACCGTCCATGTATAAGCTTATTCAAAGAGAAATACAGGTTAAAACAAAGAACTGGAAAGGGACCTTAGTACTAACTACCATACTAATAATGTGTATCAAGCAAACTACCGTGGTCATTACATATAGGTCAAAAATCTAAATACTTAAATGAAGTACAATTTCAAGAGTTTTGATAAAAAAAACTTAGTGTTTCATGATGACACATTTATTTTTGTCAGTAAATCTGATATCTTCTCTTTTGGTGCCATCATCTTCTAAGTTGTTCCCTTTCTTGACATATTCTTCCTCTTCCTCTCTTCATCATTTACTAGCCAAAAATGGGCTTATTCATCCTTTAGAAATATTGTTTATTTGTCAAAAGGAAAAAAAGAAAAAAAAAGTAGTAGTAGGAAAAGAAGGATAAGCAGGATAATGCTTCTATACCATCGTCATCCAATTGGTTAGATTAGTGTTTATTCTTTCTCTTGAATCTCTTTCCTTCTAATAAAATCTTTTGTTAAAAAAGGGGATAAACATGAGAAGAATTCACTTTTAGTTATTTATAATTATTTCAGTTGTTTAATCTTTGGATTTGGAATGATGATTCCTCATGAAAATGTATGTTTTGAATGCAGAACTTGAGAAGCATATCCCTGATCTTCATGTTCTCATATCCACCCCCTTCCATCCAGCCTATGTGACAGCAGAAAGGATCAAGAAAGCCAAGAATCTCCAACTTCTTCTCACTGCCGGTATAGGTTCTGACCATATTGATCTAAAAGCTGCAGCTGCTGCTGGATTGACAGTTGCCGAGGTCACTGGAAGCAATGTCGTCTCGGTTGCAGAAGATGAGCTGATGAGAATTCTCATTCTCGTTCGCAATTTCTTACCTGGGTATCATCAGGTGATCAAAGGAGATTGGAATGTTGCTGCCATTGCTCACAGAGCTTATGATCTCGAAGGAAAGACAGTTGGGACAGTTGGTGCAGGGCGTATTGGAAAGCTTTTGCTCCAACGCTTGAAGCCTTTTAACTGTAATCTCCTCTACCATGATCGACTCAAGATGGATCACGAGCTTGAGAATCAGTTGGGGGCGAAATTTGAAGAAGATGTTGATGCTATGCTTCCCAAGTGTGACATAATTGTAATCAACACTCCTCTTACTGAGAAAACCAAGTAAGAAAATTCATGAACTTCATTTTATTGTTGCCTATTTTTAACTTGATAAATCCCTTGAATGGTTTACAAGTTTTCATGATGTAACCACACAAAACATGGACAGTTCATGAGTAGTCCAATTATTTTCACCCACAGCAGGCCTGGGGTTCTGTAATGGGTTTGAGGAGCAATTGAAGAACCTGTGATGTGTCAGTAGCTAATTTACTAGTATTTTGTTAATTCAACTCCACAGTTAGTATGAGTTTTATTTTGAGTGAAATCAGGTTAATGCTAGTTCATGGATGAGGATTTGATCCAATTTTTTCCTTTGGTTAGGAGTGGGCCATATTGTACATAGTTTATTCAACACTAGGATAACTACACTAGTTTTGGCACTAGTTATTTGTTTCATAAACAAGTAATGTTATTTGGGATGAGTTACACAATGAATGTTGAGGCTGTAACTATCATGATGCAATAAATAAACAAGCAAAATGGGAAAATAGAGAAAATTTACACTGTTTAGCAATTTTCCTATGTCCATGGTGTGTGAGAGCAAATTCCACTTACTCTAAAAAGTAGGGTAATGATTTTATAAGGTTCTGCTCTCCACAAGCCACCCAGAACAAATTAATTTCTGTAACACTAAAACAACCCACTTAGAGAATACCCCCAAATACCTACAGATTAGGGCTTTTCCCTCGAAGGCCCAAACCCCTCCATAACTGCCCCAGTGTCCAGCACGGGAACCAGTGTCCATCGCTGAATACATGACATCTATCGCAATATCAAATTCTTGATGATAACCTAAGGTTGTAGGTGGTATGACCCTGATCTAAAAGCTAATGGTTTTAGTTTCAACTCTATGCATAATTTATGCCTAATTAGTCATTATTATCATCCTCACCTTGTCCCTTCAAATTAGTTTTGACTGAAAGACTTCTACTAATGAACTAGTAAAGAAACGAAAAGGTATTCTATATCTTATTCAATTCCAAAATATTTTTTTGACC
Source organism: Litsea cubeba (assembly GCA_012931725.1). NCBI lineage: Eukaryota > Viridiplantae > Streptophyta > Magnoliopsida > Laurales > Lauraceae > Litsea > Litsea cubeba. Next base: position 10,932,941 of record CM022953.1, read on the forward strand.
CATCCTTCCCTCTCAGGACAACAGATACAAGTCAGGCTCATGCTTCCATTGATCCATTCACCTCTGCTTTTGTATTTCTTCTGAGTTCTTGATGAAACTTACTGTTTTTTTATATTTCATTTAACATGCTTATCATTTTAGAGGGCAGATGGTTGTGCTAAGGTTCAATTTGAATTTATTCAAAATTGCAAGTGTTCTGAATATTTTGGTAACAATGGACGCTTTGTGTTTCCTACTCTCTCTCTCTCAGTTTTCGGGGGGGGGGGGGGGGGGGTTCCAACTGAATTGTTATTTTCAATTTGCTTTTGGTGCGCTAAATACTGGCACGTAGAAAAATCCATTTGCCATAATATTCAGCTCAGTTGCAATTTAGAGGATATCCAAGTGCAAAATCATGTACAATTTACTCGGTAGCATGCTATCTACTAGTACTTGATACTACTCGTTCCTTATTTCTTATTTACTGCTAATCACTTAGTACTTAATAGTTAGTAGTTTGTGCTTGCTATTTACTAGTTAATAGCTACACTTAGATCTAAGGGATTGATCTATGGACATATAAATTTAGGAGTAAAAAAAAACTAATGAAATGGTCTCTGCGAGAAAATTTTTGAAAGAAGTTTCTTATCTTCAAAAAAAAAAAAAAGGAAAAAAATTCACCAATATTTATGAGAAAACTCTAGGAAAATAAAACTTGAAATGGCTCAGATAATGTGTGTATGAATAGATCTATGCTCTATACTTTCTTTTCCCAGAAATAGAATTTGCTCTGATATGCAATACATATTGTTCCTGGGACCAACTGATGCGCCTGCTGGTACCAATATTTTGAACCTTGCATAAACCTTCTGAGACAGGTATCAGATCAGACTCTCTTCACTAGTAAATTATGCAAATGATCTTTCACTATGCGAAGATGATCAATGAAGAAACGAGATGTGGATCATCTGAAAGAGTGATAAATTTTACACCTTGAGAATCACTGACTTTGGTTTGCATTGAAAAGGTGAACTTATATGAATGGATTGAAATTTGTTCAGGGGAATGTTCAACAAAGAAAGGATTGCGAAGTTGAAGAAGGGAGTTCTCATTGTGAACAATGCTCGAGGGGCAATCATGGATACCCAAGCTGTTGCAGATGCTTGTGCCAGTGGGCATATTGCAGGTAACACACCACTCCCATCTTCGTTGTCCATTTGTGATGTTTGGACTCTGGAGCGATGCATTACAAAAGTTAGCTGTATCTGTGAAATGGAAGTCCCTCTGAAACATGAATTGGTTGACAATGGAATGATGATAGAGAAGTGCTTACTTTCTCCAGGGCATTAAATTTCTGCTTTGAGAAACTCCAATGACTGCTAATATATCCCCTTTATGTGAAGTTCTAGGCACAACATTTATTAAGTATTGAAAAAAATTGGTATGTCCCACAAGGACAAGTATTCAAGTTGTTCCTCATTTTGTTGGGCAGACAAAATGGCATGCATTATGCAGATCTTCAAATAAACTGGTCTCAAAAGTTTTTGAGCACTAATGTTGCCTTGGATTTCCCTCATGGACACTTTGCCAAGTTCCAATCAGATATATTTTAGAAATAGGTAGTACCGTTATTGATAAAGCTTTTACGTTTCAAATATTGAATTAAATAAGGTGCTTTCTCCTCCCCTGGCTTATGGTTGACTTTTCTTATGTGCCTTCTGTTACATTGTAACATTGGTACTTATTTTAACTTGTCAAATCCAAATGTCGTTGACTTAATATTCTGTTATTTTCAGGTTACAGTGGGGATGTGTGGTTTCCGCAACCAGCTCCTAAAGATCACCCATGGCGATCCATGCCTAACCATGCAATGACGCCACATGTCTCTGGCACCACCATTGATGGTCAAGTAAGCCGCCTTCATCAGTCCTCTGTCCTTTTTCTCTCAATTTTGCACTAGTTTTTTGCAGATTTTGATAGTAACTTGATATGGTGCAGTTACGGTATGCGGCTGGAGTGAAAGACATGTTACAGAGGTACTTCAAGGGAGAGGATTTCCCCGAACAAAATTACATTGTCAAGGAAGGTAAGCTGGCAAGTCAGTACGTGTGAGGATACTTTCCAACGTATGGTAGAGAAACTTCAACAAGGCACTTCTTTGTTGTTGTGAATAAAGGGCACGCCTACATGTGAGGAATGGTTTCCTATGTATGAAACCATTGCAGTTAGGCTCCCAATAATCGTAAGTTTTCTCTCAGAATCTGTTTGTTGATGAACTGCAAGTGATATGTATCCATCATTAATGATGGTTCTAATCTTAATGCAAGTTTTCAGACTAATGGGTCTTTGATCCCCTTGATGTAAATGGTTTGAGCTTAAGTAAATTACCTGGTGCCTTTTCATCGCTTGTGGAACAAGATTTTTTATACTCTCCTTTTTTTAATGAGTAGCTATGTTGATCTATGATGCACGGATACTTCAAAATGGGAAACGTATCGTGTCTTATCGTATCTGATACTTTACTTTTTATGTGTTAAATCCGTGTCCCTGCCGTGTCTACGACGTATCCTTTCCGTATCCATGCCGTATCTGTGCATCATAGATGTTGATTATAAACACGAAGATGCATGCAGAGATAATGGTTTGGTAAACTGAAATGTTGATCATCTGCTGAATTGTTTGCGTTAAGTAAGCCACAGATTGAAAGAACATTTCCATTTTTTTTTCCTGTTTTGGTGATGAATGTGCAGTCTGTTGCTTATTTATTTGCATATATTCCTACCTGTTATTGTGTTGTTTTCTGGGGTGTTGCCAGGTGCTTAGGCTTTAGCGGGCATTTGGCTACCTACTTGAGTAATGGGTGGTCATTAGAGAGAGTTCTTTCATAAAAAAAACTTTGTTTTTCTCTTCTATGCAAAGGCAAAACGCTCTTTGTGGCCCCTCTGTGCTCTGTCTGAGCATGTATTGGAGTTCTTGCAAAATTCCGGTGCAACAAATTTAATCACATTGGAAGGGCTCATTCTAACTAAAAGGCTAAACTCATCCTAGAGAGAGTAATATTGTCTGCTTTTGAGAGAATCATATTGTCTGCATTTTCTACTGCTCTCACATTGTGCTCTTTGCTTTGGGATTTCTCTCCTTGGGAAGTGGGCTTCTAACTACTACTTGGGTAATAGACTGCCACTAAGAACAAATGTTCTTTCGTTTTCTCAGAAGAGGAAGCAAAATTTCTTTTTTTTTTCTCTTGTACAAAATCAAAGTATTTTTCTCTTTTTTCTCGTGTATGTATACATATAGGCCTTCTTATATGGGCCCATTTATTTGCATAGAATTGGAACCTATGTATTCAAATGGAATTGTTTATTTGCATGAAATTGAATGGGTATGTATTTGATATATATATGTGGATCAGTATAATTATAAAATCTAATCTCATGCATATGCACACACTTTAACCATAATGCCCACATATTTATCTAATGGGCCATCCTCTCTTGAGCACCTTCTTGTAGGGCCTACAGGGGGCCATACCAATCATAGGGGAGGTGGGGGATCAAAGGATTTGAATGAGACCCAAGGTATACAAAATATCAACTCCATTAGATCATCCAACCCTTTGACCTATTAACTTAAAGTTTAATGGTTTAGAATATATATAATTTATTCAGATTTTAATCCATCATTGAATATTTAACCCAAAAAAAAAAATAAAAAATCCAACATTGAGTAATGGCTGGATGAGTTTCAAATTGGACTTCTGGCGGGGCAGTGAGTGTGAGGGGATTGGATTGATCATATGGGGATGAGTGTTTTCATATTGTGCTCCCCAATTGTATATGCATGAGATGTAACTTTGTTACTCTATTACGAGAATCCCTATGATAAAAACTTAACCTCTCCTTGCACTCACTAACCTCCTATAAACTAGCACTCATCCTAAATTGACACCACTCTGAATTATACTCACTATTAGATTAAATTTCATAAAAAAATGCAACTTAAGAAACAATGGTGACCTGATTGAGATGGTTTTTGCCCAAAATCATAACTAATGAAACCTTTTCATCGTACTATCTTCTCATGATTGGCATGCATCAAGTGTTTAGTTGATGAACAAAGAGTTGAGAGTGCCCTATCTCGAGCATTTAGGCAACAAGGTTTTAAAATTGGGCGCTATCCTACTTTAGGGCTTTAAGATAATAATAAAAAAAATAACCCTTATGGGCTCTCGTGGGCCGGGCCCCCTTGTTAGAGGGCCTGATTGACAGGCATAATTGTCATATAATGAGCTTTTTTTTTTCTAGGACATATGATGAGCTATTTGTTATGATGTAGATCCCAAGGAATGTTTCCCTGCACATAAAAGTTTGGCATAGTTCCAACCATGACTTTAACTTGGCATACTGAATAATAGCATTTAACCGTATAACCTCCAAAATTATGGATGGTGAGAGTATTGGAGACATCCCAAGGAATTTTACTTGCATTGTATTCAAAATTCATAGTACAACCTATATCTACAGCAGTGTAACTTGTAACGTCTTATACATTCTGAAGATAATACCAATCAAATCAGGGTTTAACCTTGCAGCCTTTCTTATAGAGGTGTAGAAGCACAGGTCCCAAGGTTAAGGCCCGGCTTTGAGCATGGAATTGAGTTTCTAGGACTTCTAAGAAATCTATTTCTAAAAGTAGCCAAATTGAAGAAACAAAGGTGAAAATCTATAAGGAACCATCAAATAAATGAAATTTGATTCTCCGCGTTTCTAAGAAATTTATTTCTAAAAGTGGCCAAATTCAAGAAACAAAGCTGAAGTTCTATAAGTAGCCAACAAATAATCTCCCTTTAACCGACAAACAATTAAAAGGAGAGGGAAAATGGATACTCAGTCACAATCTTAATAAATCATATCCTAGGAAAGTGAGGGTCTATTCTACATCTTGGACTTGTATCTTTCACCCCCTACCTCTTGATAATCATCTGTTGGAACCCATTTCACCATTTATTCCAAGGAATCTAATTTCATGCAAACAAACAAGCGCGTGACGAAAATTACTGAATCAAAAACTTTAGAGATCTCATTTGTGGGTTAGGCCTCTGTATTTATAATTTTGAGAAAGTTGAATGCAATTTCATCCTTCTGCTAACCTTTGTTTTTCAATTTATTCTAGCTGTTGTTAATCTTGATTTCGATCTTGTTATTGCTTCATATTAAAACAAAAGGAAACAAATTTAAGAAACCGAGTCTTGCATTGCAACTTCACCATTTCATCTAGATCCAACAGTTGTTATCATTCCACTTTGCCCTGAACATCAGCAAAAATCTCTGTTTTGAGAACTTCAGCTGAAAATAAGATGTTCGGCATTGATACTCAAGATGGAAATCTATATTTTTAGCACTAGAGCTGCAATGCAAGCTGTTTGGCATTTACACTCAAGCTTTGAATGGGTTGGGATGTCCTCATACTTATCCAAGTCTGGCTTAGTTGGCTAACATCAGAGGCCTGAATCCACTCTGACCTAGTAGGGTCCTGACCCATTCACACAATCCTGACTAAAACTGGTTAGTATAGGTATCATAGCCCCCAATATGTCACTCATTACAACTGTGAACTAAGACCAAGAACAAAAGAAGAGAACTTCAGTAAAAGTAAAAGACAAGCCAAAATGGCCTGGTTATGGCTATAAACTATAAAGACCATGCTTCAAAGAAGACTGGCCCTTGTTTCTAAAAGAAAATTAGGCAAGTGGGGAATATAAATAAGTTCTGTATGTACATGTATGGAAGAAAGTAGGTAAGCAATACAGAAAAGCTGTGGCGCAGTGAACCCTTGAAAATTAATGTGAGGTATAGGGAAAGAAGAAAGAAGATATCATGCATATTCCATTGGGAATATTATGGTCAGCCTATTCTACATGACCTGTAACCAATTCTAGGTCTTGGCCCATCTACTCTAGCATACAATGCCAAGACTTAAATGTGTGAATTGTTGCCACAAATATCATACACTGACAAGACCACATGAGAAGATATTGTTGCACCCATACAACTAATAGAATGTACAACACCAAACAGGACCATGTAGTTACACCCATGTAACCAAAGTACCAATGCATGTTCAGCCCACCATAGGAGACCTAGGAATCCTGGTAGTTTCATCTATGTTTTGGAGTTTTGCAGTTAAATGGCATTTTGATTTCTTTGGATGCAACCATTAGGACTATGGTGGGGGATGATGAATGATACACGAAAGTTGGGGTTAAATGATTTGATGTCCTATGCAGAATATCACGATTCCTAGACATTTTAGGCCATAAAATAGCTTACTTTCTACTCTCTACCTTTCATTGCCTCATTGGTTTTTCCTTCATCAAAATACCTTCAAAGTACAAATTGCTGGTGTAATAACAAGCTAGCTTCATCCTCACCATAGCGATAGTTGAATATAGAGCACGTGGCTTGTAAATTAGTTATTTATAATATCAAGCTCATTAGATGTTGCTTTCTATCTGCTGATTAAAGGTGATTTGTGAAATAATTACTCATCCACTTGCCTTCACTTGGTATTAAATGAAGCTGATTTCTTGTAATGATGCATTAGACCCTCTTTTCTATAGGTGGAACTATGGGTGCACCTTACATTTTATTTATTTATTAATCTCTGTCAATCCTGCATAAGGTGCCTTGAGCTCTGCAGTTTTGGATTCTAGCCCAAAGATGAACAAAGAGATTCTGATTTGAACAACCTCACAAGCAACAAAAGCTAGAGCTCAGCACCCTGTAACTGGGCTGATCTAGTTCAATCATAGCCTTCTGTTGTCCAAGTCGGCTTTTATTCGGGCTTGATATTCAGGCCCAGATGCAGAAATGTAGAAACATACAAAAGCCTGGCTGTATTTTAATAATTCATGCTAGGCCAGACTAATCTTTTAGGCCTAGACTTGGCCACAGTTGTATATTGGGCCCAGGGCCCAGAGTGGGAAAGCAACTGGACAGACCCTAATCCAATCCAAAACAGTGCATTGTCAGGTCCCATCCAGTTGTTGGCTTAGCTTTTATCACAAATACCCATCTTGGAAATACCTTTTCCCAATAAAATTAATAAAAAAATCAGGCTAAAAATAAATATAAGTTAAAATGATTCCAACAGTTATGATCTTAACTTCTACCAAAAAAAAAAAAAAATTGTTATGATCTTAACAATGCAAAAATTTATGTGGATATTATATACAGAAATATCACAAAAGTGCTGTTTATTATCATTTCTGATTATACTTTGATTATCTGACAATAGTATCAAGTTAATATCAGTTCAAGTTGTCCTCATGAAAATAATGGGTTATTTGTGGATGTCTTACTTAACTAGCAGACGATCATAAGCATTATAGTTTAATTAGTTAATTATTTATATCTATTATTTTTTGCATGGAGACCAGGGGATGAGTAGAAGTACAACCTACCTTAGATAGGTTCTGCCCTTGCCTTAATTTACCCTCTATAATACAGGGAAGATGACCTTTTATTTTATTTTTCTTTTTAGATATTCAAATCATTCCTATATTCATATAATTTCAATTTAAAATTATTTTTCATTTTAATAATATTTCCCCAATAATATCCTGATAAAAAAAAAACAAGAAAAATTTGAAATTCTCACAATCTTCCTTCCATACATATTAACCCAATAACGACATTTGCAAACATTATTTTTAGTTATTGTCCTCTCTAAGATTAAATTCATGCGGAAATCTAAGCAATTGCATCATGTTTGATATATCTCCACCCCAGTGCAGGAATATTAAAGTACCCCTCTGTGTGTGTGTGTGTGTGTTTTTATTAATTAGCACAACAATGCATGAACAGCAGGACCCAATATCCTATCTCTCATGTGCATTGCACGTGCTAGCATTATGTGTGTAACTATAGTATTAAATTGACACATTCATTGCAATGCCATTGTAAGAAAAATGTAAAGATCAGACAGCTAAACCAATATCCCAAACAGGTAAGGGATGCTGCCGACAGGTTTGTGGGTCACCTTGCTCTCGAACTGTTACTAGTTTTGTCACAACATGGGTCTTCTTCTTTATTCATTTGCAGAGCAAAAGCAGCATTGTAAGGACAACAGCTTCTTAAATACTCTCTCTCTCTCTCTCTCTCTCTCTCTCTCTCTCTCTCTCTCTCTCTCTCTCTCTCTCTCTCTCTCTCTCTCTCTCTCTCTCTCTAAAAATCTCCTCATATAATGTATGCATTTTCTGTGTCAAACTCACGTATGCATACATGCATATATAAAAAGCTCATGTTACTTATTATGAGTGTCATGAATATCATTCCTGATGAATCATCTTGGGAGAATGTTACTTATTATGGGTGTCATGAATATCATTCCGGATGAATCATCTTGGGAGAATGTTTGAACATTTTTTTAACTTTGGGATTTAAATTAAGATTTCATTTTGAAAATTTCATAATTCATAATTTTGTTTTCAATCTCTCTCTCACTCACAGAACATGCTTCAAACTGGTTAAAGTTAAAGATTCAAAATGTCCTTTTCTACTGCTGGAAAGCTGAAGATATATATCACAAGTCCTATATTAATAGTCAAAGAGATTGCATTTTTTTTTTATTAAGATGGGAAGTGGCACATGGGCCTAAGCACAAAATCTTTAGATTAGACTCCAAAACACTTTTAAACAATACAATTATTAATGTGTCTCAGTAACAAAAACGCGTACTTAGGACTTCCACACCCACTGGAGGCAACTGAAACTTACTTTATTTACTTCAATAACAAGTTTTGTGTTCTCAACGAAGGAGACGAGTAGATTAGTATTTTATATACACGTACACAGAGGACTGATTATTATCTTCCACTAAGATATTCATGGGTTCATTGACCCATTTCATCGAAATCATCAATCTAAACCTGGAAGCGAAGCCTATATACTTGTTTTCTAGTGACCGTTAAGCCCCAAAAACAATGGTCCTGATATGAATATTTTAAGGCATGTACTCAAAGTGATTTGTAAGCTTTAAAAGTAGCAGTTATGATAGCATTATGAAAAATAATGGAGCATGGATAGATGAAGGACACTTCTATTTTGTTCAAACATCCCCCACCTTTGGCAGTGCAAATTGCAGTAGTCATTTAGAGTGTGTGCCTTTTTCAGTCTTTAATCCCAAAGTGACACCACCATTTATTTTTCCTAGGGCCCATTTCTAGAGAGTGCCTCTCATGTCATTCATTGGCTTGTATGTGCTTTTGTATGCATCCATTGTTTAAAGACCAATTTGAAGTCGCTCTGAATTGGCCGAGTCCCTGTGACTTGATGAGTCAACTGATGACACGAGTTGAACAAATTTGATGCACAAGTCAGCTGAGTTACTTAACTAGATGGTCTATTTGAGTTGAGTAGAGTGTTTAAACATTGTATGAATGTTTGTATTCATTAATGTTGCAAATATTGTGATTGCTTCGAATTTTATGTTTTTCTCAAGAAAATATTATTAAAGGCAAAAATGAGTTTTATTAAGTTAAAAATATAGCAAAACATCTTACAATAATTTAATTACTGAGGGCAACAAGGAAGAAAATGAAAGACCAAGTAAAAACAATAATAAGATATTGTGGTGAAAATAGGAATATTCCAATACATTTTATAAGCTTCGGTTCAAATACATCAAAAATAAGTATTGGCCATGGTTGAAACTTTTAGAGTGAATTTGTGCAATCAGAAGATCCCGCAATAGAGAGGAAAACTATTCTAATTTTTTGTGTAGTCTACTATTTCGTTGTTTGATGCGATGGATTTTCCTTAAAAAAAAACCAAAATAAATTCATATTCATCCACTGAGAGGATGTTGATTTCCTCTGTGAACACCTCTTGTTTGCACAAGCAAGTCTAGATAAGGGTCACCATGACTGCTGAGTTGTAAAATCATTGTCATGACTCGGTGGATGTACGTACTCCAAGCGTCCTTAACTTATTTGGCATGTGCTAAGTTCTAGGGACTCGAAATGATATGCCCCAACTAATGTTAATTTTGTACGCGCGCCCTTAAAAAAGAGTCAAACAAGAATCATCTTTTTAGATGAATCTTTGGGAAAGCAAAGAAAGTAACAACATTTAACCAGTGCTTTGAAGTTTTGCTCTCTCTGGCTTTCAATTGGAGGGTAACTTTGCTTCCATGACCCTCTTTTCCACAATTGGTCAGCCTAGATGATGTTGCGCACCTACATATAAAACAACCCTGACCAGAAACTGATTTCTGATTTGATGCTTCCCTGGCTACTAAATAACTAAATCTGCATGTGATAATCAGGCAATTGTCTTTTTCATTTTCATAGATTTAGAGATCTCAATCTGGGTCCCATTGGTTTTGTGAGAGAGGTCTTTCAACGCGGTTTCAATCACTCACGGAAGAGTGAGAGTAGAAGTAGTGGTTAGAAATGCTGTCCAAAGAAAAGGCTGACCCACCCACGTTGAGTTTATGGTCTATCACTTAATTAGTACTAGCTGTCCATCACTTTTGAAAAACATCAAAATCTTATCTATGTAATATACATCTAGTAACAAATAATGTAGATATAACACAAAATATCAATAAGAATGTACACATTCAAGAGAGAATATATATATATATATATATTTTGGGCCATTGACATCATACACATTCATTCTGTCCGCATGTAGTACCGTGTAAATTCGCCTATAAAAGCTCACCTTGGGCGATACTCATCACATGGAGGTGAGTGATGGAATGATCTAGGTGAGCACTGGGGCTTGTAAAATATCAATCCCAGTAGATCATCTTAACTCATTGATTTGTGACAAGTTTAATGGTTTTAAAAGGCTTTTTTTTATTTTATTTTAAGTGGACAGTGAGCAACAATTGAAGGAGTGTCAAATTTCACCTTAACAAGGTGGGCAGTGCATAAGAATGGTACAAGTATTTCTCATTTGGGATTTTTGTATGTGTGTGTGAGCATCAGATACTTTTTATTCAAACATGTCTCCTTCTAATAGAGCCCACTTGGATGCACGATAATAAAGAAAAGCATGCCAATGAAAAAAACTTGGATGAATATATGTAAGGGGAAATATGAGATATCAAGCTGATTATGTCTTTAAGTTAATAAGCTATACACAGTCCAAGTTTGCATGCAGTGGTTAAATTCAATGGTGAGGCGCAATGTTATATGGAACAATATGAAATGAGAAATAGCGCATCACTTCAAAGGGGTGCAATGTATGTGAATGATTTGGATTGATTAAGGGAGACCCTAAGTATGAAATACTCCTAAAACCCAATTCCCTCATGGATAGTAAAAAATCACATGTTTCACACTGCAAAGTAGATATTGCATGTTACCAACCCCACTAAGCAACTTTTAACTTTGTAATTGATTTATACCCTACAAAATTGTACTTGAATTATTTATTTTAGTTTATTTTCCTTTTGATAACTGTTAGTTTTTTACAATTGATTAGTATTTAGTAACTATTTTATTAATGGACCCTTTAATAAGAGGAGCTATTTCTCTTATTATCCAAAAGCTATTGATCGATCCATGGGCTTATGGTAACCTATCAATACAGGATGGGGATCATTGGATAAAAATTGCAACACTATAGTGTGGAAGATTAGGCTCCATGCATTGAGTTATGGTGATCATTCTACAGATTGTAGTCTTTAAATCATCATGTTGATTTATCTGAAAGTGATCAGGTTTGGTTTTGTTAGATGACCAAAGTTTGGTCCCTTTGGATGAGATTTGAGACCCACATTTTCAGGTGAGGATAAGTACTCTCTCGTCTTCATCAATGGGGACCAAATAATTTGGTGGTTCCGCGGCACTGTCCCTCTCTCCTTTTGTTTTAATTTGATTTGCCAAGCAGGTGATCTGAAAGACTTATTGGGTCCTCTGGGCCCCACATTTGGTAGAAAGGAAGAAACCACTAGATACTGATGATGGGGGCCCACCTAGGTATACCAACTTCCACATGCACTTCTAGATCTGGTGATTTGACAGGCATTTCAAATCAGACCCTAAAAATTCATGCAGGACTCATTAGTTAGCATAATTGCTAATTAGTATGATTTTACAAATATACTCCCTATAAATTCTCCTGTTTTGCAAAAGCCCCTAACAAATCTCTAAATTGGTAGAAGCCTCCCTACCTTTTGTTGAAATGTTCACAAATGCTTATGGGCTTGGGAGAAAGGCAAAAAAAAAAAAATTGCTAGGATTGTTATATTGTAAAATGAATGTATAAATTGGGGTGGGCCTTCTCAAATGATCATAATATCAATGGGAGCCCAGAACCCTAATGATTGAAATAGTGGTGGAGATTTGAATTGATCATAAATGGGTCACTTTGTACGGCCTAAAAAAGATATTTGTTGCCTCTTCATGTTGATCTAGATATTTGTGTGTCCGATTTCAGTGGGTCGTACCATTTTCTCCAAGATGGAAACAGGATATGGACCAAACCTCCATCCATTTATCTTTATATGATACAGTGGGTCCCACTATTTTCTACACATGATGGTGGGCCAGAAACTGGCGATATTAGTGATGATATCATCTAAACGTCATCGACAGTATAATGAATGATACGCAAATTGCTAGAAAGTAGAAACTGCTCTATAATTCTGATGTTTCATATTCCTGAGCCTCAGCGAGTGCACAGACACATGAAAGAGGATGTGGGACATCCATATCTAGGCATTGAAGGTAGTGTTACGAAAATTCTTGGGCGTTCATCACTGTGAATCCACATTTGATGGAGAAATTTTCTCTTCCATTGGTCCTAAGTAGGGATACAAATAGGTCGGTTTTAGGTTAGAACTATTTTGAATTCAGAATAAGAACTATTTTGTATAGCCGATTCCCATTCTAATTTGGAACTTGTTTACTTGGTTTTGGACCCATTCTGATAAAAAAAACCTGATTCCTGTTTATTTTTAATTTAAAATTTAGATATCATTCAACCCAAGATTTTCAAAAGTGATATCTTCAAACCAATAACAATGCATCAAGTTTATCTTTTACTGATAAATTCCAACATCTTCAAAATCAATATATAAGTTGTTACATGAAGTTTTTGAAATTAGGCTCCTATAGAAAGTCAAGAACCATATCTTAAAAGCACACATCCGTAGGCTCGAACCTATATGAATTTGGAACCGGATCAATCTAGCAATTGGAACACAACTAAATTGTGTTCCAATTTCAAACCTATTTATGAATCAGATTCCATGTTCTAGAATTGGTTTTTTCCAAGTTGAAACCCTTCAGGCATATATACATCCCTAGGCCCAAGTCCAATATAAGAGGGTAATTAAAAAACACTTGCTGCACATAGAATATGAGATGGTTATATTGTGGGCCACTGATCCTTTATGGTTGAAATCCTCCTGTTGGCAAAAGTACTTGGCAATTAAAACCAGTAGTCCCATTAAACTAATTCAATGGTGATGGTGGTTGCAACCCAGTAGATCATGACAAAAGGAAACTGGCTTTGATTTCAGCTTCCATTTGTCGTTTAATGACAGAATTCTTTGTCCATGTCGGTCTCTTTATTAGACAAAATATACAGAGATTCTTCTGGAAGTGGTTCTCTCGACCCACCCACAAAAGATTTCTCCCAACCTCAGCATGTTCCAAAACTGTCAAAGTAATCCCCTTTATTCAAAGGCCTGCCACAAGTGAATTCTTTTTTATTTTCTACTCTTGATTTTACCCATCGTCAAAGATGCTCCCACCTCGTGCATCCACATTCCACACTCTCCATTTCCGCATGGCACCAATCTAACACACTCCAGATGGGCCACATATCAGAACCCTTTTGATCTTTGGGTTGACCCACCTTCAGTGAATGCATTGTTTTGGGAGGTGGCAATGTGAATTTAGATGGGTATCAGGAGTGAGAGAAGTGGAGCTTAAAAGTAACTATACTATGGAAGTTTTTCATGAACTTCCCTAACTAGACTAATAATCTGAAGTTCTGTCAGGTGCTACAGCCCACACTGCTTGCCCAAGTACAAGGTGTGTAGCATGCAACTTGTACCAACCACACCCTCCTTAGTCCTTGCACTTCAATCAATTAACAGAGTTTAGCTGTCTTCTGAATCTTAGTACTGACAGGTGGCAACAGCGGGTCTGGTGTGTGGGTCTACTGATTTAAGTGGAGGGGTTTTAAAAGTTAAAAAGTTAAAAGAGTTAACTTGAATATTGATTAATTATTAAATTAAATTAACTTAAAAATGAAAAAAAAAAGGTAAATCCAATTCCTAAATTACCGAGTTAATTGCCCGTAATATTAGCTGCTCATGTCAAAATTGCAATCCTATTCTCTGCTCAAATTCAATTTAATCTTGACCACTGCCCTTTCATTTTTGACTCTAGTCTTTCTTAATTTCAAATTACTTGCCTATATGTATTTCTACTATGGCCCCCGAGCTTAACATGGACCTGCTCGCTAGTTAAGTTTTGACAGGTGCTAGAATAATTTCATGGGGTTTTGTGGGACAAACCAACGTCCTTCCATTTCCTAATTTTGTGGTACAATTTCCACTAAGTATATTGACTATCCACCCTTTCAAACCTGAATGAAATGCATAACTGGGGCCTACTTACAAAATCCAAACCGCTCAAGTTTACCATCTTAGGTTGTAATATGTTGATATGAAGTTTCAGTTTAGTTAGAAAATTGATGCAAAACGGATCACCATTTCAAAGCATGATCGCAATTTATCTTTTATTTTAGTTATGTAAGTTACGACAGTGATCAATTTGACGGTGGATATAACTTGTGATTCTTTGGACCTTACTATAGTATAAGTGGGGACATTGATTTTGGGCCATTGGAATCTAAGGGGTGGTCCCTCTTTCCTGTAACCCTTTATTTATTTCAACTTTTCTCCTCCTTTTTTCTCTTCATCTTCCTCTTCCTCTTTCTCTTAAATAAAAAAAAAAAAAAGGCTCTTGGAAGGATAAGGGTTGTATCTTTCCCCTTCTTGTTATTCAACAACAATTGAAAACCTCTTCACTTTGTAAGTGATTTGTCAAAAAACATGGATAAGTCATAAGTGCCAACAGTTGGCTAATGTGAAATGGTCAGATGAAAATTTACTGAAAAGTAGGAGAGATTCAGTCTCACCTAGGAAAAACAAAAATCTGTTCGAGTTCCCCCAGTCAAATGTAATGCGGTCTTAGTGGATCCAACTGATTCAACAGTAAATTTACAAGACCCGAATAACATGCCCATCACAGCAAAAGAAAACTACAATGAATGCCATGAGAAGATAACATCTCACCTCCAGTGAGTCACAAGTCTTCTCTCTCTTGGGATCCATTTGTACAAATCTAGGCCGTTGATGATAGATCACATGCATAATTATCTTGATCATTTGTCCCAATGTTGGATGAGTTAGATGACTAATAGATGTAAGTGTTCTCAATCAGTTAGGTAGATCTTTCTCTCCCTTTTGCCTTTTGAGTCATGTCATTCGGCCTGGGCTCTGCTGTTTGGTAAATATGTTCAGTTGGGATGGTATACCTAGTTGAGCCTTCAGGTATACACAAATTCTAGCTTGACCCAGTTAGTTATTGCTGTGAAAATAGGGTCAAACTTGGCTAATTTGCCTGAAGCCAAGCCTAAATCCAACCCAATATAGTTGGGTCTTGTCCACAACCCCAGCAATTTTTAACTAGAAGGAGCCCAAGCCTCTTTGGGTTAATCACTTGTAAAGTGATTTGAAGTGACTATTCTAATTAAGAGACATTAAAAAAGAAGCAGGTTAAAATAAAAAATATTAACTTTCAAAATTCGGTTAAAATCAAAAGTATTAACTTTCAAAATTCGCCTTCTTGACTATTTGTCATTTTGTAGCATAAGAAATTGCCTTTTTTAACTTTTCTTAATAAGAAAAGTTTTTTTTTTGAAACGAGTGAATAGCTTTTTGACCTTTTTTTTCTTTAAAAGAAAAGAAGAGACAAATTTTAAAATTTGGTTCTTTCTAATATGACCTCTCTTATCTTCTTGTCTCTTAATTCTAGATATTGGGGTTTTGAGGACATAATGTACTTAGCATTTGCAAATCTCATATTTCTTGTCAAACATTTTAAAATTTCAGCCACATGAAAGGTTTCAAATGACCTTTGAGAATTCAGGAATTTTACCTTATTTGCATTTTGGTGGAATTCCTAGATGCTCACTTGAACTTGAGCATCCAAAATATCCATCAAGAGGCAAAGGAGTTGGAATTTCTTAATTTCAAAGGTCATTTGAGACCTTTTATATGGATGGAATTCTAAAATGATTGTAAAAAAACATGACATTTGTAAATGGAATGAAACAAGAAGTCCAATCATGTCCTAAAGTCCCCAACATCTTGAATTCCTATGCCTGTTTCTTTACAAGATGTCCCACCATGTCCAAAGATCCCCAACATGTTGAATTCCTAGGTTTATTTTTACATAGAATTCTTGACATGAATTCAACATGTTCGGGACTTTGGGACATGATGGGACATCTTGTCCCGCAGCATTTACAAATCACTTTATGGCCCGTTTCTTTGCTGGAATTCCTTTCTGGGGAATTCTTGAATTCCCAGACATAGTGGAATTCTTGGATGCTCCTTGGGCTTGAGCATCCAGGAATTCCACCAAAATGCAAAGGGAGTGGAATTCCTGGATTCCCAAAGGTCAAAAGAGATATTTCATATGGCTGGAATCCAGAAAATCCTGTGAATAAACATGGAATCCAGAGATTCCAGGGGACAGCATGTCACATCATGTCCAGGAATTCCTGGACATAGTGAATTCTGGCAGAAATTCCACTAAGGGCACGTTTGGTAAACGTAAAATAATCCTTTGTATATAGGCTTCTCTCCATCTCCAAAAAATCAACACCTCCTCAGGTATAATTTCTGATGAGATTTCTATGTTTGGATGGAGGGAGGATTCCCAATGAGAGTTCCATATTATAGTGTATGGACGTTTTTACAAATATCTTAAGATATATTAACGGTTGAAAGTTTGTCACTTATTCGTGCTTGACCCTTCCGAACTAATGACCAGTTCTGATCTTGATTGTGGACCCCACACAAATCAGAAAATTGGAAAACACGGACTGTTTTAATTCCTGGTATACATTTAACGGTAATGGCGTTCTGGCACATATCTCTAGATATAAGATGAATTAACGGTTGAAATTTGATCACCTTGCCGTGTCTGACCTTTCCGAAATAATGAACAGTTCTGATCTTGATTATGGACCCCACACAAATCAGAAAATTGAAAAACACGGACTATTTTAATTCCAGGTATACATTTAATAGTAATGACTTTTTGGGCACATATCTCTAAATATAAGATGAATTAATAGTTGAAATTTGGTCACCTTGCCTTGTCCGACCTTTTCCGAAATAATGAACGGTTCTGATCTTGATTGTGGACCCCACACAAATCAGAAAATTGGAAAACACAGATTGTTTTAATTTCCGGTATACATTATTGTGAACAGTAATGATGTTTTGGTACATATCTCGAAATATAAGATGAATCAACGGCTGAAATTTGATGAGGTTGCCGTTTTAGAGTTGTTAATGGTGACTAACGGTTTGGATCTTGATTATGGGATCTAAAAGGTACATTTCCAAAGGAAAAATTTATTAGGTCCACATTACTGCCCCATCATCACTGTCGCTCCGCCTTTCTCTCCTTCAGTGGATTATGCGCATCCGAAGGGGGGAGGTCCGACTTCAACAATATTTGCTTCCGTAGCTTTCTCCCATCCACCCTCTCCAAATCCATGCCCATCCAAACACATAAAAATCCACGATCACGCAGAAAAGGGCGAGGATTCCCCTTGCGTGGACTGTTACCAAACGTCCCCTGAAGAAATAGGGCCTATAAGTGAATTACCCAAACATAAGTGAGGGCAACCTCACTCATTTAGACTTGATAACTTTATAATTTGCCAAGTGGAGTTTTGAATTAAAAACAAATTTTAAAACTAATGGCAGCAAACCATGTCTTCAAGATTAAAACAACCCAGTCATGTTAAGAGAAATTATCTCAAGCTAATGACCACATTAACCTTCCAATACTCTCACATTTTATCGATCCAAGTGAGTCACGCCTTTAGTTATATCCAACCCATTCGCATCACATGCCTTGCAATGAAAAATCAACCGTTCAAATCTCATTTTAATTAGAGCAATATGTATTAATTTCTTTCACTGCACCAATCAATCCATAAACCTGATCAAAATGAAATTCTGGACACTAATTATTCATAAAAATAAAACTCATATGAATGGATTGGATCACTTAAAAATGACCTGCTCTCCATATGGGTCAATAGCACAAGATTACATGACATCATAGAAAAACTCAATGATGTCATCCCCACTCTCCAAGTTCAAAATCAACACCAAATCACCACATCCCCTCCAAATCTTTCCAAAGTTTCACAAAATCCAGAAGAAATTCCCAAAAGCTGAACAACAAAAAGAAAAAGCAAAAAAAGAAAAAAGAAGAAAAAAGCCCAATAAAGCAAAAAAGAAAAAATATTCTAAAAAAAAAAAAAGTTAAAAATATCTTTCCACTCCTTTCCCTCCCCTCCTGGGCCTCTCCACCCCTCCCCCCTCCCCTATTTATACTGCACACATCATGCTTTCCACCCCATCCTTCACATTTCCAAGACTCCTCCCCACACACCCCCCGCCCCCAACATTCCACACTCCCCCACAAACAAACAAAAAAACAAACACCACAAACCAGCCAATGTTCAAACTACTCCCCTTCCCCTCTCTTCTTCCTCTACTCCTCCACCTCCTCCTCCTCCTCCTCCCCCCATTCCTCTCCGTTAAAGTTGACGCCGTTAAAAATGACCCCCTCTCCCCCAAATCCTCCCTAATCCGTTACTGGAACCGTCAGATCCCATCCAACCGTCCAAAACCCGATTTTTTGATCTCCAAAGCCTCCCCTCTCACCACCACCAACTCGGCGATCCTCCAAAAAATCGCCGATCAGAAAGGCCTCTCCTCGCACCTCCAAGCCTTCTGCGAATCGGCCCACCTCTTCTGCTTCCCCGATCAGACCACTTCCCTCGCCAAAACCGGCGGCAACGGCAAGTTCTCGCGATACGATACCGGGCGCAATTTCTCGAACTATGGCACGAGCGCAGTCGGCGAGTCCAACTCGTTCAAGAACTACTCCGACTCGGTCAACATCCCCCTCAACAAGTTCACCCGCTACGGCCGCGAGTCCGTCGGCCACGACTCCGAGTTCGCCAACTACGCCCCCGACGGCAACGTCGCCGAAGAGTCCTTCGGCTCGTACTCCGTCAGCGCCACCGGCGGCTCCGGCGAGTTCTCCAACTACGACCACGGCGTCAACGCCCCGGACCTGAGGTTCAACACCTACGACTCGGACGGCAACGGGCGGACTCTGGGTTTCTCGAGTTACGCCGACGAGTCGAACGCGGGCGACCAGAACTTCAAGAGCTATGGCAAGAGGGGCAATGGCGAAGCGCTGAAATTCACAAGCTACGGCCGTGATTCGAACGTGGTGGGGTCCACTTTCACGGGGTACGGCGAGGGTGGAAATGGGGCCGTTGATAACTTCACATCGTACGGTTCCAATGGCAATGTGCCCCAGAACAATTTCAGAAGCTATGGCGATGGCGGCAATGGCGCCACGGAGACCTTCACCAGCTACAGAGACCAGTCGAATGTGGGCGATGACTCGTTCACAACCTACCAAAAAGGGTCGAACTCAGTGACCCAGTTCTCCAATTACGGTAAATCGTTCAACGAAGGGACGGACTCGTTCAAGGGTTACAAGGAGAAAACCGATTTCAAGGGCTATGGGGTGAACAACACGTTCAAGGACTACTCCAAAACGGGCGTTACGTTCTCCCGTTACACGAATCGGTCAGCGAGTTCGGACGAAATGGGGATGGCCCAGATGGGGAAATCGGGAATGAGTCGGTGGGTCGAACCCGGGAGGTTCTTCAGAGAATCGATGCTGAAGCAGGGGACCGTCATGCCCATGCCCGATATCCGCGACAAAATGCCGAAACGCTCGTTCCTGCCCCGTTCTCTCGCTGCAAAGATGCCTTTTTCAGTGAATCAGTTGCAGGAATTGAAGGAGATCTTTCATGGGTCGGAGGAGAATTCGACCATGGGATCTATTCTGGAGAAGACTCTGAAGGAATGCGAAAGAGTACCCAGTAAAGGAGAGACAAAGAGGTGTGTACCGTCCATAGAAGATATGATTGATTTTGCCGTTTCGGTTCTCGGTCGTAACGTAACGGTTAAGAGTACTGAAAATGTGGCTGGGTCCAAGGGAGATATAGAGATTGGGAGAGTTGTGGGGTTGAATGGTGGGAGAGTGACAAAGTCTGTTTCTTGTCATGAGAGCTTGTTTCCTTACCTGGTGTATTTCTGTCACTCTGTTCCTAAGGTGAAGGTTTATGAGGCAGAGATTTTGGATGTGAAGAAGAAGGAGAGGATCAACAGAGGGGTTGCTATTTGCCACATTGATACATCAATGTGGGGGGCAGGGCATGGTGCTTTTGTTGCATTGGGGGGTAAGCCAGGGGAGATTGAGGTCTGTCATTGGATATTTGAGAATGACATGACTTGGGTTGTGGCTGATTGATGATTTATCATGGCTTCGAGTTTTTAGTATAAAATAATTCAAGGCATTTGAATGTTGGGTGGTAGTGGCTTTCTTGTGAATTTCTTTCCTTTTTTCTGAAAAAAAAACTTCAGAGTTTGTTTTGTGTGACATTGTGATGTAAGAGTAGAGAGTGGTGGTTTTGTTTTTCTCTCTCCCCATGGACCTACAATTGAAGGTTCATTGATTACATGTTTACAAGAGCTCTTGCTGAATAAGAAGAGCAGTGCATGCATGTATGTTGTATTATGATATAATTCTGTGTCTGCCCAAGAGCAGCTATCAAAAGAACCTTAAATTAAAACAAAAATGCTGGCTAGCACTAGCAGTGTTAAGACTTTACAACTCAAATGCATGTTCCCAATTATCACACCATTTGATTGTTTCAAGTGATATGACTAGGTGTTGGGTGAAGTGGAGGAGTTAATAGTATTATCTTTTCGAACATTGGATGAATGCTAATCACCCCTCATCCATATTGAACAGTAATAAGCACCACCCACCTGCCTGATCCCACAACAAACTTTCCAGTTCATTGCTGTTGTATCATCAACCTATTTCTTTCCTTGCCTCGGTCCAATCAGACCGTCCTTGAAGTGGGCCATCCAAGCCAATGTACTCTCTTATTTTGTCTTAGCCATCTGGTTTTCAGACCATATCTCCATGACCATGGAAGTAATTTGCTGGTTGTAACCAAAGAGGTAACATGTAATTTGTCTTGTTGGGCAACTGAGTTTGATCTAACCTGCCTTAATGTTTTTGAAACTTTGGCCTGCCTGCTGCAATATCATGTACCATTTGCAACTTTACGTTGTTCGTCATCATGAGCATTCTCAACTATCATTTCTCACTTGTCTATGTGGAGTTGGAAAGTGCTAATCATGCATCATGAGTTTTTCTTTTGAATCTAAAGCATTTTAAAAAACCATTAGAATGACGGTGTTTGATAATTTGTTGGGAAGATGTGGACATCTTTCCCTCCACGTGGAATCACTTTTAGAATTTGAACCATAGCATATGCTAGAATGCATTATCACAATTAGGAATAAAAGAGATGAGAAAGTACGAGGTCTACGCACCAATTTTGTGAAAAAAAAAAAAACCCTCAGTAAATATAAAAAAAATCACTCCAACTTGAGGAACACCTTCTTATTTACACTCAATTTCATGATGGCTCTTTTCAATCCTACAACTTGTTATAGCTGCAAGAGACAAAGGGAAAGCACAAGCATCAGCAGAGAGGAAAAGCAGAAGCAGCAGCAGGGTCTCTCTCCCTGTTATTATTATTATTATTATTATTATTATTATTATTATTATTATTATTTTGCAGAAGACCCAATATGATGATACTTGTAACTTGCTCTCTTAGCAGCAGGAGCTGGAAGGATCTTTTATTAGATGAATATAATAATGGATCTTTTTTGGCATATACACACCCTAACTTTTTTCCCATTATGAAATTCCCTCATAAATCAATATTTATTATGTGGGTTAGTCATTGATTTTCACACCTGGTCATCAAAGAAAAGTATGTCCACAGAAGTCCCCCTACTGCTTCTTGTTTGTGATATCACAAAACTTTAATGCAATATTTGTTGAGGAGTGGGCTCCACCTGAAGAGGAGTATTAAAAAGTATTTATGTCGTCTCTACTAACATCTCGAGTTTTTTATACGAATGGTAAGTGCTTATTGGGTATTTAACAAGACAATTTTATACAATATTGTAAAGGGAAGCAGCGGAGAGAACCTCTAGAGAAATATCTCTGGCGTGGAAATGGACTTTTAATGGTAAGTGGTTGAAAAGTATTTATGCTGCCTCCAGCTGCCAAACTGTTTTCGACCAAAATTTAGGTTCTACTTTTTTATGTACTCCAATATATATGCCTTTAAATTTATTTCTAAATGGTTTTGTGCATTTAAACCTCTGTCCTACTTTGTCCCCAATTGTTTAACCAGAATTGAGGGTCCAGGATTTATTTGGAATGCCTTTTATAAAAGTGGGAATAAGTGAAAGATCAAAGTGAAGAATGCTTTGGACCTTCCATAATTTCTCCTTTGCTAAGAGTGGTTATCCACTAATCTCTTTAATAAATCAAATCTTGATGGACTCATCAACATTTTCACTTTATGTCTTTGGTACTTCTTTGATAAACCCATCTTTAATATTGAATTCCTAATGTGAAAGCTTTTTTCAAAAGATCCCATATCTCTCCATGTGGGTTATTTTTTTGGTTTTCTCTACGCTTAATAGCCATTCCACAAACAAGCCCATTAGATATGTAACATCATGTAAACCCACTCATACATTTATACTGATTGGGCTCCATTGGCATTCCAACCTATCTTGTGGGGCCCATTGTAACCACCTGTATACAATTAATGGTCAGATAAGAATGATAAAGTGTTTTGATTTTAAATGGTTGTATTATGATATAATTTGATGATTACCACAATTAAAGCCATCAAAATGAATGGTTGGACTAGATTTTTGTAGCCATTTATTTTTGGTGGCCCCTCATGAGAGGTTATGACTTTTGATCAGTTTTCATTAAAAAAAAGTTAGTTTTGAAAACCACATGTATTTTTATAATCCATCTGTTTTATTTTTTTTAAAGGAATTTCTACATGTGCTCAAGGTGAGCACCACGTGCCAAAACACCTAGTGGGCCCAGCCTATGAACCCATTCAAGTGGACATGAGCCCCTAATAGTCACAGATTTTGGGTTTGACACCCATCCAAATGGATTGAACCGTTCGATTGACTTGCACTCATTTTGAACGTTAAAGACTTATCTGCATTTGATCAAGTGGTTAGAATGATGATTCGAGCCTCCATCACCCCATACGGATAGGTGGGAGGTGATCTTTCGATCCCAGACAGTCCCATATTGAAGTGGGACCAGCTGTTGTTTAGGAGTGAGCAGTATCCGAATGGGGGTATTAAAAAATATTTATGCCTGTTTCTACTAATGTTTCTAGATTTTGGTAGGAATGGATAATTAAAAAATCTTAATATAATATCAAAGCCAATCGATCACGAGTTTAAATTCAAAGAGGAACGACTTAGCGTGAAAAGAAAAATATGTCGACAAAAGTGCCTGCCTCTACTAATGCCTTGAGGTTTAAATTCTCATATAGAGGGTGATTCTAGAGATAAAAAGGTTGTAAAATGAAATTTAAATTGTGCATTTCATTACTGGCCAAGGCGGTTGGCCAAGATTATTAAACTAATAGTGGTAGTAATCTCTAATTAGTGCAGGTGGTATTTGTAATAGGGAAGTTTGATTTTATGACCCCTGCCTTTACCCTAATTATCCGCAAGTCTATAGTTTTGAGAGGCATTTTTAGACCTCAATCTAAAGCTGATCCATTTATTAATTAGATTGAAAATGTCAATTCAAACTCAAAGGAAAGTTAAAAGAGTTGCAAGGACCCTAAATTAACAGATAGGTTTTGGATTGGATTCACACATCATGGAGCAATTAGTACTGTTGGTTCAGGTCAAAGTCAATTTGACGAGACAAATTGCAAGAAATGGACACCACCTGAAATGAATTTATTTATTAACCATGCAATAAATGTCAACCCGAACTTAACCTAAAATAAGGTAAGTCCAACTCAAACTCTAAATTACTGGGTTGGATGACCGGTAAGGTTAGGAACTACCTCTTATAATTCGTCCTTTTCTAATTCTTCAGCCTCGGTTTGTGAAGCCCTTGGATGATGATGAAGAATAGGCCTAGCAAACCATCAGATCATGCCAATTCTGTTTTATTTTTTTAAAGGCAATCCAACCCGCACACACTCACTTAAGTCTCTATCAAATTTTAATTTGTGAAGCCCCCAATGATGACGGTGAATTGGCCCAGAAAACCATCAATGCCCATTCTTTTTTCTTTTTTTTTTTCCACAAAAGATAAGTAATTACACACCCAACCAACACACACCGACCCAAGTCTCTACCATCAATGCTGTACTTAGAGATCCATGTGTTCTTATTTTTTTGTGGAAAAGAGGTGCCTCACCAACTCGCTCATCATGCTAATTCTTGAATGCCAAATTTTTAAGTCAAAGAATTTAAAAGCCAAATTCTTTCATTATGGAGAGGCATTTATATAATCTTGTTCCATAAACTCTCACCAAAGGAACTGATAATTTATGAATTGTAAAGGTTAAGGACAAAAAAGATAATTCTCAGTGCTGTAAAAGAGCTCTGGATAATTAGGCCACAGAGGGTAAATTCCTCTTTATACAATTCATCATCAAAGTAGGCGCCCCTACTCATGCTTCAACTGCCCCAATGATTGCTATTTCCTGTAAACGGATAAACACAAGAAAAAGTAACCACATATTTTTCTAGGGAGGTGTTTCCTTCCCCACTCAAAAAAGGTTAAAGAGGGACCTAACGTTTTATTATTCATAGCACTCTAAAACACAAGATCTCATTCTCTTCTTTTGTCTTCTCCAAGCTAATAGTTTGTACTTCACTTTGGTATGGCCTCTCCAATCCACATTTTCCTTTCTTCGTTTTTTACAATACATTAAGATTCCTTTTTAGGCTTTCCTCATGCTTAACACAGGGAGGGCATGGTGCTTTTTGTATGTCCTAACTTTTTTTTTCTGGACATTACATTTCTATATTTACCCTTAATAATATTATCATTAATTGGAAAGCTTGTATGGATTGCGGCTATCTTAAAATAAGGAATTTTGCTCACTGGTCTTCTCCCCTTTTTGGAGGGGTGAAGTTTAACGTCGATGATCCTACTAAAGGCAAGCCAAGGCCGGCAGGTATTGGCGGTGTTTACCACATTAATAAGGGTGATGTGTTATTTATGTTTTTAAAGAATACGGGTGTTCGTAATTCCAATAAAGTGAATGTACTAGCTATTTTGGAAGCTCTTCGTTGTTTTACGAGGAGCTTTCATAGGGGAATCTTATTGTAGAGAGTGACTCTACTAACGTGATCACTTGGGTTTCTAATCGGAAGACTTTCCCTTGGAAACTCCAGTTCATCTTCAATGAGATCCGGGTTCTTTCTACATCAATTAATGTTGTTTTCCATCACCTACTTAGGTCGGCCAATTCCATTGCCGATGCTTTAGCCAAGCAAGGGGTTGATAAAGTTTCTCCTTGAGTTGGTATTATTTTGTAGGTGGTTGAGTTGGAGGTACAACGCTCTTATACCTCATTGTCTTTTGTTTCTTCGCCTTTCTCTCTTTTTGTATTTGTTTCCTCTCCTTTCTTTAATCAAGCTTATGTTACCGATAAAAAAATAAAATAAAATGAATAATTCAAATATGCTTACACTGACAGGGCTAAATGTAAAACATGCATGATCACCAACACCATTTACCAACGCACTCATTCTTAAGTCGTATCAGCACTTTAGTTTCACACGATACCAGGATTAATCATGTGTCTTCAAGTCGAAAATACAAACCCTTGACGAATAGCCCATTGCAAAAAATAAATAAATAAAAGAAAAAAACCAATCCTCTCTCCTTCTCTCTCTCTCTCTCACGCACACAAACCCTCCCTATCCCTCCATGCCTATATGATTCTCACGCATCAACGCCATGATGGTTTCAATCCTATAGTGAATATAAGCTGGATAAGTGTCAAGAAGATGGGTAGATCTAGATGTGGACATGGTTGGACCACTACGAATATTTAAATGATTATTGTCTTTAATTATTATGGGAAATCGTGTGGCCTGCATGCCACAGGTCCCGTGTCAGTTATCAGGCCACAAAATTTCATAACTTTGCAAGGTGCATGTGTTTTGTAATTAAATTTGGTGGGCAATAATAGTTAGATGAGTATTCAACCGAGACTTGTATTGGTTTGTATTTTCGTGTGAAGGAATTTGATTGACCTTTTATTCTAGATTTGTTAAAAACTAAATAATTTGATGGGTCACAGCTTTGATAAACTTATGTCTTCCTCGTTTTGTTTCTCCCCCAAAATCAGATGATTGATTACTTTAATCAATTGATGGAATTCACTTTAGCCTCTGGTCGGAGAGTCTTAACTCTTTCACACATTATTCCTCGTTTCTTGAGCATTGAAGGGCCCAACCTATAAGTCTTTACTGAAAAAGAAATTTCCAACCTATGACTTATCTCTTCCAATCAACCAGTGCTAAACAATCGCCCCCTCATAGTACTGACTGTCAAAAAAAAATTTCTTTTTTTTTTTTGAAGTAAGCACTTTTTCACCGCGGCACTCACTCACCCAAGTCCATTCACTGACGATTTTAATTATTAATGTGGAACAGAGGTGCCTCACCAATTTAGTTAATATTGATCGGATAACTTTATTTTTTTCAATGTAATCCCTATTTTAAGTTAAAATGTCGGTCACTGTATTTGTTATTGTTATCAAGACAATAATACAACACAAGTGATGTGTTCTGCCAAAACAAAACAAAGAAACCCAAGTGATGATGTGAAGGGCCACCATATGTGATATAATGTGATGGCACGTCCCCTTACATTTATAAATGTTATATTTTTTTCATAAATATTCTAAAATTTGTGAATGCTCAGGTAGAAAAGAGAGGATTTAAGAATTCCACTTTACGGTAGAATTCATAAATTTTATAAATAAAACTTTATTCCAGTTAGGGTTGCACAGAACCGGACCGCAAACCGGACCGGACCACAAAACCGGCCGGACCGGACCGGACCGGATTTCCGGTTTTAGTGGTCCAAATACGGTCCGGTCCGGACCAGATTTGGAAGACCGGTTATATTCGGTCCGGTCCGGTCCAGGAATTTTGGGATCCGGTCTGGACCGGACTGGACCAGATTTATTAAAATAATATATATATTTTAATATATGATGATGATTGATTGATTGATTATTCGGTCTGGATCTGCGCCCACTACCTGATTAATCTCAACTGGGCCCATGATCCAAAATTCCTAATACATTTTTCTCCATTCAGTCATTCACTGACTCGTATGTATACACATTACAGCATTAAAGGCTCACATTAAAATAGGAGAAAATAGCCCAATATCATGATATTAAAGGCTCACATCAACTTCCCAACATTAAAGGCTCACATTAAAATAGGATAATATAACCCAATATCACGATATTTAGTTAAAATGATATATTTTTTTCTATGATGTGAGCTGGAAAAAAAAAGAAAAAAAATTAAAATCGGTCTGGACCACTTTAGTGGTCCAACCGTAACGTTTGGGACCGTAAGTGGTCCGGTCTGATCCTTCATTTTTGACCGGATCGAAAATTCGGTCGTGCAGCCCTAATTCTAGTAAAGAAACAAACTCTAAATACCGTTAATTGAATTACACAGACAATGAAGATTTTACTCATTGAATGTTTTTAGCCATTCTACAAACCAATAAAAATTCTTTAAAATATTCATTAGGCAAATTAACGAGTAAAATTTAGTTATGATGGGGGTTAGATAATTGATGTGAAACATCCCAAATCCTATAAAATCCAGTCATGTGTAGGTCATAGGTGGGATTTACGGCCCCAGATACGTATCGAATTAAACCATAATGGCGACAGATCAAAGGATGTCCGAGGGGGAGAGTGAAATAAGAAGGTTCGAAGCTGGTACATGCAGCAGCTGTAGCTGTCTGTCAACCCTGCAAACCTAACGTTGTATCGATATCAAAGTTAGAAAAGGAAGAAGAGTGCTACACGAAGACAAACCAAGGCCATAACCTTTTTCACTTTGCAGACAGCGAAAGAACAAGAAGGTTGTGGCCTTGGCCTTAGCCTTTTAATTTCACACCCAGAGAGAGAGAGACAAAGAGAGGGTGGGTGGGTGTCGGTGGCAATTAATTTCCTATGGCTAATATTTGAGAGGGATGGAGGAATGGGTAGGGGGACATTTATGGGAGTTATACTATTTTTTTTTTCTTAAAAGGAGTTATTATACTACTTATCTGAGTGTTATAGTTTTGGTGCAATGATAAAAGTTTCGCGTGCCACACACACATGTAATAATGTACTTTGAGGGTTATTACTTTTGTTATATTGGGTTGAGTGATAAGGAACGTCAGTTCTTACCTGACTGTACGTCACCTTCTTTCGCTTTTGCGGGGGCTCCTTTCTCACTTATGTAGAATTTCTTCTCACTTGTGCAGACCCATTTCCCACTAGAGTGGTCTGCATTTCCGTGTGTATGCGGGCTCTATCTTGGTTTCAAGAACTAAACAGTTACTTTGTGCAAAATTGTCAAAGATTATGTCTGTCTTCAGCCTAAACCTTCCTAGGACTCTGCTTCAGCGAGACCCACACTGGATAATGACCTTTATACTACTAAATTAACACTTTGCTCCCACATTGGGTTTGTACCGGATGGCCCACTTGGGCTTGTTAATTGGGCTTATCTATGAGATCCCAAGGGGTCGTTTGTCTTACACAGGTAAATGATGAATATTCAAATTTTAAATATGTAACATTTTCACATGCGTTTTTTTTTTCTTTTTACAACGTTTGTCTAATAACACTATTTTCGCATCATTTACATATGTGATTTATTTTACCATATTTATTTCAATGATATGTGTAAATGTATTAAAAGATTTTGTAAATGATACTTATTATTCATTAAATTAAATTCTAATATTATGAATTAAAAAAGGAGAAAAAAGGTCCATTTTATATCAAAATTTTCATTTACATTTTACATCCTTCAAAAAGAGCATGTCTTTCAACATGAAATATACTTTAAAAAAAAATACAATTCTATCAGTGATCACATTTATAAAAATACATTCCAACATGTTTGGTTAATTAAATATGAATTTATATTTTGATGGTTAAGTAAATAGCATTGTTATTAATATTTTTATTAATTGATATTCAATTCAATATTGATCTTAATTCAGTATTCAATTTGCATCAAATTTAACCCACGCATCTAATAGGCTTTATGCTAATATTTATTTTTGAATGATGCCATAATACTATATAAAATACATTATTTCTGCTCTTTTACATTCATATATACATGTTTAAAGATTTTTAAAGTATTATAATAATAAATGACTTTAGAAAAATCATTGAGATATTGGAAGAAAACTAAAATAATAAGGTAATTAACTAGTCAAAAGTTGATATAAAAAAATCATTAAGATATTTATCTTATAGATTATCCCTTAAAATTTTTATTATTAATATGGATTTTGTCTTACAAATTTTGTCATTTAAAATTATTGGAGCCACTCTAATCTTCTAACATGATTATTATTTTTATTATTATTTTTTCAATGTGTTGGAGGGGGGTTTCGAACCCAGAACCTCTTTCATGGAAATACCCAAACTTTGAGACCTCTTTTATTATTATTTTTCTAATGCATTGGAGGGGATTTCGAACCTTGAACATATTTCACAGAAATGCCCCAATACCAAACCATCCGCCTCCAACAGCAGGTATTCTTCCAAAACGCACCTGAACAGGTGTTCAAATCTTGTAGACAAATATAAATTCATTTTCACACCATTTATATATATAATTTGCACGCAATATGTATAAATAATTATATACAAACATAATTAATAAGTAAATGTTACACACATTCATCATTAATATATGTTAATATGTAAATGGGTGTCGCCGGATCTTGTTGTATTGGGTCCACGCCATATCTTACTTTGTTTGGATTTGACCAAACCGAATGTGGTTCAATCAATAGTGGCCCATCAAGTATTAGTTAGTCATGGGAGGATGTTGGGAAACGAGATCCACTCATTTTCCATCTTATCACGAGTCCCATTATGTGGATTTGGATTGATTTGTCTCTTGAGGCTTGCATTTAAGGGCATTTAGTGGGCATCCTTTTGACCAAAAATATCCCTAGGAGTTCGAATAGAGTGGCCTATATGGCTGCTAAATTTGGTCAAGATTGTACTGATGGCATGACTTCTTTTCCAGAGAGTGAATTCTTTAGATCCTTTCCCAGGTGTTTTTTTTTTTTTTTGAGTTTGGCCTTTGTTTTTGTTTTGTTGGGCTTCTGTTGTTTTTGCCTCTTTAATAAATTTGCTTTCCTATAAAAAAAAACCAAAGTAGAAAGAGTAGAGGATCACCAAGCCAAGTAGTGGACAAAGTGAATTCATCTTTTCATTTAGAACACACTTGTGCAATGCCAAAAAAAATTTTTTTTGGTTGGGACGTTGACACAAGTGGAAAGAGAAAGCCCAAACCGTAAAATGGAGAGTCCAGACAAATAGGTAGCCCCAGTTTGCAAAGTAGGAAGGATAGCCCACGTACTTCTTGTAATGCCAAGAAGTTCTTGGCCCCATTGAAAAGGCCCTGAGTTTTCTTATAAATAGCTTTTCCGCAGTTCACTTAGGCATTTTTTTGAGATTTGATTAGGCTTTCCTTAGATCCCTCGAAACCATTCCCTTTACTAGGGTCGGAACCACTTTTCCATCACATCGTGGAAACAAAAATCTGCTAAATACAAAATTTTGTACAACATGGAATAGACTCTCACGGACATCATAAAAGGGAAAATTGATGTTCCTTTCCAAATTTGACCCATTGTTGTTTTGATAGTGGGCTTCAATATCAATTAAATATGGGCCAAAGTAGAGTCAAAATTAATTGGTGTTGAGATCAACATTCATCATCGCTCCTAAGTGGTCATAATCGTGGTCGAGCCCTCGCCCTCACCATAAAATTATTGTTGTACCGTTTTCTATCATCAATTCATTTTGAAATAAATAATAGCTCAATGGAATGTAAGATCCTATGACTAGATCATCAGATTTAAAATAATTGGAGCCAAGGACCTACACTTGCACCCCACAAACAAACAAAATTTATATACTGGGGGGGTCAAACATTAAATGATTATTGGCTTTTTGAAAGAGTATAATTTCAGTGTTAACTTATTAAATGGTTGTCCAATCTCGAATGGGACCCTCAAGCTGGAGAATTTAGAAAAAGGGTCATGACATGTTTGCCACGTGCAAATGACAGATGCATGCTATTGTTTCATTATAATGTGGTAGAGTATGAAATAAGTGTCCTACGACCACAATCATAGGACTTCGCAGCTACAATTTTTTCTTTTCTCTTTTTTTTTTTGGGCTTAGCTGGACTATGGATCAGGACTCAGGAGAATCAGTGATGTTTTCAGCCTAAAGACTCGGGCATCGATTATTAGACATGTGTGTGATACTAAAGTGTCAATACCGCTTAACTATGAATAAGTTTTCTTTTGCAGCTATCTTTATAATAACGAGAGTAATGTGAGGCCGAAACTAAAGGAAAGAGAATCTATTAAATTATCAATCTAAATATTTATCAAAATTATAAATACTCTTAGCCATATGATTGGAAAGATGAGAGTGGATTGTAAATATTGATGTTTGACTTTGATCAATTCCCAACAAAGTTTGATGAGGTCCTTTTCTTTTATTTGCAAGAAGATAAGGTCTTCTTTTTTTTTTTTTTTTTATTTGGTTGAAGATGAAGTCCTTCTTTACATGTCACATTTTTTTGTTTGTTTTTTTTTTTTTCCTTCTTTCTGAAGAGGATATACAGTGATTTTGAGAATCGACTATTTTTTCAGGCACGTGAAGTCCTTGCCTCCACTGCACAATAGATAAATTAAGTTTTTATGTAGGCAAATACCCTTAAAAAAAAAAAGGCAAACTCTAAACCGCAACCTCTGATTCTTTAGGCGTGGCTGTGGCGTAGCCCAACTTCGTTACCCATAAGTGCCACAATTGTAATTGAAGTTGCGTTTTCCATGAAACTAACAATCACCTTGGTAGTTCTATTTTGTTGGTTGTGTCTAACTGGAGAGGCATGCACGAGCTCATGTCTTTTTCAGGGTGTGGAGATAAAAGGATTTGCTCAGACAATATATTGCACCATAGTAAATGAGTAAAGGGACAGAAGCATGTAGCAAATTTGACCATAAAATGTATAATACAAGCAATGGTGGGCTCCATTTGTAACCCTTTATTTCGTGCCATCAATGGTCTTGGACCCTTGGTGCAATCATGGCTCTCCAAAGCTTGTAAAAATAAATGTTTTCTTTTTCTGTGGGTAAGCATGACAAAATTAACTTTATTATTAAATTTGATAAATATGATTATTTTTCATACATATATATGCATTTAATTTCATGCAAACGAGCTAGCTCATTTGATAATAAATTCTCATGTATTCAATTCAAAATAAATAAACAGACCCATTTGGATACAAAGCTTCCAATTCCATACAAACAAAATGGCCCATTAGAATCCATAGATAAAAAGAGAAAAAAAATATAATTAGTGCCTTTAATCAGAGATTTTCTTTACAAATACACTGCATAAAAGCTTTCATATGGGATTTTTTATGGTGCCTTTTATTCGAGGGAATCTACTTTTACGGATAAGGGGATTGAAAATCAGATTTAAGTTTTTATTCTTTTGGGGCTATAAATTTAAATATTGATTTTTTTAACAAATAAAAATGTTTAAGTAAATCATCAACTATTTTAATATTAATTTAGAATATCTAATATTTCCAAATGATTTTAAAATCTTCAAGTGAATAGACCTTTTTTTTTCTTTTATTCATGAAAAAGCTGCCTGCGATTGAGCAGTGAGACTTTATTATGAGCAGTACTATGATTTTATAGGGTGCAAATGCCTGTAGCATGGCATTATAAGTAGCACTTATTTTTTAGTTGAAAGGATCCTGCCCCACTTGAGTTTGATGAGTCCCAGCCACAACTTTTCCAGAGCATTATTAATCAAGTCCCCGTTTCACTCAAACAGGTTCCTAAAATTATGGTTTCAGTGGGGGCCATCACATTGCCAGGTGATATAGATGTTAACCTGGGATGATCAAGGCCCACTCAGTGAATGATACTAGGTAGATGCTTGGAAACATGCATGATGTGATATACTGTCAATGGGACAGCCTGATCAATGCATTTGAATGGTACCCCATTTATACCTGATCAGACCAACCTTGTCCTTGAGGGCCAACATTATTGGGTAGTACTAAAATGTCACCTACTCAACTCAAGTGATTTTATTTTGTCTCGAGTATACCAGTCAAGTAAATGTGGGGCCCACTTTAGGTGGGCCTCTCCCAGTGAGCCACGGCTACATTAGATTGGAGTCTATGATGTGAATGGTTCGATCTACTGCCTAGCATATGTGGCTGCACTCAAACCATTATTCAGAGTGAAAGGTATCTATAACTATTTTTCTCATGGTTATGGCAAGTATCCAAATGCGATCTTTGCGACTCTTTAAATTATCTTTCATATTCATGGCCATTTTGGCTCAAAAAGAATTATTCATAAAAACCACAATGTTCCAAATTCTACTGATTTAAGATTTGTAAAATGTAGTTCAAGGGAAGTCATAATGTTTCTTGTAATCAAATAATTTGAGAAGTCGGTTGCCGGATATGGCAGCTAACTTTGAAAATGTTTAGTTTTAGCTTTATTCTTAGAGCTTTAAATGGTGTTGTTCATGTAGTTGCAAAATTTTACCTTGGCTGTCACAAAGCTGTTTTTTGAAACTTTTTTCCCGATTGGCTAGCAATTTGTGACACTCTTTCTTCTGATAAGTTAATCATTTTCCTTTCTACCAAACAAAAAAAAAAAAAAAACCAACAAAAGTGGGGTTTATCAAATTAATGATGTCTTAAATTATGACTCATCTTGTGTTTGTGTCATTGTGGTGCTAATGGCGGGTAAAACTTGTGCCAGCATGCAAAACTCCTTGGTTTCTCTTTGTGTTTTTGTTTTGGTTTTTATTTTGAATGAAAGTTCCGTTAAACAAAATAGAAGATTTCGGAAGAATATATCAAATTCCTTTCAAGTGTCACTAATATTTATGGTAGTGGTATGAACAATTTACTCATATTACATGCCCCCTATCCATCGGCAATGGGTTAAATCTCACTCAAATTGGAGTTCTATACACCAATCAAGGGGTGTACCCAAAAACCTTGAGGGGTCGCTATCTGAGGAAAGAAAAAAAAAAAGAAAACCCTTGAAGGAGCCATATGTAAAAGCTTATAAAAGAAATTTATTGCGAAGAAAATGCAATAAATATTTCGTTGATGGCTATAAAATAGGCACTGAAAATCTATTTTTGTTAGGGAGATTCTTTGGATCATGATCTACTTCCAAGTTTCAAAATCAATGATGTGGGGTAAGGATATGGCCCACACTAGGACACTGCTCTTCTCCATGGGTCTAGGACCATAAATTTTCTCCCCTTCTGCCCAGTGCCCACTCCCAACTATTTTTATAGTCCCATCAATGGCTCTGAGTGCCCTGTCTAATAAGCTTTCTGAGCTCCCATAGTGTCCTATCCATCCAACAATAAGTGCACATCTTTCCCAACAATGACTTACAGCAGCACACAAGGCACTCTTGTGCCCATACAATGGTCTTCTCATCCATTATTTCTTCACACTCCACACCAACAATGACCCTTCTTTTTTTAGGTAAGGTTTGACTTTTCTAACTTTTAATTGTTGTGAAATGCCCCCCACAACAATATTAAATGATGCTTTTACAAGTGGGACCCACGTTTCCTGTGTCATTGAACATTTGAACTTCTTCATCAGTCATCACTTGTCAATTAATTTTCTACGTACGTTGTTATGACTAGTTTCTAAAAAAAGGAAGGATTTCTTAAAGGCTTTGAGAATGAATCACAACATATTCATGGTCTATTTCACTTGCTTACTTGCTCCCATTAGCAGAACCTACAGGCACATTATGTAAAAATAAAGTTCTTGGGGAATTATATATAAAATATGCATTGAGTTTACAAAAACTTAAGGCATATTTTCGAGTTTAAAAACTGATATAATGGAAGAGCAAATCCACACTTTATGCCAATAAACCAACACCCTGATTTCAATCATTTGAATCAACATCTTCTCATTCATGTAATTGTTCAGACACTCTACCACACTCCTGCTCCAAAGAAGCTTTTTCCAACAAGCTAGCATGCTGTGTTGCCTACCAATGGACTGCTTCAAAACCACTTGGGCACGTGCATTGCATTCAAGAGAGGATTAGAAAGATGAATTATTTCTTTCTTTGCCAAAGAAACACTATGATGAAGAATCCACAAGCATGCATGGCATGCTGCAAATGTTCAAGTGAAGTCGCAATCATGGCCGTCCAGAAGGTGGGGTGGGTCCCATTTTTGTCCTGAAGAATTATTCCAACAACTTGCTGCTGGTGGGCCACCAATGAAAAATGCTCATTGTCCAATTGAAGCTTATAAGGGCCTTACATTAACTGATTGCATGGGACCACTGACTAGATTCTTTATATGTTTTTATAGTGATATTTT
The DNA here is from genome assembly GCA_012931725.1 of Litsea cubeba. Classification (NCBI taxonomy): domain Eukaryota; kingdom Viridiplantae; phylum Streptophyta; class Magnoliopsida; order Laurales; family Lauraceae; genus Litsea; species Litsea cubeba. Next base: position 10,968,949 of record CM022953.1, read on the forward strand.
TCGGTTTCAGGCATTTTCTTGGAAAATATGGTTATAGAATTTTTCCTTTTTTCTTTTTTTTCCATTTTGATTCGGTATGATCACAATTCTCTTGCAATTTTCCTAGGTAAAGATCATGATATGTTTTGGGATATTTTATAATGTTGTCCATATCTGTGTAAGTGGTTTGGATAACTAGGTTTATGTGGAAATGAGAGGATTCCTGAGTTTGGATAACTAGGTTTATGCACAATGAGGATTCAAATTGTTTGTAATTAAATTACAGATAAAGAGAACTGGGCATTACAGTAAGCAGTATTAATGATTTTTAGAATATTGTGATATTATTGTGACCTTTTGTGGAACCTTGTCTTTCCAACAATATTACTATATTTTCACAACATCAACACAGTTGGAAATGTTATGAAAATTTGGAATAAATTTCAAAAAATGAAAAAAAAAATCGGTTTCGTCAAATAACTTATTTAATTTTCTGAAAAGAAAATCATCATCAATTTTCCAAGGACTGGCTTAGGATCCAACTAAAAAAAAACCAGAAATAGGGGTGTTCATGCTCCAGGCCAAGCTGGGCTGAGTCATAGGGCCTCATCCTGCAAAAGCCCGACATGGAGTGTATGTTTGTGGACCAAACCTGGCTTGCCCTAATCATGTCAGGCCCAAGCCCTCCCATTTATTTAATCGAGCCGGATTGGGCTGGGCCTTCTGTCACTTTATCAGGCTTTCCATCAACTTATTTTGTCACATGAGCCAGTAAACTACAAAGCAATGTCTATTCGAGCCAAGCTGGACGAGGCTTTGGGCTTTCTATCACCTAATCCAAGCCAGGCCAAACTACTGAATGGGTCCAACTTTTAAATCCAATCCTGGCCCGAATTTTAAACCCTAGGCCTGAACCCAGCCAAAAGCTTATCAAACTAAGATGAATCTGATCATGGAAATTCGAATCTGTTCCACTGAATTCGAAAATATGCCATAGATTCCATGGAAGGCTTATCATACGAAAGATAGAATTGAATATAACTACAGATGATTTAAGTGGGAACTCAACTAAAACAAACTAAATGCACTGAGAGCAAATAGAATGAAATAACCCAACTTCAAGTATAGACTAAACAGAGTTGTGATCAAGGGAGGGTTTGATTAGGTGTGATGATCGTATTTAGAGTAAGAAAAGGGCTTGGGTTAGCCAGGAGTCAATCTAGGAGACTCCATGTTGCAACATTTTCTTTGATTTGGATTCCTAAAATTTCAAACAATGCCTTCCTACTTCCTATCAAAGGAGTTGAAACAGAATGATTAAAGGTTAGGATTCATAAGACGCCATTAAATAATCTGCCCTTTTGATAGGAAATATTTTTTACCGATTACCTTAGTAAATTGAATTCTCACAAAGTAATGGTCGCATCTAAGTCCCTTCACCCATCTGTCACCTCTTTTATATTTCTTTGATAAAACTCACTTTACTTTGAATTCCTATAAGTCTGATACAAAGTAGGTAAACAGGCCCTTAGAAAGTCTTATCATAATGAATTGGCATGTTGGTTTGCATATAATACATAGGAAATCATGGTGAAATGAGCTCCAAATAAAGATTATTAAAGAGGTAATTAAGGGATGAACAATATGAGGTCATGGGTGAAGGATGTAAGGTAGGTATGTAGCTAAGACCTTAAGTATCCTATATTTTGCTTTTACCAATAAAAGAGAGAGAGAACTACTCTACACTTTGAGTTACTGGGCTGTTTGCTGTATATTTATTTTCCATCTTCTCATGAATCAATTTTCATTAAATGAGAGGTTATTTGATGTTCTTTTTGTTTTTGGATGTTCCCATTTGATTCTTCATTTTAACCACTTACAGAAATGCAATCCTAAGAATTCAATTACATGAAACAAACAGGCCCTAAATAATAATGTTGCATAATAAATATAACAGATGGTAGGAAGCCTACAGAAAGAGTCCTATGTGGGAAAGGGCTTGTGATGAAAAGGGTGTAAGGTCCTCTCTGCTGAACCTGACTCTCACACATAAGTGAAAGAGGAGAGTTAAAATCCCTCTTGACACAATCCCCACAATAATCTAGTTCATAGAATACTCAAGCTGCTTAGCTGAACTAGACCCCTTAATTTGAGGATGAACATAAAATGAAAGTTGCTCCTATCATCAAATCTTATAAAGCAAAAAATGAAAGTTGTTCCTATCATCAAATCTTATAAAGCATGCCTCACGTTGTATGCTAGATCTTGGGAAATCTAAAATATATGAAAAAAAGCTAACAGGTGGTAGTGGAGCTAACATATATATCCAGGCTTGATGCACTCTAACAAACAAAAACAATTACAAGTATATGATAGAGTTTCTCATGACTTGATTAATATTGATGATCTCTTTAATAAAGTAACAATAACATGTATTCAGTTTGATTCAAAGAACTGGATTGAATAATGTAGCAATCCCATTACCATATAAACTTGTTTGACATAGTCCAGATTATAGCTGTATTGGGTGTGTGCCCCAAGCCCATTCGACTCACTATGTGCTTGACAATTTGGCAACTATGGGCCTCATTGCGATCTTGAAAACGCAATTACTTTACAATTATAAAGGTAAAACATTTATGGATTTCAAACCCTAATCTTGGGTGTCTAGGATGATATATAAGTGTTTAGGGGAGTGCTTTTTTTTTTTTTTTTGAACGGTCGTGATTTAATAAATCTGGACATGATGAAATTGGTCGGACCGAATAAAACCCAGTATTGTGTGCATATTGTAGACGCTACTTAGATGTATGGTTAGAAACTCTGGAGTTGATTAGTTTTGATAATTTTAATTTTTTGGGTTTATATGCAACCATTTGATAGTAATTCTTATCAAACTTAATTAGAGCCCGAGATGTCGGGCTGATTTAAAGTAAGGCCCAAATCTTCCAACTTACAGATGGAAGTTTTGAATTGGGCCTCAACCTTGATTGTTCGGCTTCTTATAATTTATTGGGTTAGGCCTTCATATACATGGTTACATGGATATATATATATTTGATAATGCGTGATTGTTTAAACCCCAAGTAGTGATATGTTTAAATGACGTTTTGGGTTAAATTTTGTTACGGGCCTTCTCGTACATTTTTAGCCCAGTTCAATAATTGAAGCATCTAATAAGTTAGTAGCTATTGTACTAAATGTTTAAAAATGGATTAGCATGGACTTAATATAAGCCTTTCATTAGCCATAATAAGGGTGCAAGACCAATAAAGGTTTTCACTCCCAAGTGTTTGGTTAAGTTCATTTCATTTTACTACATGAAAAACTATTAACTGGTGATTGTTGTGATATCAATTGTAATTGAGCCTTGCCTCTGTCTGTCAAAGTAGAATTAGAGATTTTGATCCAATTACATGTTGGACCTACAGACCCATTACTGTTGCTACGAAATATTCAAATGTGTTTGGGCCCAATCCATGATTCTTGGTACTAGGGTTCTAATGGAGTGGATACTAATTAAGATCAATAGTCCATTGAATGAAAAATTAAGGTTTTTTTTCTCCTTTCTCTGGAGAACCTTTTTTAGATAAGGGCCTCCTCACCACAAGAAGGAAGCTTGCACACAGAAGGGAAGGAGGAGCCAACTGAGCTACCCTTCATTCACTAATGAAAAATTAAAGTATTTTTTTGTAGAAACATCTGGTTGATGTTAGGGTTAATGAAAAATTAAGTTGATGGTCCTACTTAAGGATGTTCTGGTGAGATGATTACTAGTTTTGGGTTGACCCGTTTGTTTTGAATCATGACCCATTGGACATTGATAGTCTAATATACCCATGGGCCCAATGTTTGTTCTCAGTTAATTATGAAAATTAGAATAAGGTAATGTGAATGGTATAACCCAGTTGAGTTTGGATTAGAGTATCCAAAGTATAAACCAGGCCTTTCAATCTGTTAGCACTCTTAGTTTATATTGTTGTCAACAAGCCTAAGCAGAAGAGGAAACCAAGTAACCTCTTGAGGGAAAAATGTCTGAAAGGGGAGGGTCAGATATGGGTTTCTTCTCTTGGAATGGATAAATTCTACGAGAGTAGGGATTTTCCGTAGAGAGTCCCACTGCACCAAACAGCTGAAAATGGAACCCACGGGAAAAAAAAAAACACATGTGCTTCCATAGAAAATACATTGCACAAGTGCCCCTAAGAAGCCCTATAAATTAGTGATCAAGCCCTGTTTCTAATAAATCTAGTGACCAGTATATAGACCACCTCTATCGCATTTGATGGGATCACAAAATGTCAGTTCCATCTTGGACTAGCAAAGGGATGGTCTAACAAATTGCAATCCTAGAACAAAGGAGAGATTGTAGTTTTGCAACAGATTGCTTAGGGTATGTTTGTTTGTGTTAAAATACATAAAAATTGAATGCTTATGATTTATATCATAAGTAATTAACACTAAATCAAACTTATGATTTTTTTTCTTATTTATTGGTAGGAACTTTAATGGGCCATTTTTTTGTTTCTTCTTTTCATACAATTGAATTCATAGGAGTTCTAAGGCTTGTATTTCAAAAATTGGTTAAAACTGAAGGAAGAAATGTTAATATCAATTAATAGCTTGTATCTCTCTCTGTGGAAAGAAAGGTTAAAACTGAAGAAAGAAAAGTGGATGGTTTTCTGCGGAAAATTCATTTTTCATGAGTTTAGTGTAGAATAATTTCACGGAATTTTTTCTTTCTTTTTTTTCTTTCGGGGGGGGGGGACTCCATTTCCTCATAAAAACTTCTTCCCTCGGGGTTCCCTCCTATATAATCTCACTTCCTCTCTCTCCCCTCCCCTGCTTCCAGGTCCTAACCCCACGCCACTCAGCCACCCCGGCCACTCCCACATCCCATCAGGATATCTCTTGTTACAAGCCCTGCCCCCCTCCTCTGTAGCATGCCCCAACCCACCCACCTCTGGACATTTCAATAGCTTCAAAAGAAGGGATGTGCAATAAAACTTGTCCTGGCATTAGCCCAAATATCCTCATATCATAGAGAAATGACCATTGCATTATAATTTTATTTTCTTTGATTAATTGGGTATATGTATGATGATTATTTGTCTGATGGGTATTATTTTTGTGATGACTCATCTGATTTTCAACAAGGAATCTGCAGTCGCACTAAACAATGCTAGCACCAATTCGGTGAGGAAAAAAAATTCGCACCAAATATGAATTTCTAAATTCTACTGAAATTCCTTTATGAGGTTTCCATTTCAATCGAATTTGTTGATGTGACAGTTTCCTCTTTTCGCAGAAGGGGAGGGTACACAAAGGGCACGTTTGTGTACACATCCTTTTCGTGAAAAGCGGGAATTGCCACTTCAGCAAATTTCATAGAAATGGAAACAGTAAAAAATGATTTCCACAGAATTTAGAAATTCATGTTTAGTGCGAGTTTTTTTACCTTGCTGAATTGATGCTAATATTGATTGGTGCGAGTGTCCATTCCCTATAGAAAACCAAAATTTCTTATTTGGACCCAAAAGGAAATAGGCATTCCACTTTTGTGGAGAAATATTTGGGCACTCCACATTTTAAATTTAAAGGCGTGGCCCACATCCAAGTGGGGCCAATCTAGCCAACAGCCCTAGGCCAACACACGTGCGGCACACTGTGCACATGTGTGGAGCTTAGGTTAGCTCATAGCATCACTCTTCCTTCTTTTCACCCACAGTCCACCTCTCCAAGGTTTTGGAGGAAGCAAAAAATGGCTGCAGCATCAGCAGGTGCTTGTGCAAGAAGAGCTCTTGCAAGGCAGTCTTCATCCTCCAGCAGCCTCAGATCATTCTCATTCTCTTCAGGTACAGCAACCAAAATGGCCGGATCCTCTTCTGCAACTCCCTCCTCTGCTCGCTTCTCCCGACACAGGCTCCCATTCATCTCCAGGCATGCCTTTTCTATTCAGACTTCTGGATTTCATTCTTTGTTTCATGTATTGGGACTTGTTGTTTAGTATCTTCGACTGGGGTTCTTGTAATTTGCTCAAAAGTCTAATCTTTTGATTGGTTTCGATTGATATTGTAAGTGTATTTCGTTAATAGATAGATTCTCGGTTGTTTTTGTTACTTTCTTGTATTGGGTTTTCTTGTTTTTAAGTTTTTTGAGACTGGGGTTTTGATGAATCCGCTGAATTAGCTCTGTTTAGGTTGGTTTCAGTTTATTGTGAGTGCATTTTCTAAAGATGTCCATTTGGGTTTTTGTATTCGTTGCTTTTTTTCGTAGAAACCTTGAAATAACTCACCTGTTGATCCTTTTCTATTGATCTCGAGTGTATTTCCTGAAAGCCCATTTGTTTTTTTTTTTTTGGTTTTCATTACTTTCTTGTATTGAGGTTTTCTGGTCTTTAGTTCTTAGAGCGAGGTTCATTGTAATATCTCATCTTTTGATTTCAGTTGACTTTGAGGTCATTTGCTGAATGCCATTTTGGGCTTTTGTGTTTGCCACCTACTTGTATGTCTCCTGTATCTATTTCTGGGAGGAAATTCTAATAATTTGGCTGACCATTGTTGTGCCCACAGTTGCGGTTCATCTGATTTACTGTCCATAGGTCACTGAGCAATGGGAGTTAGTTGATAATCCTGACCATCTGTTAAATGAGGTCAGATTAGGCTTCGCGGTTACTTATAGATCTAAAGAATCACTTCTATTTAACAATCCCAAAGCTCAAATATGCAGCTTAGAATGATGGTTAACTATTAAAGTGAGATAAGCAGTCCACAAAATAAACTTAAGAGGGGACATTGATTGTAGGGTTTCCAATTTTCAAGTGTCAGGGCTCAGATGCTCGATGTCACACAATGACCCAATCGTACTTCATAAACTAGGCAGATCAACTAAGAACTTGCCCTGTCCTTTACTTGGTTGTGATTTTGGGTAAACCAGGACATCCATTTGTCCAGGACTGCAGGAGGACAACCGTCCATCTATCTCAACTTGGTGACCTAAGTTGACCAGTGACTTATTTGACTCATTCAAAAGTGGCAACTTGCTTGCTCAAACACTTTGTCGTTGCCGTCGTCGTTATCATTTTTGGCGCAGCCATCTATTTGCTGTTGTCTTTGCGAGTTCTGCTTCTTGCCTTCTTCAAAGACCCGTTCTTAGGGTTGAGTTCTCTTCACCCCTGCAACCTAACATGTACCATTTAACTGCTTCATTTTAAGTATTTATAGGCTTTCTCCTCCTCCTTGCAAAACTCATTCATATATAGGCTGTTTCTCGTCTTTTTATGTGATAATATTTCGTTACTGTCTATGGTATTAAAGCTACACTTAGGATACATCTGTGCGACGTGAGGATACTACGATGGAGAGGAAATTGTTCTAATTTTCCGCGCTTCCCTTGTTCGGTTGTTTGGTGTGATGCATTCTGCCTTGTGGATTGAGCTGATCCTCTCCAGCAGGAGGAATCCTCAGTCCTCACTCCGCAGTCCTTTAATGTACTCGCTCATAATTCTTATCCTCTCCTGCTACTCCACACAAAAAGTAAGCATTTGCATATCGTCTGCAAGTACTTTGTCTTCCTGTCCTATTTTTGTCGCCAACATTCAGTTGCATATAACAATGCAAATGCAGTTTCTGCATTGTAAAAAAAAAGCCTCTTTAGTCAAAGTGGTACTTGATGATCACACAATAAATGACTTCAATTATTACAAATATATAATGTGTATGACAGTTAACTAAAAAATAGTTATTTGACCTTCCTGATTGACTACTTGAGATTCTTTATCATTTCAACATGGTGATGTGCTGATTCTTGTTCTGTGTTCCAGTTTGAGAATTATGGACACGCCATAAGTGCCCTTGTAGCCCAACCTCCTTTTGTAGTTGGATATTTTATTTTATTTTTCTTGGTTCCAATTAATTGAGATTTGTAATTTATACAACCTCGTATAGAGATTGCATCGATTTCATTAGTTATTTTTGTGAACTTTTGTAGAAATGATGTTTTGCAGGCTTCCAGTGGAGTTAGGTTGTGCTCAATCTTTGATGCCCTTGCACAGTGTTACTGCTTCTGCTTTGCTCACTTCCAAGCTTTTTAAGTCTGGAAGTTGGGGATGGCTTTCAGAAGGTATTCCCCGTTCTCATTTCTCTCTCTCTTCTGATTGCTGCGCACTATACATTAGTATGCATCTTATTTGGTGGGTTGAGTTATTATTTTTGATAAACCCACAAAAAAAGAAAAAAAAATAAAAAACAGAAAAAAATAATGGCAGAATGAATATTAGTTTTGAATAAAGAAGAGCAGTAAGGGGTATTGTAACTTTTTTGTTTATTTTTTTTTTAAAACAAAATGATTATAAAAAAGTTCCAAATCTAGTAAAGGGATGATGGCGTCAAAGAAGAGTTGATATAAAATATAAAGACATATAAAGAAGATAAAGAGAATAAAAATTTACAATAAATAGATAAAGGAAAAAAATACTGAATATAAAAAATAGGCTACACATGAAATTCAAAACTTATGAATAAAATAAACTCTATAAGGAAAATTACTCTGAAATAGAATGTCAACTGAAAAAGTAAAAAAATTAAAAGGAAAAGGCTAAAAATTTGGAATGTATACTATTTTAAAAATGTTCTTTGCAATTCAGAGAACTAGGTCATGGAAAGGTATCATGATTTTTGCAGCACAAGTATTCTCTTCACTTATAAATTGGTTCAAAGCCAGTTAAGACTCTCTCTTAGGGCAGGATAATAATCTGCAGGCTATAGTGGTAATTTATTGAGTGATCCTGGATCTTATCTAAGGCTTGTTGGTAAACTGATTTATCTTACCATCAAGTTTGGACATCACATTGCTTTAAGGGCAGTTAGCCCATTCATGCATTCCCCTGGAAATGGTCTCCTGGATGTTGAACTGTATTCTCAGTTGTCTAAAGGGATCTTGTGGTTGTGGGATACTTTACTAGTCATGGACATCTAGACATTAAGTCATTTATTGTTTCCTATTGGGTAGGATCCAAGTCCGATATATGCTCCTCACTTGGTTATTACACCTTTTCGGAGGCAGTTTTGTTTCTTGGAAAAGCAAGAAGCAACCAGTAGTTGCTAGATCTAGTATGAAGTTAATTATTAGGCTATCTTTTAGTCCGAGAGACGCTCCACATCTAGTTATTGCACCTTACTAGGAGGCAATTTAGTTTCTTGGAAAATAAAGAATCAACTATTAGTTGCTAGATCTAGTGCAAAGATTGAGTATCGGCCTATAGCACATGGTACTTCTGAGTGAGTTAATATGGTTGAAGATTTTGAAAAGTGAAATAGGTATTGTTGAGAGACCGTTGGGGTTTATTTGTAATTTTGGGTCAATGGGTTTATAAATGTAGTCATGAGAATAAGTTTTCTAACTTAGGATTAGTCCAAATTTGACTTATTTTAGTCTACAGTTATAATGGGATTAAGATTAGGTCTCCTAGTTTGGTCTCCTAGTTTGGGTTAACATCTTTCATTGTACTTATAAATGACCATTGGCTATTCACATAAATTAGATAAAAAAATCCAATTAAGATGTAGCCCTGAAAGAAGTATCCCAAGAGGTTATATTAACATCATTAAAGACATGTATGCAGGAGTAGTAACGAACGTAAGAATTACCTAGGGAGAGCAAGTGAGTTTCCAGTGACCAAGTTTGCATCAAGGGCAACTTTAAGTCCTTATCCTTTCGCACCGTTAATAAATAAGTTAAGTGCTCATATTCAAGAAGAGGTACCTATGTTGTTTCCAAATAATATAATGTTGGAGGACGAATCGAAAGATGGTGTGAATGCAAAACTCGAGAGATGGCCGGAGGATTTAGTATCCAACGGCTTTAAAATAAGTTGTACAAAGATAGAATATATGAATTGTAGTTTCAGTAGGGATGTGTGGAGAGATGTAAGTCGTGTGAGATTGAAGCTCAAGAGATAATAAAAAAAGTCCTTCTGACCTTGGTTTCATAATTAGTAAGGATGGGGAGATCGAGGAGGATCCCAAACATAGGGTAAGAGCTATATGTTTGAAGTGAAGATTTGCTTCTAAAGTGCTTTGTGATCATCTTATACCAATAATGTGATCATCTTATACAAATAATGTGATCATCTTATACAAATAAGATTGAAGGAAAATTTTTACAAGACATGATTGGACCAGGTATGACCTATGAAGCAAAATGTTGGCCAGTTAAGAAATAATTACAGAGATGGATGTGTGGTAAAACTAGGAAAGGTATAATTAAAAATGAACGCATTTGGAAGCATTTAGGGGTTGCATTAATAAACGATAAATTAAGAAAGAGTCATTTGAGATGGTTTGGACATGTCCAACGTAGGCAAATAGCGGTGCCGGTGAGGAAAGGTTTCTCTATACATGTTGCGGCCTCTCGAGGAAAAGGGGTAGGCTGAAGAGAACATGGATGGATGTAGTAAGGGTAGATATAAAGAAGTGCAACCTATTTGTGGATGTGGATTAGGATGGACTGGGATGGCGAAACAAAATTCATGTAGCTAACCCCAACATAGTTGGGACTAGGCTTGGATGATGATGATGATGTAGCCTTAAAGTTTCAACTTAGTATTAGAACTAGGTTTAGGGTTATGCTTAAGTTTTCTATAATTAGGTTTCATAGTTTGGGACATCTTTTGACTTTCATTGTACTTATAAATAGCCTTTGGTTATTTACATTATCGGATCAAACAAATGAACAATTCAGTCAAGATGTAGCCTTATTATCTCATTTGGTGTTACAACCAATGATTATATGGTCTTGCTTTGTGATAACGTAGATGCCATTCTTATTGCATCTAACCACAAAAACCATGAATGTACCAAGCACATAGAGGTTGATTGCCACATTATCAGGGAGGAGGTTATAGAAAAGGATACTTATTTGCATTATTCTCGATTTAAGGATCAAGTAGTTGGTTTTCTAACAGAAGGTTTTTCTAGTGATCAACTTTATTGTCTCTCTTCAAGCTGGATATGATTGACATTCATTCACAAGCTTGACGAAGATGTTAAGATGTCAGTTGTGTAAGACACAATAAGCCCACCCAGTTAACTTCCCTTCTCTCTCTCTCTCTCTCTCTCTCTCTCTCTCTCTCCACACACCCCACCCCTCTCTAGCTCCTTTTTCTTCGTCTCTCTCCACACTCTTTTTCCTTTTTCAAGCAGACTTTCTTCCATCTGATATCTCCATGTCTCTATCAATGCATGCAAATTTTGTTCATGCTTTCTTTTGTTATCGCTGTTTTATTGTCTTCCATTGAAGTGAAAGTAACTTAAATGTAACTGCTTCCTGAATCAGAATGCATGTCGCTTACATATTTATTATACCATAAAATACATAAATTAGGCAATCTTGTAATAGTAATAATTATTTGAGATAGAGAACTTGAGCTACCTAACTTTTTTTTTTTTACACCTGATGGTAGGTTTTGCGACGCCACTATAACAGGGCCTAATGAGCTTGACTGAAGCACAGAAAGTGGCAATGATACAGGGTATCCTTAGTTTCCTTTTCCCAGCAATACTTCATTTAGACTTCAAGAGGTGTTACAATGACGGGATCTGTTATTGTTATCATATTTTGAGTGATTAGGGTCTGGAAATTTTTAGAAGTTCAATATCTCTTACATCCAACTGGTTGAACTCTTTATTTTTATTTTATCTTTATTTTCATCAGAATAGCTAGAATGAACTCAACTCCAAGGTTGAGGTTTGAATCATTTTGATTATTAGAGAAAGCTGAGAATACTCTGTAACTGATAAAATTTGAATATCAACTCAGAGGCCTGTATACATGGCTATCTTTTGCTGAATTTTTTTTCTCCTTGCTGTTTGTATGTCATACTTTGTGTTACTGTTTAGTATCTTCTATTTATTAGTTCTATTTGCATTGGGTTCTAATTGATCATAGAAATGGCCATCTTTTGTTAGATTTAAGAAGGGGCTTCCATCTTGTTTTTGTCTGCAAGGTTGTGACCTCCATCATTTGCCTTTTAAGATATTCCAACAAATTAGATTGCTAATATCAGGAAGAGTGATCTACAGGGCTACAGAAAATATGAAAGTACTGCAAATGAAAGACTAAACTGAGGTCAAGTATGCGTACAAGTATGGCAAGGATTAGGGTATGAGAGATCCTCTAAACCTCAACTTCCTTAAATACTTGTATCCCTCTAGTTCACTACAATTCATAAACCATTGTAGAATGTATTCCTTCCTACATCAAAAGTTTGGGGCTTGTAGGTCCCAGGATGAATAGCGTGGTGTTAGGGATATCGACTCCCATAGAGAGCACCAGGTTTCGACCTCTGCTTTCACTGTTGGAAGACATCTGTGCCTGTCAATGTGGTGGCAAAAAAGGAATTTTTTTGGCTTGTAAGTTGTAAAACTGATGGAAGAATTTACTTTGAATTCTATTAAATAGTCAGAAATGTGGATTCCTTATCATAGTATCTTCTCCTGTTTTGAAGGGTGTCATCATCATAGGTTATAGCTTTGAAGCTTCACTTTAATTTTGAGAATATAACTGTTCACCCTATTGGTGTTGAGGACTATTTTATATTATGTTCATTAGGAGTTTCTTACTATGCTTATTTTATTTTTCCTCTTATAGTCTTTACTCATACCTAAATAAAGGGTATTTGATGTACTTCGCTTAAATGACAATTTAGTAATGTACTTAGCTTTAATGATAATTTAATAGTCAGAGTCGATTGAATAGGATTGTGATTTTGCCCAGTTATCTTAGTACTTAGTTGTTGATACAAATGGTCTAATGTTTGAGCCTGAAAGTGAAACCGACTTGCTTTCCACTATATGCATTCCTTTAGATAATGAACTTTTGGTTGGTTTTGTTTCGAGTCCCTCCACTTATTCAGTATAGCATCATTCCATTTATGATGAAAAAGAGTTTTACTTACCCGAGAAGGAACATGACCAGAAGAAATGGAGGACAATAATGCATGACGTGAAGGTGAAAATAGCAACGTTTAGTACATGTACATTGTTTGCAAAGCAATGGAATGGGCATCTCAACCAATACAAGATGCATGTGCAATGGTAAGAATATCCTCATGAACCACAGGGTTGCGTGTTCGAGTAATGTTACCATTAAAAAAAAAAAAAAAAACCCTCATGGACAATATCTGGGGACCAGAAACATCTGAAGATGGAGACGCCTGGAGATATAATTAGATCGTGAACATCCATGGGAGATGCACAGGAAAATATGGTGGCGTTTCTTATTTTTCCCTTAGAATATGTGTGTTCATGCTTTCAATCGGTTTTTGGAGGCAGCTTATTGTTTGAAGTACCCAAGGGTTTTATAGATATATTCAGGAACACAAGTAGAAGAACGAAGCATAGGAAGGACGACCTTGTCACTTAAGGATGACTTCCTCAGGTTGATAAGAATATGAAAGAAATTTGCCTTCAGAAGGATAAAGTGGAACATTTCAGAAAGTGCAATATCCATCCATATAAAGAGAGAGGGCACATCAATAATGACGGGCATAGAATCCTAATATTCATTCGGCAGATTCATTATAGGGTCATGATGGGCATAGAATCTGTTTCTGGTATGATGAATGGTGTGGGCAGAATGTGCTTTATACTCTTTTTCGTAATCTTGGGTTTTTTTTTTATATTTTTTTATATTTTTTAATAGAGTGGAAGGTTGGCAGAGTTTCTGGAATAAATCTACTCCGCCAAGAGCGTTGGCTTTTTGTTGGATAGCAAGGTGGCATAAAACCCTCACCATTGATAATTTGAGGAGGAAGCATGTTATAGTTAATGGGTTCCCTTTATGTTTAAAAGATGAGGAAACAGTTAATCATTTGGTGATTCTTTTTTTTTTGCTAGCAAAATTTGGGCATTCTTTCTTAATATGTTTGAGGTGCAATGGGTCATGCCACAGTCTGTTGATGATCTCTTTTGTCAATGGCGTTTGGGGGTGCAACTGTGCAAGTTAATGCCTGTGAACATTTTTTTGAAATCTATTTTATATGAAACTCCTTGGAAGCTGTAGATGGAGAGGAATAATAGACCCTTCAGAAATAGAAGTAAATCCGTGGAAGAGTGGTAGAGTCTATTGTTTGGTCTGTTTCAGAATGGGTGAGTAGGAGAAAGGAATTTGATGGGGTCCCTCTATAAGACCTTAATAGATATTGGGCAGTAGTTGTTAAAGGGGTTCGACATGCTAAAAGTAAGCGCCAAGCTACTTGGTTGTCTCCTCCTGTGGGGCTCCTTAAGCATAATTTTGATGGAAGTTTTGTCCAGCCAAATCAAGGAGGTATTGGAGGTGTTATATGGGATTGTAGTGGTAATGTGTTGAGAGATGCTAATGAAGCAGAGGTTTATGCTCTTCTAGTAGGATGTCATGAGTTAGGAGGATGTAAATCAATTATTGAAAGTGATTCTTTTTCAGCTATTCAGTGGGGCTTTGGGAAGAGTTCTTATCCTTGGAGATGGGCGGATTGGGTGGAGGAGGTTCAAGATATTTTTCCCAAATAGTTAGAGGCTGCTTTTCGTCATGTTTTTAGAGAAGCAAATATAGTGGTGGATGATTTAGCGAAGGAGGGAGTTATTCGATCCTTTATTAATTTTGATGTTTAATTCTTTTGTATTTTAGTAGGTGTTGCGTTTTTAGTATTTTTATTTTGTGTTTGTAAGATGGTTTTGGCTTTGTTTTTTGTTTCTTTTTTTTTTGAAATAATAAAATTTACCATTATAAAAAAATAAAAAAATAATGACCATATTATTCCTGATCGCTCCAGATTTTGGACTGTTTTGGCCAATATCTTGAATTTCCATATGATATCCCTGATTTCAGCTAAAATAGCCGAGATCTTGAGTTTCGATCGATATTTTTTTTCTGAAAAAAAAAGCAGCGAGAGGGCTGGTTGCTGGGAAAAAAGGAAAAGAAAATAAAGTATGGAGAGAGAGGAGGGGAGGGCACCTGCCGTTCATTGCCACTGCGGCTTGCTGCCAATGCTCCTTCCTCCTCTCCTTCCCTCTTCTCTCTCTATTTCGTCATCTCCTCCTTTTCCCCTCCTCTTTTCTTCCCTTCTTTCTTTTGTTCCTATGGATAAAAGGGGTGAAAGGTATAAGTTTTTCAGTTCATTTGAGAAATTCTTAGGCTCCACAGTAGGGCCACCTATTAAAAATCTGAACTGTCTAAATGTTTTACTTATATGTGGGCCCTAGCCAAATTTTACTCTAATAGGAAATAGGGCAATAGCCAAATTCCACTCTAATAAGAAATGACCCTATCCAAATTTTGCTCTAAGGAAATGGGCCTATGATCGGATTGATCAAATATTTAGTATGTTTTGAAAAAAATTTCTGACAAAATCCCAAATCTTGGCCATGTAGAAATAACATATAGAATAAATTAAATGCATATGATTTATATGTTATTTAAAATTTTAATTTTCTTTATAGTTTCTACACTTATATATGTTCTGTATTTTTCTAAAACGGAACTTCAAAATGTTTCACTGAAATACCAAATCTGCCAAAACATTTTGTTTGGTGGCCTAATCGAAATGGATTCTGAAATGAAATTGACAACTATGATAATGACCCAACTTGTCAACATGGCTCATATGTGTGTTCATTCTCAGGAATGTCACATGGGAGTGATGAAACACATTCTTTGTTATTCAAGAGATCTCCTAGTAAAGATGTTCTCTGTACCCTCCTTTAACACGTAAATCTCTCTGGTTACTCTGATGTTGACTGGGTTGTTTCTCATGATGATTCCTGCTCAAACTTTCTTGGTTGGAACTTGTTTAAGTGGAAGACAAAGAAGAAATTGGTAGGACGTTCAAATCAAGAAGAGGACTATTGGGATGTGGCCTGCACTACGTGTGAATTGTGGTGATTGAAATAACTAATTGAAGAATCGGGGTTTTCAGTCACATGCCTACTACAAAGCATGCAGTCAAGTTGTTTAGTTATATGGCATCTAATCCAATTTCCACGAGTGCATCAAGCACATTGAGCTAAATTGCCACTGAGCAAGAATGATATTGCCAAGATAATTTGCACTCTATCGACGAAATCCAAGGATCCCTTGACAAATATTGCTAAAGGGACCTCTATCTTGAAACTAGTCGTAGGGTTTAATTTCATGGTTGGGCATTGACATCTGTTCTTAAGCTTGAGGGGGCAGTGTTAGAAGTAAGGAATACTTCAAGTTCATCAATACTATCTTATGATGCTTATCTTTTCTGCTTAATGTTTTGCATTTTATACCCTTTACCATCCAAGTGAAAGGCATTTGATGTAATTGGCTTTACTGATAATCTAATAATTATATCCCCATTGAAACGCATTGTGACTTCCGCTCGAAATTGAATTGCCTCAGCTGAGAAAAAGTTGGGGACTTCTTTGTAATTTTCTTTTTCTAGTAATTATGGGCTAATTTGTTATGATGTGAAAATGTTTGTCTTAAATTAGGAGTAGATTAGATCCGTGCTATAATGTAATAAGGATTATATTAGGTTAGAGTTATGATGTGATTAGGTTCTATAGTTTAAGATTAATATTTTGCTTGTACGCAAAACAACAAAGATATTTCACAATACTCTGTTAGGTATTGAGTAAATCTTTCTTAAGGTCCTTGGAGAAGTATTTATAAAGCATGATAAGAGTGATCTAGTGAGAGAAGAGGAAGGAGAGTTTATAATAGCTTCAAGCTGCATTTGCCCCGGAAGACTAAGATCTTTACTGGTCAAAGATAAAAAAAAAAAAAGAAAACACTAGGGGCATGTTTGGCAGCTGCATTTCCACGTACGTTATGTCCCTATGTTGTTTGGTGCAGTGTGAGATTGTGGAGGAAAAGTGATGGTTTTGAACTGATTTTCTCTAAGAGCGAGCAAACACAAGCACGCACTGTGGAAAAGCATTTCTGTGGAAGAGGAAATGCAGACATGCCCGTAAAGAAGTTTGTATGCTATATTGAGTAACTTCATTTGGACCATACTCCATAAACTGACATTTTGCGTCTCATAAACCGGATCAAAATGCCTAGCGAATTAGAATTGGCAGGCTTGATTACTGTCTGATGCTCGGACATCACAAGCATATAGAAGCACATTCTATCCTTTTAATCTAGGAATTCTCTTATTAGCTATCCAACAAGGATACTTCATTTTCTAAAATATTTGTTGTCTATTGTAAAGTAGGTTCCTGATAGATTGTATAAGATAGGATTGAAAAAGAGAAGATGGAAGGATAGAAAGATGTAGTTTGGATGTGGGGAGTATGAGATGAGATATTCTCCATTGTGGGTGGATCTCCGTAGACAATAGCTAATTTTCCAATAAGACTATGACCGTTTCTTTGCATACTAATCTCTGATTACAATGGTTCCATTCCAGAGTTATTCTTTGACCACAGGGCCTCATTTGCTCTCTTTTATGTACACTCATTTTTACGAAGCTTATCGTTCGATATGAACCAAGAATCAATCTGGACCTGCAGTGGGTATCTTGTTGCAATATTGGTCGTGGTCTGAATTGTTAAATCCTTGGCAAAATTTCAGTCATATTGCAATATGTACACTCATTTTGCATTTTGCATTTTGCATGAAGATTGGAAGAAGAAGAAAAAGAACAAAAAAGACATCGAGAGCAGAGGCTCTGTTGATTGCAGGTTGTGAAGTATGCAGCCACTGTGGTTTCACAAATCGGCTGAGTTCGAGTTGATTTGGACTCCACACCTAGTCAAATCACCTCTCCTTGATTCGGTGTATGGTCTTGTCCTACTGGAAATGGGATAAAACTATTACGTTTTCCTATTTTCTTGTTCTGAGATGATGTTCGAGGCTTTTGGGGGGTTCTTTTGCATTAATTTTGAAATATCAAAACCACATTTTTTAAAAGATCTAAGCATTCAAAGGTTGGACTTAATGTTCATCCGATTAAATGAAACCAAATGTGAAATAACTGAAACATGTGTTTTAAATTTATAGGATACTGATTTTCTATTTTTAAAAATCTTGATCATTGTTTTAACTATTTTTTAGGTTTTGGGCGCTCAGTGTGACTTGATCTGACTCGGCCGAGTCCCGTGCAATTTGGCTGAGTTTACTTGACTCAAGAGTCTCCCCCTAATTCTGAGTCTTAAATGCTTGACAGCTACAGCTGCAACTACTGCCTGCTACAGGCATTTTTTTTTTACTCTCTATCTCCCCTCATTTTCTTCCTCTTCCTTCTTCTCCTCCTCTCTTTTTCCTTCTTTTTTCCCCTCTTCTTTTTCCTTTTGGTTGTAATGAAAAAGGGCAGAAAGGGGCTGATGACATTTCAATGGATTTTCTTTCCCTCTCAAGTCTCAATATGTGTAATACATGGACTGATTTGATATTCATGGGCTCCATAGTGATGCCCACATGTTAAAAGACCTAAAACGCTTAACATGAATGCCCTCTTCATCCTTATCCGATAAACAGTGCTAGTGGGTGGTGTTTTGTATCCGGGGTTTTACCAATGATCAACTATAAGGGTCGTCGGCGCCTTGGCGGGTTCCTTGTCATAAAAAAACAAAAAAGCCCACTTCATGTGTGCCCACTCTTTTAAGAGAGGGTCCGTTGTCCATCGGATAGAGCGAAGAATTCATGTTTAATTCCAAACTTTTAAAATTATGCAGAGATTAGTTCTTCTGGTTATAATTATTGAACCATGGTTAAATCCAGTGATTGGAAAATGACAAAATTACCTCTCCCTACTATGATTATCAGATCTTTCAAAATAGGGAATGTCTCATATCCAATCCGATACTTAATTTTTGTGTGTAAAATGTGTCCCAGCTGTATCCATGATGTCCCTATTGTACCCATCCGTGTTAGGGCATCATAGCCTCCCCCCCTTTTTTTTTTTTTGGTTATGTTTTTTGCTAGATGGGTGAGTGGTACACTTATGAAACCGAAAACCCAACTCTTCTTTCGTTTTTTATTGGTATTTTATTCCATATTAAGTTCAAAGAAAACAAAATCAGCACACTACTATAAGCTATTTATACTACCTCCCACTCTTTCGGCATTGAATTACCGTCACTTGTAGTCTTGACTGGTCGGAGACTGTCTTTCGTGGGAAGGGGTTGAGAGGTGAAAGGGAGGTGGAAAATGGAAGAAGTGGGTAAAGGATTTGCTTCCTGCTGTGAGGGTTGTTGTGGGTTTTGATGGACGAAAGGAGGGTATCTCTGTCATCTTCCACTTGTTTGGTTAGGTTGACTAATAGGACTAACCCCTATCAAATTTAAAAGTTTGGGGTCTGAACAATAATTTCTGATTCGACATGAACTCCTTGATAATTTAAAAGGCAGGGAGTGTGGAATGCATCTTCCACTTGTTTGGTTAGGTTGACTAATAGGACTAAGCCCTATCAAATTTAAAAGTTTGGGGTCTGAACAATAATTTCTGATACTACATGAACGAACGAACTCCTTGAATATTTAAAAGGCAGGGAGTGTGGAATGCATTTCCTAAAATAATTTGTTCTTACGTAATTTAGCTATGCAGATGCATTTTTTGTGAGAGAGTACTGTAATTAAACAAAATTCTATATCGCTTTGTGTGTAAGGCACCGGTTTATACCATCTCCGGTCTATATCCTATCTGGGTCCAGGTCATATATAGCTTACTGCTTGTGACATCAATTTACTTAGTGACATGTTTGATTTTAGATGAGCTTCTAGCACACTAATATTTGAAGTTAAAAAGGAGGAACCCATAAACCCAGAGTATAATTATGATCTTTATATGCTTTCCTGATGAATAAGGGCTAGACAGGGCTTTTCCATGGAAAAAACAGATTTGGAAAGCATGCTGTTGGAGTACTTTGTATGTTGTGCATATTTGAGTTAAAAAATATCTTACATGTGGGACTTCTTTGTCAACTTGATGTTTTGAAGGAGAAAAGAATTGATAGTTGTACATGCGTTAAGTTATGCATCTGAGGGCTAAAGAAACAAAATTGTACTGGATGGCTAGGAACGATGCAACTTCTGGGGTATCATTTTGTCTTGGTCATGGGTGTTATTATCTGGCAGGGATGGCAGTGTGGTCCAAATGGATTATCAGTTTGCAACAGATACAATATGAAATGGAATGCTCTAATGGAATAAGATAGAAAGTGCTGGACCCAAGAATGCAATGGAAGTGATAGAAAGTGCTGGACCTATGAATGCTGTGGTTGGTGGTGTACATGAAGTGGCCCCTGTATTATTACGATTTAGATGTTCCTTTATGTGTATTTAACAGAAGAGTCTATTTTATGTTTATTGGAAGCTGCCTGAAGGAAGACCACATACACCTTAACAAGTCCTCTCCCTGCTGACTACGTGTGAAAGGTTGACACCGGCTTTTTGGTCAAGTGAGTGCTATTGTAGCCCATCGAATACGTCTTGTGTGGGCACCAATTTTTCTCCAAATTCTTCCACTTATGAGAATGTAGCTTTGCATTTACTTCTAAATATAAATATTTATACCATCCAGTCCCATGTATGCTTTACCCTTTGGATCACAAAATGCTAACTTACTAATACTCTTTGTTCCTAAATCTCATGGATTACAATTATGCAAGTCTATTGTGTCTACATTATTAATTCAAAAAATTTCATGTGACTATCAAGTATATCCATATATCTTTTATTTTTCAAACGATCATATCTACCCATTTCGTAGCAAAATTTGCATCCATATTTGTGCTATTCATTCCTGATATAGTCCAACTCAATTCTATTATTTTGAAACCAATCTGAATGTCCGTTGTGTAAAATGTTGCATGATGCATTCCTTTTCTGACTTCCTACACAGAATTTAAAGATTTGATGAAAGGAACGTATGAGTTTTTTAATACCTTGAAATGGAATGTTAACAACTTATAGTACAGAAAATCATGCTAACAAAATGATTTCAAGTGAATGTGCTCTGCCTAGAATCCTATTGATTGGCATTTCTCTTGGTGGAAAATCTTTTTAACTGATTCTCCCAGTGGTCCGCTGCTTTAGAAATGGCAGCCCTGGTTATTTGTTCTGATTATTGTTGAATTCTTTATCCTCTAAAGACCCATCTAACTGTCCTCAGTTAACATCTTTAATTATAATGTGCTTTTCAAATGTGCTTTCGTACCATATGCTCAACTTGAAATAATATATCATTAATCACATATTCTTTAGTGATGAGTAAAGTTGCAAGAGACATTTGCCAGATACTGGGATTTTAGAAATCTTTATGCTCTATTGATTAAGATGTGTCATTACATCTGGTGCCTGCTAAATGTACCTTTAACAGATTTTTGAGTAATGCTTTATAGTAAACTCTGTTTACATGTAAATGAGGGTTGATGAATTTGGATAAATTGAGTAACCTGGTGTCCATAACTACTTATGGGTAGTTACATTGTCAAAAAAGATTTACAGGCAAACTTGGTGAGGGAAAACAGGTTTTGAGGATCCAAATGGGGCCAGAGGGCCAGCTTTTGTTACATTGTACTAAGCGATCTCTCCACTTTCAACCGATTAGTAACATTTTGAACAGGGTAAAACAGATACCAATCTGTTTCAGTCACAGGTGGGAAACCGAAGTGAGTTGTCGGAGAATTCGAGTTGGATCCGTGGGAAGATGAAATTCTGCTGGGACCCCCCTATGTTGATGGTGATGGCAGGCCCCATGCGAGGCGATGGGGAGATTGATCATGACAGGCCATAGGTAGATAAATATGAACTGAAGAGGCCCGAGTCAAGTGTCCACCCCATGAAAGAATTTGCAGCTGGGACTGATATGGAATGTGACTGGAATGCGTGTTGAATGGGGGACGGTGATGTGCATGTCCCAATTACTATTTGACTCTCTTTATACGTAATTAATGTGTTGGTTAGAGCAAAGTAGGTGACCCTTTTGTGTATGGTCAAAGTCTTCCTTCAAAACATGTCATTTATTTGGACTCCCATGTGAAATGGTTGACCTCTTTGACTTGTTGCTCCACCATAGAGCGAACGGGGGAAGGATTAGGAAGCCCCCAACGTCACAATCTTTATCTGAAGACTTGAGAATTCTTAGGTGATACGAAATGTTGCCTTTTTCTGTGTTGGCGGCCCTGCAATTGCACGTTTAGGAGAGAGAGAGAGAGAGAGAGAGAGACGTCTGCATCAATTGAGACATGAAGTTGTGCTTGTGCCTTCTGCATTTTCTTAATGGCGAGCAGGTGTGTCATTTTTTTTTTTTTAATCCACCCACGTGGTGAAACATGAGAAGGTTCCTAACACTTTCCTATCCACATTTAGTGGTGACTCGCATGGACCCTATCTAATCTAATGTTGGATATCGTCGAAGGAGTCATTATTTATTTTTTTTTGTGCAACAAGAGGAATCTGCGTTAGATGGGAAAATTGCTTTGATTTTATATTTGGCTCCTTTTTCGGTTGCTTGGTGTGAAAATAAAAAAACTGAACTTATTTTTATTTTATTTTTTTTACGGAGAGGATTTTGATTTCTTATGTGAGAGGCAGGAAATGTAGGAATTTTTTCTATAGTGGAAATGAAAATCCACAGAAGAAAGGAATTCTCTTTCTGCGCAAACGCTCCCTTAATATAAAATCATTTAAGGGCTCATTTGATATTGGTAACCATGGTGAGATCCACCCAATGTTATTATGGTAACTTGGATGGGACTCATCTAATATACATAC
Organism: Litsea cubeba; assembly: GCA_012931725.1. Taxonomy (NCBI): domain Eukaryota; kingdom Viridiplantae; phylum Streptophyta; class Magnoliopsida; order Laurales; family Lauraceae; genus Litsea; species Litsea cubeba. Next base: position 10,991,655 of record CM022953.1, read on the forward strand.
ATGTAGGATTCATCAAAATGGTGATTCTCACGATATATCTAATGATGGTACAGTGGTAATTATGGTTAATAATTTAATATTGATAATTACTATGAGACCTATCTAAATTTGTTAATAATAATAATAATAATCATCATCATCAAAGCCTTGTTCTAACTATGTTGGGGTCGGCTACACGAATTTTGTTTATCCATTCCGATCAATCTTGAGCCAAAGTCTCGGATAAGTTACACTTCCTTATATTCATTTTTACAACTTTCATCTACGTACTCGGATAAGTACCGGCACCGTTACTAGCCTACGTTGAACATGCCCAAATCACCTCAAACCGCTTTTTCTAATTTTATTCCCTAATGTTGCTACTCCTAAATGCTCTCAAAAGCGCTCATTTCTAATTTTATTATTCCTAATTTTATCACACATCCACCTCAATATTCTCATCATCTATTTTGTGGACATGCTGCTTCTTGATTATCCAATATTTTGCTCCATGGGTTATAGCTGGTCTAATCGCTATCCTATAAAAAATTTTCTTCAATCTTGTTGGCATTCGTCGGTCACAAAGAACTTCAGAGGCATGTTTCCACTTTTATCCTATGTTCGACATCTTCATCAATCTCCCCATCATTACTAAAGTAGTAGAAAGAATCACTTTATGGTATTTCAGCTCTTTCTATGTGCCCACTGAAGTTACAAACCATATATTTCGTCTTTGCACGGCTTATTTTAAAATTTTTGGATTCTAAAACTTTCCGTCATCTCTCTAGTTTTGCATTCACACTATTTCTTGATTCATCTACCAACACAATATCATCTGTAAATAACATGAACCACATTTTCTTGAATATGAGCAATTAACTTATCAATAATCAGTGCAAAGAGATAAAGGCTTGAGGTTGACCCCTGATGCAAACTCATGGTCACTTTGAACTCCCCTGTCTTTCCACAAGTAGTTCTCACACTCGTTACTGCTCATTCATGCATGTCTTTAATAATTTCAACATAACATCTTGCAACATTCCTTTTATTTAAAATTCACCAAATTAAATCTCTAGATACCCAGCCGTAGACTAACTGTAATTGGCTAATTGTAAAATGCATCCTCAGTTAAGCAAACTCCCACTTGAAGTGGGCGGGGTAGGTCTTAAATCTACTAAGTTAAGTTCAATAAAAATGAGAGCAGAGAAGCTGAGATGTGGTAGAATTAGTACATCTCTGGCTAATTGGAGAGAACCCAAAGAGGTCTCTATAAAAATGAGCGTCAAGTGCCACTTGGATTAAAAAGGTCTCTTTTATATGATACTAGAGTTATGTCTACTATGTCTAATGGAGTTGAATGTTGGGTAACTTCAATGAGGCCAATATGTTGATGCTTGGGAGTTGTAGTGTTTGTAGAAATGATAAAAATTAGAAAATAGTACATTAGAAGTAACCTAAGGCTAACGACAACAAATTGTAGCTAGGAGCCTAGGATGCTTTAAGCACTTTTATAGAAGGCCAAAAATTGCCATATGATAAGACAACATAATGGGTTAAAAATGGAATTGCCATATGATAAGACAACATAATGGGTTAAAAATGGAAGGTGCTGCCAGAAGACAGGTAAGTAGGGAAAGGGGTGAAAAGACATAAAATTATGTCTGAAAAAATTGAAAGCATAATGATTTTTTTTTTTTGGAGAGAGATATTTTTAATAATATTCACCTAAGAAGAGAGAGTAAGCCCATATTTGACACCTTTATTTCCGGCCTCTATTTATCTAAATGTCTAAATCGGACAGAAGTAATGAAAATAAGAGCATTTGGCACAACATTCTACCCTTTGTCCGTTTTAGACATTTAGAGGCAAATCCTCTAAAATCTAAATGCTCAAAAAGTGGGCATTTGCAAATAGAGCTTTGGCCTCTTCTTTGTATGACTCTTTTTTTATGGCTCTACTTTTACTGGGTCTGTCAGAAAAAGAGTAGAGATACCAAACATGACCTAACTTTGGAGTGAGAGGGCTGCTGCCTGCTTTACCTCGGAGACTACCAAATTGGAATGCAGGCTAAATCCATGTGGGAAAACTCAAACTTGGCTGTTTTTTTTTAGATTACATCCATTTTCCTTTGGTTGCAACTTGCAAGTTCATGTACCAATAGACAAAAGCAGCAGTAGCTACATGTTCTTTTTCACTTTTTTTCTCATTTTACTCTTCCAGTTGAAGCCTAGATATGGAACCCAGACATTTTTCTGTTTTCTTCCTCCATTCATTTAAGTTGATCCCACTCAATATTCACATCAAGGAAACCACCCCACTTTCTCTATTTATATGCTTTTCCTGAAATGAGCCTTTTATCATTCTTTGTGGTCCCCTTGATTGGCTTCCACTTCAGATGATGACCCACTTGCTCAAAGGGCATACTTTGAAACACATATACGTCGTTCCACGTGGGCGGCTTTGGATTTTAGTTTTATGGGAATTTTGTAAGTCGCATTTCTTTTCAAACGTTCTTTTTTTTTTTGCTAACTGAGGGTTCCCAATCTTTTGGACTGGACTAATCACTCTGGGTCCAGAGAGAAATCAGATAAAACCCATGTGGCTCCCAGGTTGTAGCACTAGTGGGCTCAACCTTCGGTTGCTGAAGAGGAGGGGACCGGAGATCCATATCAGGACCTCTAGCTCTGGAAGAGAGAGGAACCGTGGCCCTGACCACTCGGCCAACCCCTTAGGGTTAAACGTTCCTCTTTGTTTTAAGTTTGTGTGAGAAGTTCTTTATTTTCTAGCAACAAATGACTCAAGAGAATTTTTCTACCTATATATATTAGTATATTTGGAAATGATCATTTTATTTTTCTGGCTTTGATCTATGAGGATACCCCCACCTACACCAAAATGTGTGATCCCACTTTGATCCCCCATCAACCTAATAAGCCCAACCTAGCACTTCATTAGTTCGGATTGATCCTTTTTATTTTTGGATAGGGTTGGGTTGAGTCATTCTCACTATTTGACTTGCTAATCTAATCCAATTAATTGTACTATGAGTATGACCCACCAACCAAACTTAAGCATGAGCTTATTGATTAGGACTGAGGAGGTCTAATTGACCTTTTAATTTCGTGTTTGGGTTGAGATTTCGAACCCTGTTAATAAATGAGTGGGATTTGGGCTGAGCCCATGCATGTATTCTACAATGCTCAATCCGAACCAAATTCTACTCAACACCATCCATTGCCACCCCTAAATCACACCCAAACATACAGTTTCAATTTCATTGACTAGGCCTTAATATGCTTGGTGAAGTGATAGGATACATTGATTTGATTGTATAGGAAGTATACACTATACAGTGATCATTTATTCAGATGATTCACGTGAGTGGCATTGAGTCTATCAAGCTGGGAAGAAAGTAAACTAGTGGTAATCTGACGACCTTTTGTTGTTGAGACTTCATTGAAAGGATTTTGTCTTCTTTTTGCAACTAAAGTAGTCCTCCCATTTCACTTTTGGGTGGGGGACGGGGTATACTGATTTGTGGTTGTTGAGGAATAGTTATAGCATTTAAGTGATATGTACTTGGATTATTAGATTATATGTGGATTAGTCTTCCAACAAATAAAGCACAACCATATGCCACATGTATCATGGCTATGTCGCACAAGGTTAAAGACAGTCCAACGTATCACAAAAGGCAAGGAAGATGTTTGTTTGAATTAGAATAAATAAGAACTGAATATACCATAAGTGGTAAAAAAATAAAGATTAAAAATAAATTTCTAAAAAAGAGCATTAAAACACCTTTTCTATGGGGCCAGAGAATTAAAAGAAGATGAGAAATACTATCCAACTATTGCTCTGGAATTCTTTTATTTTTTAGTACCGTAGCTAGGGGATTTGGACCCAAAATAGAGTGCCGCTATTGGCACACAAATTATTACTTTTCAAACACTAGGAATTTATCTTTTTTTTATTACATTCTTACCCATTTATGAAATGACCAAAATATCCATTATCCCACAAAAGCTTAAAACATATTCTCTTTTCACACACAATTTCATCTTCTTCCCTAAAGATTCTCCCACCAATTTCACTCTCCACTTCATCTTCCTTGGGCAATAGACACAATGTTGTCTTGATTTTGGAGTGTACCTTGGTCAAAACTCAAAACTGCAGAAGTACTGTAAATGCAAAGGAAAGACATATGTTTTAGGGAGATGAAGTAGAGAGTGAAATGGGTGGTTTAAGTTGGAGAGTGAAATGGGCTGTTTAAGTATGAAAAGATTTCGTTCCTCACTCTCCACTTCATCAAGACCCTATTCTCTTTTGTTAATTTTTTTCTCGCCTAAAACGAGTTGCAGGTTCCCGATATGTACGGTCTTTTAGGTCTGAACATATGCCATATGTTCGGACGTATAGTTCCGAACATAATGCATCTGTTCAGATGTATACTTCCGAACATAATGCATCTGTTCGGACCTATACTTCCGAACACCTGTGTGTGGAAAGAAAGAGGGAAATGGAGGATGGGTAGTTTGGAAAATTTTTGTGTGTGTGGAAAGAACTAATGTAATTTTTAAATTATAATAATGTGTGTAGAGAGAATTTGTGTAAGAAAAGTAAAAATTTATGTGCCAGTAGAATTGCCCCCCAAAATAGCCCACACAATTGGGAAGAAAGCCCACGTATGTGGGAGGAAGAGCTTGCATATGTGGCAGGAGGAGCCCACAAAGGAATCAATTCCTATGCAGCCATGTGATATCTGGAGTTGCAACCAACTGAACAACCCCATGTTGTCAAAATTCAATATATAGGAAAATAAATGTTTTATCTAAATCTCCACTTTATATCCATCACCCTTTACTTATTTAATAATATTTTATTAGAGTTCATTAACCTACATATAAGAAACAATACAGATGATACCAAGCTGTGCTGATCAAGTTGGAAGTCGATGTTATGTTGAGCACTTTTATGTCTTTACTATTGAAATAGAGTACATAGCAGCAATCGAGACCGTTAAGGAAGCTATATGGTTGATAGGTCTACTTAAGTACTTGGTTTAGAACAAGTTATGTGCCCGTTTTGATCATTAGAATCCCAAGTCTGTTAGTGGTTAAACCACACCAATATGTCACTTTATTCGAGATGTTCTTGATGAAGATGAGAAATCATTAATTAATGAAGATCTACATGGACAATCCACGAATATGTTGATAAGGCCAGGTCCTCATGACAAGTTCGAGCATTGCTTATGCACTCATAGGTGTTTAGCAATCACAGTGATATACAAGTAAATAGGTGGTTGTGTATTTCCATGCTTATAGGTGTTTATGGATATACCTATATGATTGCTTGTTTATCTATATATATATGATAGCCTGTTCATTTTATTGCGACTGTTAGTTGCAATTTTTTTTTTTTTTTTGTGCTATGGGAGGGTTTCCCACCCTTTGGGCTGGACTTATTCCTTCGGGTCCAGAGAGAAGCTGGGTAAACTCCCCTATAGCCCCAGTGTGGTGGTGTAGTTTCGAACCAAAAACTTCCGGGTGCAAACCGTGGTCCTAGGCCAACTGAGCTACTCCTTTTGGGGTTGATTGTTAGTTGCATTTATGACTGCTAGCAGTGAAGTGACCTTGTTAAAACCACAAGCCTTGAATGAGGGACCCACTTGGATGCATATAAATCAAAGTAGAGGGGCTCCACTTGTGCATAAGTTGACGATAATAAAGATTAAACTACTAATTTATGACTATACGTACCAATTTCTCCACCCGATCAATTGGCTTTGCATTCATCTAAGTCGGCCACATATCCAAGCTTTTTTAACTCTAAAGCTGTTTAAGTTTGGCAGTAGAATAATACTCTTATTGTTTTGTTGAGGCTAAGGTGGTGCGAGGAGGTTTTTTGGTTACTGTGATGCCATTATTAAACAAATACAACTTTAAAAGATTAAATAAAAAAATTAGGATATATATATATATATATATAAAATAATGGATTAAACACCTCAAGGAAGATACTTGGAGATTGCAATTATTTTAGGTCATATTTGTGTAACATTGAAGATTTATTAAAAACAAAGCTCTTTTTTTTTTTTTTATGCACAATTTCTTTGCAGTTTGGTACATCATCACTTTTCTTTATAGGGAAATATAAAAATCTTAAACTACTTTTTCTCAATCATGTAAAACCCTTTCCTAGGGAGCCTTCACCTGCTTTTTTTTTTTAAAAAATACTTGAACATAAACAAATTTATGAAGAGTCTAGATTAATTAGTTATACGAAAAAGTCATTATAGTTTAATACTTGTATGTTAGGCGCATGAGGATCTTCTAAGCTTGGACTCATGAGAAATTTGTGATGCTCCATAGTGAGACTTGTGAAAAATACAACTGTTAAAAACGAATACTCCTCTTTTATATGAGCTCTTGCCAAACTCACTCTAATAAAAGTTGAGCTCACTATCAAATTAATTTAAATAATATATTTGAATTTTTATAATATCTTATCAAATATTTTATAAGTGATCAATTTAATGATAGGCTTAAACTCCTATTCCAATGCAATTTACACAGAATATATACGAGAGATATTTATTTTGAGCTGTTTAGATTTTTTATAAGTAAATCATTCGAGAGAGAATCATAGAGAGGGCGGGAGGATCCAAACTCATTTTTGTGGTCCAACAAAAGTGATTTGATTCTGCCGTCTACAACCCGAACAAAGAATGGGCCCCATGGCCCATGTTTGAACACTTTTTTTACCCGTGCTTTGGGACCTTCCAAACCCTCAGTCATGTGATTAATATTAAAAAAAAAAAAGACCCAAACACCAGACAACTGAAAATCATTCTGATTAACTAATGACAATTATGACTGGCCACCGTGTCCAAACTCCAATTAAAGACTAAACAACACATTTAGTGGTTCTTCTTGACAAAAAGGAAACAAAAAAAAGGAGTACTTGTTTAGGCTTTTGGGGACCAATGTGGTCCTGCTTGATAAATCCTATCTTTTACAATTCACATTTCCTTTCTTGTAGACTTTCACCACCTCTTTTTCTCACTCCTCTCTCTCTCTCTCTCTCTCTCTAATGGCCTCTTTATGCTTAAAAAAAATCCCTCTCTCTCTCTAATGGCCTCTTTATGCTTAAAAAAAATCCCTCTCTCTCTCTAATGGCCTCTTTATGCTTAAAAAAAAATCCCTTTAATGGGTCTCGCACAAGTAATGGAAAGTCTTGGATGTGCATTGGGAGAATATGATATATCAGTTTGATCAAATGATCCTAGCTACAAAACAATTCCTGCAATGGGGCTCATACAATACAAGTAATCTAAAGGTCGATATTGTACATAAGGGGAATATACTATATAATTTGATTAAATGATCTTAATCCTTACTAAAAATTTAGTAGCTATATATATATATACCATACAATTTTATTGTGGATAGAATTTGACAAGGAATAATGTCTGTAAATCATCTGATTGATCACACCCATGCTTTCAGCAAGATTTAAGTGCAAGTTTTAATTCCAAGATTGTAAGGCATTGGGTCCACTAGATACAAACATTTGGATTACAATATCCAAACATAATCCAAACTTGAAACCTGTGTTTGCCCAACTAGCCGATCATTTTCATAAAATAACTAGGTAGCGTTTGTTTCGTTGTAATGAAGGTCGGAATGGAATGGTCATTCCAACGAAATGATCATTTCCGCATTTGGTTTGCAAAAAAGTGGCAGAATGACCATTACTTCCGAAACCACCATTCCTTTATGTAATGGAATCACCATTGAATTGGGGAGGTAGAGGAATGATAATTCCATTCCTTTATAATTTTTCCTTGACACCAAAATGCCCCTTTATCGCATCAAAATGTGGATGTTATTTTTCAACTTATGGATGAATGTTAACTTAATTAATTAATTTAGCTAATTTAAGTGATGTTTAAGTTTAGTAATGTGTTATTTAGATATTTTGATGATGTTTAAGTTATTATAAATGATGTTTTAGGTGTGTTATTTTGTAGTTGTTGTAATGATAATCTATCAAAATAGGTAAATAATTATATTTTGGGTAGCTTGAAATAAGGAAATTCTTAAAAATAAAAAACTTTTAACAAGGGTATTTTGGTCAATTTTATGTAAACTTTATTCCGAGCATCATTCCAGTGTACCAAATGCAAGAACATAAATAAGAATTCTATTACTAGATTGATTCTTCAGTAAAACCAAACATTGGAATGGAAATGACTATTCCTACCTCATTTTATTTTAGACTCATTACACTCTCTATTCCATTCCTTTTTAAAATCATTTAAGCGAACCAAACGCTAACATAGTGTTTGTCAACGTCTACTATAGAATTGGAGGCTTTATTTTATTCAATTCTCTGCCACTTAAAGGGAAAAAGTGCAATATTCAAAGTCCTCGACATTATGCTTCATATCCACTGCAAAGTATAGTAGTTAATTCATTGTACTTTGATTCCTAAATACTAAAAAAATCAAGAAATGATTGCTAAATATTCCTTTAATATTCTTCCAAGATTCTCTGAGATAATCCGAGATTGTTCAAATCTAATGTCTGAGATCATCTCAGATTCATCATCTGGTGGGGTGGCCAATCTTGAGTTTGAGATCTTGCCAGATTGAGTAACCATTAGTACAGATTTTTCCCAAAGGAGAAGATCGATTTTCATTACATAGACTGATTTTCAAATGTAACCCGAGGACCACAATGTAAGGCCCACATGTATCATGCCAATTGTGGGGAGACATTATGAAGTCTTTGAGAGTGTGGAATCTTTGAATTCTCGAACATAATCCATCTAAAAGATAATGAAATCCTGCAAATTCTTTTGAAGTCCAAGGCCCCACCTATCAAAGTGCAAATGTGATGAGAGTCAACATTAGAGAATAAAAATTAAAAATAAGCGAAAATGCGATTTCCATCCTCGTGTGGGCCCACTCTTTTTAAGGAATTGCATGAGCTCCATACTTTCTCTCACTCCATTATTGTGAGGTTTCCACATTGTGTGCTTTCATTGCACGACTCTCATCATTGTTAGAGGCAAATATTTCCATCTAAGGGATGCCACCATTGGTTTTTTCTTTTTTTTGGTATAACGGATGCCACCAATGGTTTAATGATTCTTGTTTTTTATTAGTATTATCTTTAGAAAGTGGGTGTGCACCATAGTTTTCTCGATATGTGTTTTTCATTTTATTTTATATGAGTTTCTCTTCAACTAGTGAGATATAAATGCCCGTGCTCGGGCATCAAACAACAATTGCATTCAAATTATAAAATATTGGAGACATGTTTTGATATGATCCAATTGATAAGTAAAATTAATGATATTCTGTATTGAAAGAGTCTTATGTAAAGAAATGAATATAAAAATTGATGTACACACACTGTACTTTAGCCTATCTTCAATTTAAGGTTATGTTCACTATAATTTCATAATTCTACATTTTTTTTCCTAACCACTTCATTGGAGTCTAATTCAGTCTCCCAATCTTAAGGATTAAAATGGACCCAGAAATCTGCATATCCGATAAATGCGGAAAAATCGGGTAGGGTATGTAACCTAGACCCATTTTTATTCTATGACTACATATTTAAATACCCTACATTTACCAACAACTGTTATCATGTTAGCAGCTATACACTAACCATATGGGTTTCCAAAGCAGCACCGAGAACTACCAATTTACGTGTTAAAAAAAAGGTGGGGAAGGAAGACATGAGATAAAAGGGAAGCAAGATCATTATGAATGAACGTGAGAAAGGAAGACGTGAAAGATGGAGATTAGGGGGTAAAAAGAAATTGGCAACAAAGTCAAAATCAATTGCATAAATCAGACTGATTTCTAAATTGAAATCAGTTAGCTTCATATTATATAATTGTTGGTGCAATAAACATTTTCAGAAGTGGAATGTGTTTCTTTGTCATGTACAACCCGTGGCATACCCAAAATCTTCGTTTGAGTGGGGTGGACGATGGTCAATTGAAAAGGTCAAAGTCCACGTCAACTATCAATAATCAACACAACTACCAATTTAAACCCAACACCCCCCCCCCCCCACCCCCCCCCCCCCCCCCCCCAAAAAAAAAAAAAAAAAAAAAAAAAAAAAAAAAAAAAAAAAAAGGCTACCCATAATCTCCAATTCTTCCATGCTTTAAATACATGATTTTCTATTTTTTTTAGTAAATTAAATATAAAGAACTCACATCCCACTGCTAACACTCAATTCCTATATAAGCTTTTTAACTTCAACATCCAATTCCTCAAGAAACAAGAAATTAGTATTTTTTTTAAACAAGTGGAATAAAAGTCAAATTAGCAACCATACTACAACAATAATAAAGAAACTCTAGAAAATCTCAACGAAGTATTAATCATCAATTATCATACAAAAGTAGGCCTCTAAGAGTTCCTACATCATATGAATCTAAATGAAACCACCTGTATTTAGAAATAAAAACTGTTAGCCTAATCATAAACTTCATACTGTGATTCAAGAAAAAGAAACCTAATAAGAAAGTAAATAGAATCCAAGACCCAGCAAAATAAATTACTGAAAATCCAAAGCAGGATGTTTTGGAAAAAAAAATTGGAGTATTAGGTCATTGTCATTGAGGGGAAAAAAAATAACAAAAACGCATAAAGCAAAGAAGCCAAAACCCAAAAACCCATAAATAAATAATTATATAGGGAGATGCTCTTATGAAAGATATCTCTCACCTTAAATGAGAGATTGTGTGGGGGCCCTCACATCCATATCCAGTACCAACAACTTGCATGTGAGGGCCCCTACCCTTCTCTCTCATTTAAGGTGAGATGAGCATCTCTCACCGTACTATGAGAGATAGGGTAGGGGCCCTTACATCCATATCCAATGCCAACAACTTAAAATGTGAGGGCTGAGAATGACAGATTGAAGGAAAGATAATAGAAAAGATGATCAATTTACCCAAAAATAGAAAAGATGATGAGAAATATGGTGGAAAAGGTTTTTTTTTTTTTTTATTTATCATCCCTGTAAAATGGTAAAAGGAAGAGAGGGCTTAGGGCTTCATGAGGTAAAATGATAAAGAAAGGAAGAGAAGGGGATTGTGGATGTGCATGAGTAAAAGAAGAAAAGGGGAAGAGAACATTGATTTTTTTTTTTGGTAAACGTGAGTTCCTTTCAGCCAAGAATATAAAAGAAAAAAAAAAGCAATACCAGCACAGCGAGTTAGACACAAACAGAAGCGAAAAAGGACCACCACCAAAACAAACCCATAAGAAAGATCAACCATCCCTTGACCACAAAAAGTGAAAGCCTGTCTGTCTCCTTTTTCCACACCAGTGGGCCACAAAATTAACCCCTATGGGAATGTGGATAGCCCTGAAAATATCAAAACCTTCACCGCACACTTGAATTTTGTAGACAATTGAATAAGTTTTCCAGTCAGATTCACTCCTGATAGCTTTGACAACTTCTAATGCATCCAAGTACAAGATGATTCTTAACAATCGAAGCCCTTTGACGATGTCTAGTGCCAAGAGGGCCGACCTCGCTTCAGCGTTTCTAGCGGAGATTGTTCTAGAGCCTATTACAGCACCTGCAAGCACACGAGAGTTTCGCATGAACATGGCAAAACCAAATGCTGACTTACCAGAGGGGGCATTGAAAGTTGCATCAGGACATCGAATAGCAACATTTTTCAGATTTTGATTCTCATCCCATGCGTAAGGGGTTGGAAGGAGTGGTTTAGTATGTTGTAACAATATTTTAGATTGAAAGATCATACTTCTAGTGAGGCATAACGCTCCCAAGGGGTTCCGATTTATCCTTTTGAAAATAAATTCATTTCTAACTCTCCAAATTACCCCCCATAAAGCCAAGATAAAGGCATGAGAATCGGGATCTGAAAAAGATTGGTGGTTTGCATTGTTGGTAGTGGTACATCGCAACCACCAATCTAAAATACTACCACATGAGAATTTATGTGTTAAAGCCCCGAACAATGATTCAAACCAAACGGCGTGAGCAAAGTCACATTGAAAGAAAATATGTCTAAACTTTTCCTTTCATTTTCGTAGAAAGAATATAAGAGGAAGAAAAATTAGACAAACGTAATCATGCCTTTAGAAGGGATCTAACTGGGAGAACCCCCCTTAGACATCTCCACCCAAATAGTAATATCTTTTGAGGAAGAAGAATCTTCCAAAGTAATTTTTTATTTTTTAAAGAAACCTGGGGGTCTAGTTTCTCTTAGATACTGCTTAAGTCTCCGGATTTGGTAGCGGTCTATATTCTCCTATCCCCATCCAATACCAAGGAAATAAACATTTTAGATATATCATCAACATCCCCTAAGTCTGTAAAGAGGTTTTTAATATATTATAAGTTTCAGCCCCCATTAGGATCCATAAGATCCTTAACCTTAACATTAGGATCGTAAGTAGGAGAAAATGGTTTTCTAAGACCATCTTCACAGGGGATCAGCTACACTACCAAATAGATATCTTTTCTCTATTCTCAATAATCCAGCCTATATATTGGTTTATAAAATTCAAGGTCTCAACAAAGCTTTTCCAAAACCAAGAATCCCCCTTTCTACTTGAGGCCTCCCAGAGGGATTTGTTAGGGCAGTATTTGGCTTTCAGAATTTTGGAGCATAGGAGATTTGGTTTTGAGAGATATTCCCAACAGGTTTTGGCCAATAAAGCTCTATTGTTACTCTCAGATCTCCTAAGGCCCTGGACCTCTCTTATCAATGGGTTTGCAAATTTCTTTCTATTTAATCATGTGGACATTTTTCTTGCTCTCTTGGTCGCCCCTCCAGAATTCTTGAAAAATTGCATTGGGGCTCTCAAAAACTTTCTTAGGTAACCTTAAAATAGACATATTATAAATAGGAATGGCTGAAGCCACCAATTTAATTAGGGTATTTCTACGTGCTTGGGACATAAGTGGTACTTGCCAACTCATGATTCTATTTTAACTTTGCTAATAAGGGGTTCAAAAGTCTTACCTTTATTTAAGAGGATTACCTAAGTACCTTTCATTATCAAATAATGATATGCCCCTAGAATGGTAGCAATAGTCTTGCGTCTTTTCCTACAAGTGCCTTTGCTAAATGTGATGGAGGATTTATTAAAGTTTATCATTTACCCAGACATATATATCTTCTAAAATGTCTTTAATTTTCCTAGTCTCAGATAGTGTGGCTCAAGAGAACATTGATTTGATAAAGGTATAGGTTGCGATATCGTAATGGGCACTTATCTCTTTTTAAGATCATTCCGAGTTCTGGTTATCCCCTTCTCGACCAAAATCCAAATCCCTTTGGGTCGGACTAATCCCTCCGGGCCTAGAGAGAAGCCGGGTAAAACCCCTGTGGCCCCCAGGTGGTAGCACAAGTGGACTCAACCTTTGGTTCCTGAAGAAGGAAAAACAGTGGTCCTGACCACTCGGCCAACATCCCTTGTTACATAACTTTGATAATTGCCATTACCTTTAATTGGTCATAATGGCTTCTATGGAAACACTAATAAAACTTAGTCTTAGGGTACTTACTTGTTTTAAGTCTTACCCATGCATAAAACACTCCTAAAACCATCAAAATGGGAAATCGAGATCTCACACTGACTTCTTTTATTGCTCAAAAATATCATTTAGTTTTTAAAAGTCTTTTAGTTTATAACAAAGCATGTTATAGTAGGTCAATACCTTGGTGGTTTGGGTACGTGGTAGTAGAGCTGTGGGAACATTCAATGGTCAAGATGAAATCTATCTTTAATATCCCCTTGTGCCAATTAATGGATTTATCATTGGTAAGTGCGCACTCATTCCGATTAAGAGTTAATTGGAAAGGTACCTATGATCATTATAATTAATTGGGGCTTAAAGATAATAAGATATAAATCTAATTTGGTGGACATGTCCAATTTATCTATGGATATTGATGGAGGGGCCTACTTGTGGTCATAGGAAAGTTTAGGGTCTTCTATGTAATTTATTCCTAAGACTGGAGTTCAATTGCATTTATATAGTGGAGTTATTTGCAATTAACTATGAGCCCGGATTACACATGAGATGTGGGGTCGCGAGTCCCAGTTAGAGCCATCCTTCTAAGGAATCCCTAGTAGTTCCCACGCTAGCCCAAGTTATTAGAAATATACTAATTCTAGTTGAACTCTAAAAAGAAAGTGGCATTTCTATTTGAAGTGAGACTTCTAATAGTGGTAATAGTAAGTTAAAGATTTCTATTTTAATTAGAAAGGAATTAGAAAGTTATTAATCATATTTGAAGTAAGACTTCTAATTGTGATATAGTAAGTTGCCAATTTTTAATTAGTGAAAGAAGAGGTTGCATTAAGTGCAGTAAATAGAGGAGAACCAAGGTTGGATGTCCTATGTATGTTTCCACCTAGGAATTCATGCCCAACACTATTCTTGTGCAAGAGTTGCACATGTTCTCCTCTCTTCCCTCTTCTAGTTCTCTTCTAGTTTATTCCTTAGAGTTTCTAGTAGCTTTCTCTTGGAGATCTCACCCATCTTCTTGAGAAAAGAGAATCTGATATGGGTCATAGCATGGAAGGCTAATAGGTCTTGGAGATTCTGATTTGATTAGTAAAAGAGTTTCATCATCAAAGAAAGACGCAACTTCTCCATTAGAGCACAACCGAGCTCCAAATATATAATCTACTTCCTTGTATGTTGTAGATTTTATTATTGCTTGTTAGTTGCTATTTCTATCTTCTAAATATATTTATTTACTGATCATAGTTGATGAGAAAGAGGACATGGATCCTGAATTGGGTTTTGTAGTCTTCTGGATAGTTGATCACTGCGTCAAGTTGGTCAAAAGTTTTTGAAACCTATCCTAGAGGCCCACCTATTTCCAACAATATTGGCCATTGTTGTAAATGGGATAAACAAAAGTTTTATCAAATGATACTCTTGACCATGGTTTTAAAAATCGGTCGATACCGAGCCGAAATCTCACTGAGATATCGGTCTCGGTGATATTGGCATCCATATCGCCAAAATATTACAATATTTCGGCTGAGATGAAGTTCATCTCGGCCGTAACACCCGCAAACCCTAATTTTTTTAACTTTTTCCTCATTTTCATCTTCTTCCCCTCTCCTCTCATCTCCATACTCCTTAGAGCAGCAGCCACCATATAAGTAAGGGGAGTTACGGGACTATATAAAAAGGGACACAGGTTCTTAAGAAGGGACATATTTATTTTCAAAGGAAGAACTTCATAAAAAAATTTGGTGAAGTGCATGTTTTAAAGAAGTGGCAATTATGAAAATAAAAGAATCCTACTTGACTATGATAGCTAGGACTCTTTTGCTGGTTGTCTTTCCTTTTTTGTGCTTGGATGTCTATTATTATCATCATAAGTTGCTAGATATGATATTAAACCTATTTAATTATATTTGAAATGATATAGTAGTAAAGATTGTGTAATACACTAATCCATGAACCAAAAGGCTTTATATTGAGTTAGATTTGATGTTACTCACTTATTTTTCCCTAGATCTAATTTTTTTAAAGTGTAGATCTAAATTTTTTTATTTCCAAAATTTGGGGCTTTTCTTGAAATCAATTACATTTTTCCACATTAGTGTTCAAATATTGAATTGATAATGTGTTAGTTTAAATTAGATCTATACTTTTGGAACAAAAAAGTGTGAGTTTTTGCCCAAAATTATGGTTGCATTATGTCAAATTTATGATATTTCAGCTTATTGATCATGAGCATCAATAATGGTTGCATTATATGAAAAACTGGAGAAGAAAGCGAACAGCGACACAGACATGATTCATAACTTAAGGTGACCGAGATTTTGATTTATTGTTGTTACTAATGGAAAAAAAAAATATTGTTTTCCAACATTTTCTGATATTCTGAATTTTTTTTGGATATTTTTGCTAATTTCTTTGGATTAAAAAAAATTCACACCGCGACGACTGCGATGGACCGATATCCGCGACGATATCCGTGACGATATCGGTTTTTCGGCCCGGCCGATACCGCGACCGAAACCGAGATTTTAAACCATGCTCTTGACTATTAATTTCTCAAGCTAAAATCTTAGTTTAAGCTACACTATCGACTATCGAGACCTATTTTTTTAAGGGGTTTCAGGCGATACTTTTCATTTTAACCATCCTCAAAGATTGTATTCTTCTTGCTCAAATCAGAGCTCAAACTTGGTTACGTTACCCCTTCGTAGAGGACTTTGACGTCTGTTGCTAGCTGAGCTATGGTTCTCACTACTTTGATCCCTACTGTAAAAAATCAACGTTAAAACTTAGTAAATTAAATTTCTCAATGCCCGTAGGGCATACTTCAATCTATTTATTCTACATTAGTCAAAGTCAATGGTATTCTTTTGGTCTTTTCTTTCATTTGATTAAAAAAAAAAGGCTAGTTTCTTGTTGGTAAAAGTTTTAGGAAAAACTTTAAAAAAGTATATTTGGCTCATTTTAAAAAAGGTACAAGAAGTTTTGAATATTTTAAGAGAGTATAAAAGTCTTCTACATTTCTTTCAATAAATCATTTTCGAAACTTCTCCTTTCATAAATCTTGAGAAATGATCAAACTCAACCCAAATAACGCAGTGACGACCACTTCATAGCTACCTTTATGCATAGATGGTTAAATAAAGAGTGTTTATTTCAAAAACTAGCTTCATTAAATGGTTATGATCATCTAAACGAATCTGAATTCTTGGGCCCCAGTACCTATATATGGTTTATAATCATAGGTGTTTTTTGTAATTTTTTTTATTTTTCTTACGTAGAGGCATTGATCGATTGAAAAAAATATTAAAGACTTTTATACTCTTTTGAAATATTCAAATCCTCATATACTTTTATGGAAATGAGCCAAAAGTTCTAACAAATCATAAACATCTAACATGAGAAAATAGTCCATCAATGAATCATAAATATCTAACAAATCCTTAACATTCAAACTTCTCTCAATTAGGTCCTTTTCAGCCAAATCCAAGGCCGACTCAACTTTTACCGGCTAAAATGATATGTGTTGTGTTGGTGAAAGTTAAAAGTTGCACTTCTCTACCAAATCACTTTACCTCTTTTTGCATTCAACACCGTCCTTTAACCTTTACTCTCTTACTCAAAATCAAGACAAAAAGGTTCTGATTTCAAAATGGATTTCACTGACGCTCAAAGGACACGTTTTGAAAGAAGAAGTTGAGAGAGCTTCCTTTGTCGTGGGCAGATATCAAAGCTCTTATTCTCCCTTGGATTTGCCGCGGATGAAACGTCCCATTGAGGCATTGACTATATGCAATTCAAAAGGTAATGGACAGAGTGGTCTCTCCTTAACTGACTAAAATAATTAGATGCAGGGCTACATGATCTCTCCAAAGAAAAAGTCTACACCGCACGATGGAAGAGCTCTGCATCGGGCGGTGTAGCACAGCTCAGGACTGGCTGGGGCTCTCCATGACACTGTAACACCGAGTTGAATCTCATATGTGATTGGGCCCCACATTTGGCATGATGAATTAAATCTACTTGCCCACTTGTAAGTATAATAACTCACAATACCGTGCAAGTCAAAATGAGATTATGTGGAGGCAATAGTCTTGTCATTGGACAAAAGGTCATGCCAAAGCGCTAGCTAGGGAGCCACAATTAGTGTTTTTTTTTTTTTTTTTTTTTTTTTAATGAGATT
The DNA here is from genome assembly GCA_012931725.1 of Litsea cubeba. Classification (NCBI taxonomy): domain Eukaryota; kingdom Viridiplantae; phylum Streptophyta; class Magnoliopsida; order Laurales; family Lauraceae; genus Litsea; species Litsea cubeba. Next base: position 11,009,364 of record CM022953.1, read on the forward strand.
GGTTTTTTTTTATACTTTTTATCCAGCCAAGGGGGATGGACCCACGAACCGCATATGATGAGAGAATGCTTGCATACGTAGGGAGTGGGCGCTTACACACAAAGGAGAAAAACCTAAAAATCAATCCATGGGTAGTTGGGTGTGAAGTGGGAAGCCCTACCAACTATGCAACCCTCATTTTTCCATTGGGCATCACTTTACGTACCTGACCATTTTTATCAGTTCGTCATAGACCCCGTAAACTCACCTCCCCTAACCAAGATTTTTTGAAGCACCTCAAAGCAAAGAATCCGAAGAAAATTAGCAACATAAATCACAAAAAACTAAAAGGATTCTCCTCATTCATTATATATATATATATATATATATGGAACATTCATACGCATCTTTTCCTCACCATAGGGTGATGGACACTTCCCTTTTTGGAAATTTCCAAGTACAAAATGTACTTTTCAGTACATAGGGTGCGGTACAAAATACACTTTTCATATGCAAAAAAGGGAGTGTCCATCACTCTATGGTGAGGGAAAGATACATATGAGCATTCCCCTATATATATATAAGATCATGCAACTCTAAAGATGTTTTAGCATGATAAATCAAAGAAGTAACTTAAATTTGTTTCGTCTCTACTCAGTCTCAAGTAGCTCACCTCCTACTAAACCCACCATAATAAACTTAAATTATATGGGGTTTTGAAATATTAGTCATTTTTAAATTAAAATTTTCTAATTTTATAACCTAAATTCAGATAATGTCACCAGAGTCATTTGAGTACTCTAGTTAACATTATTTTTTGACTTTTTTTTTACACCATATCCTATGATATTATGGGATTTATCAATTTCTGTATCAAATATTTTTTTCAACTAGCAAATGAATTTATTTTTTTTATAAAATACGAAAAATAAAATTTTGCAAAAAGTAAATACACACGTGACTACCATTCCTCATATTCTATCATTTGAAAAAAAAAAAGTGTCCCTAAGATGTTGCAAAAAAGCCATGACATCATGAAACATTCCCACAATATCATGAGATTTATCGGTTTCTCTGACATACACAGTTCCTTTGATATCATAGAATCCGGGTTTAAAAAATTATAAAAAAATATTAACCAGAGTCAAGTAACTCAAATGCCATTATTTAAATTTGAATTATGAAATTGAAAAATCTGAATTTTAAGAGGGACTAATATGTCAAAATCCTAAAATAATAAATCAATGAATGTGGCCAAAATTAAAGGGCAGAAAGTAGCAACAGAGGCTCAGTCGAAGAGATGGATGATAGTTTTGTCATTTTAGAAAAGCATTTAAGAAAATCTTCTGTGGACAAGGACTCAAGATTTCGTGATTTCAAGGGCTTCTTTTCCATTAAGCCATGACCCTTCTTATTTTATTTCATACATGTTCACACTTCTACCTCATACGTCACTTCACATGATGTCACTCTCATCTTCTTTATAGTGTTATTTGTCCCAAAAAGTCTCTATGGACTAACTCATGGAGTTAGTCCATAGACTAACCCCATAGTTCTTATCCAAATATTGGATGAGAACATCGTTAGTCCATATAGCAGGACTCTATTTGTCCTCATCCTTAACTTGGGTCAACCGACAAATAAATGCTCTCTTTTCTTTGTCCATATAAGTTAAAAAAACAGCAAGACTAAGGTCCATATCATAGCCTTGCCTTTGATAGATTAAGAACAACTGGAAGAAAACCACAAGAGAGACGAGATGAAAGATTTACACATCCTTTAGCAAAGTATTCTACATTCATGGAACAAAATATAGAGAGAGTGCCTGTTTAATAATTAGGCAGGGCTTGGATTAAGGGAAAGAAAGATCAATCCGTATAAAAAGTGCGTGTAATTTAATTTAATTAGATAGAATATTTTTTAAAAAGCTCACAAAATTAATCAAAAAACCTTAAATAGTCCACAAAATTTAATTAGATATGTGTTTCTAAAGTCGGGCCGAGCCTGAATATACCTCGAACACCCCTAAATAGAGCACCATTTTCAATGGGAAAATAAAGGATAATTATGAAACAGAGTCCCAAAGACCCAAAGTCTTTCCCCATCCAGCGTAAGAAACTTGCCCAATGCAAGAGGGTGATTTTCTCCCCCACCATGTTCTTTTATGACCCGACCAATATTTATGATACCTCTCTTTTATATTTCAAGGTAGCAATTGTCTGTAAATTTGAGAAATGGGTTGCTATGAGATTGTTACATCCGACAAGAACTTCTTGCAGAATAAAAGAAGGAAGCAATTGAGAAGATACTTGATGGAAATCTACAAAATTTGAGTCCGAATCTCACTTTAACTATGAGAAACAAAGATAGATATTTGAAGTCCAAACCTTAATCCAACCTCAACTTCATGTGGTTTCAAAATTTAGGCCTGAGCTTTGCCCTAACAAGCCCAACCCAATTTTCACTTTTGGTTGGGTTGGTTCATTCGGGTCAAGGATCAACTCACCCAAGTTGCTCTTGTACATGGCTAGGGGTGCTCATGGGCCAGGCTTGGATATGTTATTAGGGTTTGTTTAATAATTAGACTGGACTTGGATTAAGTGATAGAAAGCCCAAAGCCTAGTTTGGCCCAGCCCATGTAAAGAATGCATGTAATTTAATTTAATCAGTCCAGTCCAGACAATTGATTAAATGCTCACAAAAATTATAAAAATCCTGGTCCGGCCCAACCCGATTGATTAAATGGGCAGGCTCGAGCCTAACTTTTACGACCCGTATCGGACTTGGGCCGGGCCTGGATATCCCTTAGCCAGGCCCATCCTGGCCTGCAAACACCTCTATGCATGCCTGTAATTAATCATACATATAATCAGAAAAGGTAGAAGCATGTAAATGAATTACTTATTAGGTAAACCTGATAGGTGTTACATCATCCCCTAAGACGTATATTCGTCCCGTGAACGTACTGAAATGACGTCCCCACGACCTTAGTCCGTTAGCAAACGCGTAGAATAAAGAACCCATGTTTAAATATGTAGATGTTGACTCGTGACTGAATGTTCTAAACAAAAATACCGACGACAATTATATTATTTTTAAGTCAAGCATTTTAAAGTTTATTTTGACTTGTAACTATTGATTTTGACCGAGGCTTATTAACTAACCCACATTCTCCTCCATTTCTACATGCAACCACTCTACTTCTTCTTATTTTTTACTCATCTTTTCAACAACTTCATTTTCATCCCAAATCGCATCTATCTTTTCAACCCAACTTCTTTTGCTATTGATTTTTATATATGTTGCTGTAATTTTTATTGATAAATATATCCGTGCTTAGCATGGGTTACAGTATTAATAATAAATTATGAATAAGACAACTCAAATAGAAAAGAATAAATAATTTTTTTCTTTGGGGTCCATGGTAATTTAGTATAGACTAGCATGAGCATTGTAGCTTACCTGAGTAGGGACATAGTTATGGTTGTGTCAGTTTGAATCTCCCTAGTAAAAAATAAGAAAGATGAAGGGCATCCTTCTACTTTTCATATGGGGTGAAAATGGGTCATGTGCATTTTTGTCACATCCAATCACCTAGAAGAGGCTTGTTTACATTAAAGAAGGTAGAGAGAAAAATGCCAATGGTTGAAATTGGTTAGGTAGACAACTTTCTTGTAACCAAGAAATTGTAACAAAACATACTTCAGTTCACCATGTCTTAGTTGCTAAGCCAGAGTAGTTGGTGAAAAGATGATGTGTTTCAAATCAGCAATCAATCACTAGTTTGATATTCTCCTTTCAAAAAGCTCATTGCACCAAGTCTAGGGAGGATGTGGGGCTAGATTCACCACTTCTGCAAGCATATCCAAGTAGTGTGGGTGTGGGTGTGGGTGTGGGTGTGGGTGTGGTTAGACTTGAAGGAGGAATGATGGTCTTGTTTGACAGTCAATTTGTCGGGTGAGGCACCTCATATCTTGGTAGAGTGTACTAGCCGTAACCCTCACAGAAGTATAAATAGATGAGATGTTAAATGTTTTAATAACTCACCTGTAAAATAAAGTAGGTAAATGAGAGACCAGTGGGAAGGTAATGGTGGTGTAAGGATGAAATATATTTTTCAGTTATTATATTTGCTTGTGCTTTCGTGGGGGTAAAGTAATTTTTAGTGAGATCGATGAGAAGTTGTTAGTAGTAAAGTAACTAGTTCACTAATGAAGTACAATTTTTCGGCAACAGGAAAATTAAAACTAAACTTTTTTCACAACTGGGACTTCACTTTCCCACTTGTTATGACTATCTAAACATGAGTAGGGTGAAAAAACTTGACTGTTGAGATTATTTTCCAAAAATTTCTTTAAATTTCACCTATTGAAAAACAAGCATTGCGTATATCCTTAAAAATCTAACTTCATTATATATTTTTAGTCATCTAGACTTGACATGACAAGCTATTTTCATTTTGACTATCATTTGATCACAATAATAATTAGATCTGAAGGCTAGAAATGTCAAACCCAATTGACTTTTGACTGAATTAATCTACCACACTAACATCTGCGGTTAATGGGACCCCTCTAAAATCTCGTATTTCAGTCTTTCAACAAATTTAGGATTAAAGGATAAGAGGGGTTTGAAAAGTTTGGACGGTGCAGCCGCGGACATGATAAGTCAAGATTTTTGGAAGTCAAGCTTCTCACAGTTAAAGGGTCACTTTTGCTTGGTTATAAGAGGGTCGATCACTACTGCACAGTACACACTTTCTCTTTATAAATACACTCTTGAGAGAAGCCACAAAAGACCCTATTAAAAGCCTTTTTGCTCTCCCTTTCTTGTACTCAAAGTCTCTCTTTCTTTCCCACTGGTGGCTGGCAGCCTGTGTGTTCTTTCATAGCATAAAATACTACTCCTTTTGTCTTGCCAGTAGAGAGAGAGAGAGTTGTCTTGCCAGTAGAGAGAGAGAGAGAGAGAGAGAGAGAGAGAGAGAGAGAGAGAGAGAGATGAAGAGAGGCCAGGCTTCAGGACCAAAGCTAGAAAGAAAGACAGTGGAGAAAAACAGAAGAATACATATGAAGAACATATGTAGGGAGCTTGTCTCTCTCATCCCACCCCAACACCACTCAAGGGTATGTCTATACCATTATTTTTTCATCATTGCAAGTATATAAATGGAAGAGAGAAACTTCAATACATGGCCTTTTTGTTGTTGTTTGGGTACATGAGTTTGATATAAGGCCTCAAACTCCATAACCCTCAGAGAGAGACGTCTTTTATGCATGAACTTTTGGTCCGAATCTGGGCTTTTAATCAGCTAGATATAAGACCTTGGAGTTTTCTTGGTCTAAGGACCTTAAATATTGGCCTTTTCGGGATTTATCATATGTTGTTAGATTGCTTCAGCCTTCTTAACTAATGCTGTGAAAACTAAAACAGTTATGTCAAAACACCCCATGATCCAATCTTTAATCCAAGCATCAAATGATTGTTGGAGAGCAATATATAGACCATATTCTAGCTCATCCAAGAAGTAGATTTTTGTTCTTTCTTTCTTCTTCTTTTTCCTTTTTAAAAAAGGAAATCAGACATTAGGGGTTTATTTGTGGGGTATCTTAAATGGGTTAGAGTGATTTATTGATTGGAAATTTTATCTTCTCAATTACTTCTTTAGAACACTAAAAAAAATGCTACACTAATCCTCTCTTAAACATAGAGAAAGAGGAAAAATTGCATGTATAAATCTTTAGCAAATATATACTTGGCATTAGATTGCAGAAATATAAGATTGTCAATCCCAAACCTAATATAATCTAATCCCAGATGAACACATCCTTTCCATTCCAACTTTCTTTACAATACTCTATTGATGTTATGGTCACTTTAGTACTTTGGTGGGTGATTTTCTTCTGAATTTATGACTTTGCATAAAAGGTTTTATATGTTCCAACTCTATTTTATGATCATCAAACTTGATAGTCTGTCTTCGTTACAACCGTCTTTATTTCTTTCTTCTCTAATTGTATTTTTTTTTTTTGCATAGGTGCCACTATCGCAGCAAGATAGCTTTGAACAAGCTGCAGATTACATCAAGAAAACGGAGGAGAGAATCAATGAACTGAAAAGGAAGAGAGATTTAGTGATGGCTGCTGAGGGAATCAATAAAGACACGAGTGGTGAAATGATGACGGGCTTAAGACTACCCGTTGTTGAATTAAGCGACTTGGGTCCTATTTTGAAGGTGGTTTTGATCAGTGGTTTGGAGAATAATGTCATGCTTTCGGATGTTATAACTGTTCTGGAAGAAGAAGGAGCTGAAGTTGTGAGCGCCAATCAGTATTCAGTGGCTGATAGTTGTTTTCATATACTCCACTCACAGGTGGCTACCAATTCACTTCATAATTTTTTATTTCTGAGGTTAATTTAATCAAAGGTTTGAAGTTTAAAGAAGTTTTGTTCTTTCAATTTTGCAGGTCTCAAGCTCTAGAGTGGGTTATGAGAGTGAAAGGGTACATAAGAGGCTCAAGGAATTAGTCCATTAACTTTCCAGAGGCTTTTGTTCAACTAAACCTTTTAAGTCTGTTGAGATATTACAAGAGAAATGATAAGGTAGTTCTTGTTTAATAGGAATGGTTTTGACTTTTGTCATAAACTGAACAAGGATATGGTATGTACATGAATTATCTGCAACCTTAGTATGCATGAAATAAAATAGTTTTTGTTTATCAGGAATGGTTTTGAAATAAATTGAATCAGAATATAGAATGTTCATGAAGTATCTGTAACCTTAGTATGCATGAAATATCTCTTTCATGCTACTATGCTAGAGTTCAAATTTATGATTGTGATTGTCAGGAAGCATACAATATGGGTGTTGCAGAATTGCCATGCTATATCTAATTACAACCCATCACAACAAACTTTATGAAGGCTCAGTATTGAGCTATGCTACTTCTCTGTTCTCCTTTCACTAGCTCATTCATACTTGTTTGTTCCTCTCCTGTTCTTGCATCATTTACTTTGGGACTCCATAAATTGGCGCACACCGATCCAGATTGGTAGCACAGTTGGGTTGAATCACAAAACATTTAACCCCTAAAACCATTTTTGTGACGATCCAGATCTTTATCTATATTTACTTGATTAGCCAAATGGTTTAAACGGTTTATGTCATAAATTATGGCAATGAAATCTTGTTTGCTTGGTTTTTGGAAAGACTTGACCTAGAAAAAGAAGAAGAAGAAGAGGAGTGCAGATAACTCTGGACTTGACTTATTTGTATCCCTACTTTACCCCATGATAGGTTGCTTCCAAGAGAGCTATAAAATGGATACAAATTTAAATAGCCATAAATAAATATCTAAATTCAAGAATGATTACCAATCACTAACGTTCCATTTTCATCTAAATTAAGGGAGTGAATTCAAAATATACAATACCAAACTACTCTTTTGGATACAAAAGTGGGATTGCTCATCATATTACATTATTCAATTAGGAACATTTTATGTACAAAGGAACAGAAAAAAAAAAAAAAAAAACCCAAGATAATGTCTCCTTTGATCAGCAGGTCAGCAAGTTTATGGAATATATTGACTTGTTTATTTCTTATATTACACATAATGATTTTATCTGGACCAATATATTATATGTGTCTAGGCTCTCCGGTTTTTTTTTTTATTTAAATAGAGAGTCCGCACACAAGGGAAGACAGTCCGCACAAGTGGCACGAAGGCCCATACAAATGGGAAGAGGCAACGTATCCACTTAGGATTAGCAACTAAGTGAGAATTGCCACTACTTACTAGGTAAGTGTCCATTCTCGGGTAGTGTTACTGATCAATCAATCAAATTATGCATTTTCAGTAGGACTGGTTCTTGCTTACACATCCGTACCATCTACTCCTACATGTAGTTGTTTCACAACTACTTGTTTTACATGCGATTTTTTTCTTATTATTTTACATGGGAGTTTGAATGTCTTAATCGTATTTGTTGTAGTGTTCACCAATTACTACTATCTATCTTGGGCATATCATGGGTCATGATGACTTGGGCTATAAGATCAAACTAGATTATAGAGTACTACTATGGCCTAATAAGCAACACTATACAAATTAGGATTGAAGAAAACTAACAGTAATTGATTTACTATGTATGAAAGTTGAGATCATGTGGGACGTCTATGGAGAGGAGGCTAGGAATGTATGTGCTCATAATTCCATCCTAGTTTCCTTTTCTTTCTTTCTTGGAAAGGCAAGTTAGTTATTTTCCATCTCTTTGTGTTAGTCTTTGTTCATGTTAGATCTAATATGAAACTAAACACATGAGGATCGCCTGTCACATGATCAAATTTGGAACACAAATACATAACAAACTAACTAATATATCCTTTACAAAACCAAACAAATTCCTCTCTTTTTTAGACCTCCCGATATGTTTGTGTATGGGAGAATCCTATCTTCTCAAATCCAAGCTGATTAATCAAATGTCATTCCAATCAAAATGGGCCATCGTTAGATTAATGGCTTGGAAAACACAACGCATTCCACCCATTTTTTTGTTTTTGTTTTTTGTCATGGTACTAAAACAAGGGGAAGCTGCATTTAATTTTTGGTGAGTTAGGTTTAGTAAGGTTGGCCTCAACATTTGGTTTAAAAGGTCGTTGAATGACATAGACAACATAGATTCATGTATGTGTGTATTAACTCCTATGGTCTTGTCACAATAAATATACGAAGGATCATCATCATCATCTTAGGCTTGTCTCATCCATTTAGGGGGTTATCTATTTGTACTTTACTCTGCTCATCTCTACATAAAATGATATTCTACCCTCTTTATTAATTTTTCTTGCTCTTTTCTCCCTTCTTGTTGTTTTATCTTGCCCTTAGACTGACTGAATTGCAAAAAAAATAAAAATAAAAATAAATAAAAAAAAAATTTGAAGACTCTCGTAAACTTGGTTTTGACCATCCAATAAGGCTAATTTCTTGCCAAACCCTTATCCAAGTTGAGAAAACTTGACATTTGACCTATTTTACCAGATTACCCAAATGACACAACCTTCTGTTGTGGGGTATGATGTGTTTACTTGGTTCCGAGGACTTGACTTGGAAAAAAAAAAGGTTTCACCCTATAGCTAGCCAGTTTGTTTATATCCTCTCTACTTTACTCCATGATTGGCTGCATCCAAGAAAGCTTGAAGTAGTGGACTCCTCAAATTAAACAGCTAAAAGGAAACCTCTCAATTCAAGAGTGATAACTATTTACTAAGATTATATTTTGACATAAAGTAAAGGAGCATATTTTATTTTGCTAAGTTAGTCACTCCAACTCATAACTATTCATTTGTGAGAATTGCAACTTAATTTGGATTTAGAATGGATACATATATTTGAGATATTCAACATTGAGACCCTTAATTAGATGGTCATGATCATCAAATCATGTGCATATGGGGTCATCCGTAAATTTGCGATGAGACTCTAGGGTCCCTCAACTCAATCAACTTTGTATTCACATCCAAGGTTCCAACATCATTAGTTTAAGGAAGCTGGCGGTTTGCATGGGCTATTGCTGATAAGATGGTGTGGATACATTGGAGTTGGATGCCATTTTTCAAGATTTGAAAGATGAAATTAAGTTAAGATGCAAGGACAACACTTTTTCTTAAAAAAGTGTTTTCTGGTGTAAATTCTTTCCTGTACAACGTCAAGATTCATGGAAGATGCTTTTCACCTTTCTGGAAAGGTAGATTTCCAATATACTTCTTCTCAAAGTTTCTCTATTCAATTGTATGCAAGAATTCCAAACTGGTGTGCTGAGGAATATTCCATTATTCCTCCCACTTCTCAGTGGAGCCCACCATCTGCTCAAGGTGATGGCCAATTTAAGTAAAATTTGGCAAAGGCCTAACAAGCATTATACGTGGGTCCCAGTATCGGTCCTGAAACAAAAATCAAAAGTCATTATATGGGTCCCATCTTATTAAATCGAAGCGAATAAGAAAGGACACTGCAAATTGTTGTTTGAGGGGATTTCTATGCTAGTTTGAATTCAAGATTGTGAGGCGTTTAGGCGGCCACCTAGATACAAATTATTCGGCTTATAGCAAAACTTGTATGGTCACTATTAGTTATGAATAATCCCGTCTTATGATGAAAGTCGAAAAAATTACCCATTATACTTTTTTGGGGTGATATCGCAGAACTTTTTTCGATATCGCAAATCCTTTTTGCAATATTGCATGACTTTGCCTTGAAATACAGAAAACAAGTTAGTTGAAATACATATAGAAAAAACAACGTAAATTAATCCAATTAAAATTTTGTGATACCGCAAAAAAAGTCTTGGCAATTCTCTCTACTTTCGCCACAAGGGCGGGTGATCCATAACTAAAGGTGGCTGTAATGGAAAAATCTAAATATTGTATTGGAGGCTGCTATTGAGGGTACGTACAAATCTTTCCATTGGCGGCTGGGCTGATATTGTTGGGAGATCCTGAAATTATATGTCACTATAGATTAGCCTCTATGCCATTGCCTTTTTCCTCCTTCACACTGTTCTGGTCAAAGCACATCCACAATGTGTAACACCCTGCATGTGACTGATTCCCCATCGCTCGTACGAAGTTTGTTAGCATTCGTCAAGTCAATGGAATTCTTTTTAGCGTTTTGTTTTATTTGGTTATAGTTTTCTATTCTCTTTTTGTTTTGTTTTTGGTAAATCTTCTCTTCTTGTTAGAATTACTTTGGTAATAGTTGCCATGCTGTTCAGCATCCCATCTTTACTCGATTCAAAGGTGCTTGCATCATTGTATTTACAATACATAAGAATTCATGATAAAATAATCTTCACTAAAGAGGGAAGGGGTGAAAGATATAAGGTGGTAAAATAAATGGGGCATTGACTTTCCTATTATTTGGCTATTTGAAAAGACCGGCTAGCTATTCATTTTTCATCTTCCTTTGATTTATTTTTTTACTATTATTATTAAAGAAGATGTTTTGTTTATGGTCATTAAAGGATATTCGCCTTTTAATAGTTCATTTCTAACCACCTACAGAAATACAAGTGTCTTAGATTTCATAGCAATTTAGACCCCAGAAGACATTCACCTCATGTGTAGCTAGCCTGCCTAGATGCATAACAATACTAATAAGTGCTTTGTACCGTTTGAAAAAGTTTATTTAGATGTTTAGCTCAATTTGCTTTTAAGAACTTTTGTCTCTTTTGCAAAACGTAAAAAAAAACAAAGTTAACATTTCAAAATACCAAGTCTTTCAGGCTTTCCGCATTTTTTTACAAGAATTGTTCCTCGGCCATGGTCCTAGCGAACTGCACTATTCCCTAGCTGGGATTACAAATTGAGATTGATGAAAACCAAGAGTTGGTTTACTATGAAAGTTGAGATTGGTTGGGATTTTTTTATGGAACAAGAGGCCGGTAATGTCAAAGTTTGTCCTTTTCGGTTTTTATGAAGTTTGTCTTTCTTGCTGGGATAATGAGGACAAAGTGGATTACATAAATAGTGGATCCCCTGCCTTCTCAAATTCAAGCCACTCAAAATGTGTCAAATTTTATTTCAATTGGAATAGGGTCATCTTTAAATTGATGGGTTATAAAATAAATGAAGTAGTCATTTTTTTTAAAGTATTTTTAAGAACGGCTTCTTATTGTCTGTTTTGACTAGGCTGCATAGGATTCAAACTTGAACATTCACCTTCTACACCCAAGGGCCCTACTACCTCTCATCAGGGGTCTCTTCCCTCACCTGAAGGCGTCCCACCTCATTTGAGTTCTACTCCCCTCACCACCAGATGGCTAGGGGACCCAGCCCCACAAGGCTGGAAACACAAAAAAGGGAAAAAAAAGTATTTTTATCAATTCCAGTGATATTTGAAACTGGGAAACCTGCAGAGTCCAAGTTGACTCAGCCCATTGTGAAACAATGGTTAGAAAGGGCGTATGAACTGCCTCCTGTCTGTCTTTTCTAGTACGTTTCATACTCAATTAGGTACATGCACAGGACTTAGGTAGCTGTACATTTAAGCCCTCATTGTGTGCACATTCATGCCCATATTCATTTTGCACTTATGTGGGATCAAATTTTTCTTAGTAAGTGATTCATGTATGTCTATATGTAGTTTGGGCTCTTATTACCTCAGTTTAAGCAGCATTTAGAAGGCTAAACATGTTTTGGGCCATTCTACAAATCTGGTCTATTAAGGATGTCTGTTGATATAGACCTGAAGCTACAGACAAACCACAGTCAGGCCCAGATATCCACTAAATCATGTCTATACATGGAGTGATCTGGATCAGTATCAAGTGTACAAAACAGGCCCATTTCAAGTAATTTGACTTTAATTTATGTTTAGCCCAGGTTAGCCCCTTGTAAAGGCCTGACCAGTCATGTATATATCAAGGAAAATGGCCCATTTGGCTCCAGGCACATTTTCTTTTAAACTCAAGCCCTTACATCGACAGGCCTAGGCCAACAAATGTTTGAATCCAAGAATGTTACATTTACCCAGTGACATTGGCAATAAGCTCAGGCCATCAAATATTCTCTAATCAAGACTATACTATTTATTAATAGGCTACATCAGGCCTTTGAAATTAAAGTTTGAGAAAATAAATAAATAAAGGTACTCATACATAACAGGCCCAATAAAGTGCGTAATGTTATGGGTTTCTAGCACATAACAGGCACAGTAAGATTTTAATGATAATTGTATATAACATTGGATTTGGAGAGGCTTTGAATTGACAAAATTGTAGTGTTCATATATGGGCGGGGCTTGGATTAAGTGGTAGAGAGCCTGCGAGTACCAAATTAACTCTCCCTCTCAGGACCCTCTCGGCCTCCCCCTTGTCATCTCCGTCCCACCACCTCTCACCCCTCTTCCTCTCTACCGTCTCTCTCCCTCCACCACCCTCTGTTTCACTCTCTGCAACTTCTCTCTCTACCATCACTCTCCTTCCATATTCCTCTCTCTCTCTTTCTCTGATGTAATAGAAGAGATTTGATTTTAACAATGGCGTTTCTACCGAACATTCTGTAAATTTTTGTAGCATTCTTAATGCCTTTTAACAGGGTTTTGGGAGTTTGGAAAAGCTGGACTTCAGATTTGATGGGTGCTAGGCCTGTCAATGGGCCAGGCCAGGTTTGAGCTTGGGTTGTCCAATCCCTGTCCTAAATTGAACGGGCTTACGTCAAATCATGTCCCGTGACAGAGCCAGGCCAGGGCTTAGCACAATTTTGAATATAAGCTAAACATGCTCTTATTTTTTCGTTGTTTTGTTACAATGCTAGTGCACAACTAAATTGTATTTTTTCCTCAATGCTAGTGTACAATTAAATTGTTGAGTTAGGGAAATAAAAAAACTCCATAGATATGAAGAATGTATTTTATATTTTTGACTGATTAATCTTGGACAGAGTTTAAAAAATAAGCATATTAAAGATGATCATGCATATAGAATTAGATAGCGAGAAAAAAACACTACTAATCTAACAATTTGAAAGGAGATATATATATCATCAACAATGGATTGATTGAAAATGAATGAATCTATATAAATTAAGAATAAATCAATACAAGGCATGAAAGCATGATGCAATAAACCACCCATGTATATCAATCGTCCATGATATGAGATTTGTCCATAGTAATGAATACACATTAACAAACTATGAAAAACACTGGTTGTTCACATCAGTGAAGTAGTTTGTTGGGTTTGGATTTGGATTTGGTTGAGGTGTTCAAACCTCAACAATCAATTGGATAATAGGATCCACAACCTGGTCTAGTTTCATTTTTCCTGTGGGCGGGGCGGGCCGGGCCGGGCTTGTTCTACTCATTCACAGTCCCATTTTGATCGGGCTTTAAAATAATTGCCCCAGCCCAGCCCATTGGGCTCATTTTTTTTTTTAAAAAGCCCTGTGTTTTCGATCTTGGGACTGGCCGGGCCGGGTACCCATTTCAACGGGCTCAATTGACAGGCATAATGGGTGCTACTATTTTTGGGCTTATGGCCATGGGTCTTGGCCATTTTTACTTTATGCTACCATCTTTCCTCCCCCTCTCCTATGTGGAGTGTTTAGAGTTTTGAAGATTAGTTCTGACTATTTGGTGTCTGGTGGACCCGCGATTTTCATTTGAGTGGGGCGAACAATGCCGAACATGGTTTGATAGAGTCAAAATCAAATAGATTGAAAAACCAAAAAGGCTAAAAATGATGAAGAAATCAAAGGAGACTAAAAAAGAAGGCTAAAAAAAAGAATTTCAATATCCCGGTTTAAAAAATTCTCCTAGGTACAAATATGACAAGATAAAAACGAGTGCAAATAAAGAAAGTAAATAAAAGCGAAGTGATTTGAAATAAATATGATAGTAAGGATATCGGGTTGTTTTATGGAAAATATATATCCTATATATAAATCAGCAAGAATCTAAGAAGGATTGAAAGAATCTCCAAACCAAAGCCTAGAATGTATATTACTAAAGGGATTTACTCTTCCTCACATTAAGACACCTGGCGCAACCTCAAGTTTTTTGCAATGCCATTTCCGGAGTTGCCCTTATCCCTAAAATCTCTATATCTATTACACACTCAAAAGACCTAAAATATCTCCATGAAGAATCATCTTCCACTCAAAAGCCTAAAATCTCTCCATGAGATCCCTAAATAAGCCAACACACCAGATGTGCTAAATTTATATCAATCAATTCATGGGTCTCGGCCCGCATCATTTGATTTTATGGACGGTTAGAATAAAGATGGTGGACCTCATTCATCTGGGTCCCACTTAAAAATATTTGGTCAATTTGTTAGGTCTATAATCATTTGATCTTTCTAAATCAATTCATAGGTCTCATCCCGCATAATATGATTTTATGGACGGTTAGAATAGAGATGGTGGACCCCATTCATTTTGGGGGTTCCACGTAAATAGGTTAGGTTTGGTCAATTTGTGAGGTATATGATCATTTGATCTTTATCAATCAATTCATGGGTCCCGGCCCGCATCATTTGATTTTATGGACGGTTAGAATAAAGATGGTGAACCCCATTCATCTGGGTCCCACTTAAAAATATATGGTCAATTTGTTAGGTCTACGATCATTTGATCTTTCTTAATCAATTCATGGGTCCCATCCCGCATAATGTGGTTTTATGGATGGTTAGAATAGAAATGGTGGACTCCATTCATCTGGGGGGTTCCACTTAAATAGGTTAGGTTTGGTCAATTTCTGAGGCTTATGATCATTTGATCCTTTGATCTTTATCAAGCAATTCATGGGTCCCAGCCCGCATCATATGGTTGTATGGACAATTAGAATATAGATGGTGGACTCCATTCATCTTGGGGGTCCCACTTAAATATGCTAGGTTTGGTCAATTTGAGAGGTCTATGATCATTTGATCTTTATCAATCAATTAATGGGTCCCGGCCCACATCATTTGATTCTATGGACGGTTAGCATAAAGATGATGGACCCCATTCATTTGGGTCCCACTTAAATATATTAGGTCAATTTGTTAGGTCTACGATCATTTGATCCTTTGATCTTTTTAAATCAATTCATGGGTCCCATTCCGCATAATATGTTTTATGGACGGTTAGAATATAGATGGTGAACCCCATTCATCTTGGGGGTCCTACTAAAATAGGTTAAGTTTGGTCAATTTGAGAGGTCTATGATCATTTGATCTTTATCAATTAATTAATAGGTCTCAGCCCGCATCATATGATTTTATGAACGATTAGAATAGGGATGATGGACCCCATTCATTTTGGTCCCACTTAAATATATTAGGTCAATTTGTTAGGTCTATGATCATTTGATCTTTCTTAATCAATTCATGCCTCACCTAAAGAATAAAATATTTGGAAAAAAACATAAAGATCAAATTAACAAAAAAAAAAAAAGACTCACAAGTTTACTAATTAATAAATTTATTAAAAATAAATCATATCAGTCTGTGCATTTGATGGTTTCGTAGTTATCCACGGGATTTTGCTAGTTGTAAATATAAGAATGAGTTTGTTCGTGGAGGGTTTCAACTGGGGCAATTGTTTCGATTTAAGTGAGGACATGGGCAGAAGGCCGGCGCCTATATGACTCTTTGGAGTTTTTGTATCTGATATGAGGCGAACGCTCCACGTCATCATAATGTGGGTCCATCTTACTGTTGCTGATTTTGATTTTTGTATGTGTGTTTCTCTATCAATAAGTTGTTTTGTTTTATTCCTGTTTTATCTCCCGATGTGTAATTCATCTAACAAAAAAACCGATGTGAACTCTGGGTTCCCTTCATGTTTTGGTTGATTACGTATCAGTTTTTTTCCATAATTTAAGGATAATTGATACCATTTGCTTGAAGGGACCAGTTTTTTGATACAATCTAAGTGTCCAGAGCGCAGAGCGGCGAAATGCTAAGTTTTAAAATAATTATATCTTCGGAGCGCCTCCGGAGCACTTAACTAATGGGCACAAATATATCTTATCCATATATTCAAGTATAAAAAAAATCGAGAAAAAAAATTAACTATGTAATTATATAAAATAGACAATAATTAATAAGTCAAAATAATTTTCTTCCTTCAAAAGATAAATACCAAGCTTATAGAAGAAAAAAAATGCACAAAAAACCAAAATTCTACATCGTTCGCTCCATATTTGGTCGAACCGTGCTCCGAAAATGATTGAACCGTACTCCGAAGACAGATCAGCTCCAAAAGTACCGATCTGCATTTTCGAAGCGGGATCGAGAGGGTTGAGAGAAGGTTCCGGGCACTAAGGACAGAACTACTGATTTTAGCACGTGATTATAGATGGGTTGTTAGTTTGGCCCCGTACAAAAAATTCTCATATAATAGGTGAGAACTAGTTTTCACTTGAATATTTCTCTTTTTTAAAATTTCAAATTAGAGGGGATTTGACATATTATGATTGCAGTGAACTCTAACAATGTAACACTTGAGATGGCAATGTGCAAGGAACAAATTAGAGATTAGATGTTGTCAAATAAGTTGCCCACAGCTCATATTCACACAACCTGATCTAGGCAGAAAATAGGGATAATCGCACGAGCAAATCTACAACTCACTCGATGCACAACTAAGTCAACGAGACAATTTCCTCAAATCATGTAAGTGACTTCATGCATATTTCGGGAGTATTTGGATAAATTCATAATATAATATTAATAAGTTTAAATATTATAAGCTTTTATTTTTATATAATAGAATAATATCATATTATTATCTTGTGTCACTTATTGTGTTTTGACAATTTATAAAAAAAAAAACTCACAAGATAATATATTGAATAAATGGAATGAAAGTAATCAATTATCCCTATATAGGACCCACTAATTAGTAGTCGCATGTGTCAATAATCATGTTAGGATTCATCTATTGTTAAAAAATCACAAGATAAAATGTATAAACCTTGATATCCAACCAATGTGTTTAATTAAGGCAGGTCCACCAAATGTTGATAGTCATACGGTAATACATCTAATAGTGATTATCACAAATGGGCTAATCTATACTTTTTTTTTTTTTTTGTAAAACCTTATATAATGTCAAAAATCACTAATGAATCCATATATGAGAAATTATTGTGGAGCCCATTAGCCCACCTAAAACTCGAATTGATCTTAGACTTCTAGGGGTGTTCATGGATCGGGCTTTTATTGGGCTTAGGGCTGATTAACTAGATGGACCGGGCTCAGGCTTAACAAATTTTAGGTGGGCTGGTCTTGGTCCATGGTCACTAGTTTATCCCGGCCCGGATATTCATCTTCCAGGCCCGATCCATCCCATGGACACCTCAACTTGGCAATGTCTTTTCTTCCTTGTTACACTACTGCTCTGATTTGACACACACTTTTTACACCACCCACCCAACATGAGTGAGATCCTTGCCAGGCCCATCGCCCGAACCGCATACTTACCTGTCTAAATGGTTAGCATTGGTCAAAGTCAGTAGTGTCCTGTCGTTTTCTATTGAGCTTTGTGATGTTATTCTGCCTTTAGTAACAGTTATGTAGTTACTTTTGGACCCATGTTTTAAATCTAGTTCAAAAGCTAGCCGAAACAACATAATAATAAAGATAAAGAAAGGTAATTGATATTGACACTCTCTTTTTTTTTTCTTTTTTTATGGAGGCATTATAAAATTTTATAAAGAAAAAAGAGTGCCTCCATAAAAAATAGGCTTTGGCCGGAGGTCCCTCATAACATTAGTTTGTTGCAAACAATCCACAAAAAAAAGTTATACAGTGAAAGGTCCCTCTCACACTTTTTCACACCTGAAAAGACCAATTTACCCTTTCTTTAATAAACCAAAACCGTCCAGCGCTCTTGTGCCGATGCGCGCATGACGTTATTATCCAACACGTCTCATCTTGATATACGACACGTGTAAAGTTTCAGGACATTTTCTTTGCCCAGATTTCATGGTAACCTCCTGCCACTTGGAGCAAAAGGTAGTAGCCAGCAAGGTTACATGTCCACGTTGCGCATTCACGCATGACATGAGTATTGAGTGTATACAAGGTGCACTCACACCAACTATGAGGCCTTTGATACTCATTGTAAAGAACTTGCAACAATAATCCAGAGAATCACACGCAGCCCCTTCTTGCGATTGTCTACTATGGCGACGATGGGCGGGGAGCCAGACTTGCAAGGCAACCACGATGGCGAAGATGGCAGCCCGACTACGACAGCGATCGTGCAGCAATGGGATAGAGGCGCTTCGGGTTCTCTGCTTTTCCTACTCCGGTGGCGATGAAATCAAACGGCGACGGGCAACAGGCAGCGGAAGGCAAGTTGCTGTCGTCTTCTTCCTGCAACCAACCTAGCCTGGGAGAAAATCCCAAGTCGTCTTCTTCTTCAAGTTCTGGTTTCTATAACCAGAACCGGACAACAGCCTGCTGCCTTCTCCTTCATTTCCCCTCCGGCCAAGATGCCGCATGTTTCAGAACTCAGATAAATTTTATAAAACTCAGATAAATTTACACAAAAGTCAGATAAATTTTATAAAAAAACTCAGAACTCAGATAAATTTATTCCAAAACTCAGATAAATTAGCCAAAAACTCGGATAGATTTATCCAGAACTCAGATAAATTTGACGAAAATTCAGATAAATTTGTCCAGAACTCAGATAAATTTGACGAAAACTCAGATAAATTTTACAAAAACTCAGATAAATTTTATAAAACTCAGATAAATTTCAGATAAATTTGATGAAAACTCAGATAAATTTCACAAAAAATCAGATAAATTTCATAAAAACTCAGATAAATTTGACGAAAACTCAAATAAACTTCCCTCACGCCTGCCGCTCCTTACTTATTTTCTTTCTTTTTCCCTATTTCCTTTTTATTCTTTCTTCATCTCATCTCCCCTGCATCGCACCCCCCACTGTTGCACACACTGACACGATCGACGCCTGGAAGCTGATAGACAGCTTAGAAGACAGGAGCCCTCTCTGATCCTTCTCTTTGCACGCTTTATCAAACACCCAGATCCCTGAAACAGGTACCAAACCCAAAGACTACACCAAAACGGAATCCCCAGAACAATTTGGCTTCAGTTCAATGCATCGGACCACCCCGTCATTGCAGATTTCGACCCGGAGATTCTCTCCCATTTCAGAAAAGCCTCAAACGAGCTCTCCCCACCCAAGACTTGCTGGTTCTTGGTTCTGGTTGCAGAAGACGAAACCAGAAGAAGAATCTGATTTGGGTTTATTTCCAGGCGAGAACATGAAAACGAGATCTAGTTGTAACGACATAAAGCGATGTGGATGACTCAAAGGAACCAATTAAAAGTCAAATTAATCTCATTGCTTTAACAGAAGAGTTCTCTCACGCTCCAATCTGTTAGCACAGTGATAGGTGGTAGTGGTCCATACATGATGTGAACAATGACTCAGGTGAAAGAAAATTTGAGTCTTCTATATTCGGTATACATTTGTGTTTCATCTGATGAGTTGATTAGCCCTCAATCTTTGTTTCAGAGTATGGGTTTAGTTCCAGGAGAGAACGACGAACACCTTGGAGGATCCTTTGGAAGAGATCGAGTTTGTCTCACGCCGCCTGCCGCCGCGACAGCCTCAGCGACGAGGCCGTTGAGCTCGCCCTCCTCCGTGCCTTGCTTTGCTTCGTCCGCTCCCACCTCCGTCTTCGTCCGCGGCGAGTCCCTAGTCCAGATCGTCAAGGCCTGCTTCAATGTCAACCTTGGCAGTCTCAGCAGCACCAACTAGATCTACACGAAGGCCGTCGTTGCGCATATCCTGACTATCGTTTATGCCCTGGTGGATGATTCGATCGACATCGACATCGTTTATCCTTGCGGGGGCAATTTTGTCCTAAAAAATCAAAACCGTGGGGGTAGGGGACCTCTCGCTGCAAACAGTCTAGCTGAGTGGATCATAAGCCTTAATAAATTTTTCCTTGGACCAGAGGCTGTATACATTCACTTACAGGGACCTTTCGCTAATTTTGCCTAAAAAATAGGAGTGCCAATATCACTTCTCTAAAGAAATTAGTATAAAAATCCGTGCGATACATACCAAGATATAGGATTTTATGTACGTTTAGAAAGGATAAAAATGAGAGTCACAAGTAGGGAAAGTATATTAGTGAAATCGAAGGGTTGTAAAATATAGTAAAGTAAAGTCAATACAAAAACAAATACTTTACAACTCTTGATCTCTCCCACTTTATTTTTCCACATACTTCATCTCACCTTATTTTACCCTTCCTTTATTATGATATGACATCAATATTTGTTTTACTTTACAACACCTTTTACTTACCATATAAAACTATGATAAAATGTGATAAAGTAAAGCTGAATAAAATGAAAATACTTTACCATTCCTTCCCACTTTACTTTACCAAATATTTTATCCTACCTTTACTTTACCTCACCTTTACTATACTGTGATATTTACTTTTACTTAACTTTACCATATATATAACATCATGATGGATTTAAAAGTCTTTACTTTACTCTACCACTTTGTAATCGTTATTTTGAAAGATTCTTATCTTGTAGAAAGTTTTCTAAGGGGAAAGGAGCTATAGGAGAAAATATTGAGCTTTTTGAAAGAAAATAATATTTTCATCATGTTTTTCTAGGGTTATCAAACACACAAGATTCTCTTTTTTAGAAAATGAAAGATTATATTATATAAAATATTATTATTATTATTATTTTTTGTATTTTCTTGTGTATCCAAACATGTCCCTTGGATTGGAATATCTAAATGGGGCCTAACTTTTAAAATTGGAAGTGCTCAAAATAAACTTCCTTCAAATACGGACTCATGGTATCCTCCAATCTTATCACTATAGAGGTTTTCTACACCATACCATTGGATTGATTGTTTAAGTGAAAATATAGTGTAAAAACATATTGCGAATGCACATGATTGTGTTAATTATTATTTTAAACGGTTAATCCAACAGTAAAACTAAATCTGATTGAGGTGAAATCTGGAGATATCCTATATAACTCAAACGTGTATATTTTGAACTGTCAGAATTTCAACAAGTGGGTGGTTCCTACCAAATCCTTGGGAATCCGTCCCCGGCCCCATCTTATAGGACGGGTTCAATCGGCTTGACCCGCCTAGGGTGCAGGTCGGAAAATCATGACCTATTACTAAAATGGATCGATTTCAAGTTGAGCTCAAACCATGGGCACCACGTTCTTTCCCAATATTTTGGCCCCACCCGTTTGCGACCCCACTTCGAGGCATGTGTTACACGGTTGGGTGTAATAGCCGGCACAGGGGTCCTGCACTCGGCTGGGGATCTAAACACGCAAATGTATCTGCCCTTTAAACTTATCAGGTCAATTGCACATCTGAATTCCATGCTGTTGAGATGACGCTTCCCGACAGCTCAGCTTTTTTCTTTTTTGGTTGAGAGGACTCCCCAGCACTTTTTTCATGATAGTGGTCCGAGTGGAAAGAGGACCCACCACCGCACACAAACGAACCAACAAAGAAAGGGGGAAAACGGATTCAAACATGGAAATTTTTCCTGTTTGGTCCAAACAGAGGATCCGGTTTCAACAAGGGGTTCTATAAAAGCCTTGTATTTCTCCTCTTCTTCGACTACGTACCCTTCCTCTCTCTTCTCCTCTGCTATCTCCTAGTGTGTTCTTTCATAGTAGAGGAAGACTCTTTTCCTCTTTTGCCTTGTCTATAGAGAGGAAAAGATGAAGAGAAGCAATGCTTCAACACCAAAGCTAGAAAGGAAGATTGTGGAGAGAAACAGAAGAATATGTATGAGGAACCTTTGTAATGAGCTTGCCTATCTGATTGCACCCCAGTACCAATCAGGGGTATGTCTTGCTCATCTAAGATGTAATAAAAGAGAAAAAATAAATAAATAATGAAACATATATTATCATACAAGTATACTACTATCCATTTTCATTAGACTATCCTCTTAAATGAAGTATGTGAGGACCACATTACTACTTTGGTGCGTTGCTCATCTTGAATCTATAATATTCATGACTTAGCATCGCAATTTAGTACTACTCCAGTACTGTAGTTTATGTTTCTCCAACATGATAGTTTATGATCCTAACATGATTTCTTGTGATGGATGATGATCAATGAGCTCGTTTGTTTGTTTCTTTCGTAACTGTTTTTCTTCTTCCTTCTCGTAGGCGGCAGTATCGCAGTCAGATAGGTTGGAACAAGCTGCTGATTACATAAAGAAAATGGAGGAAAGAATAAACGAACTGAGAAGTAGGAGGAGATATTTAACAATGGGCATGGACAGTGAGATTATCAATAGAGACATGAGTGGTGCAATGATGATAGACTCATTAATGCTGCCCATTGTTGAAGTAAGTGGCTCAGATTCTACTCTAGATGTAGTTTTGAGGAGTGGTTTCAACAAGAATGTCAAGCTTTCAGATGTTATAACTGCTCTTGAGGAAGAAGGAACTGAAGTTGTAAGTGCCAATCAGTATTTTGTGGCTGAAAGGTGTTTCCATAGACTCCAATCTCAGGTAGCTATAAGTTCACTTTATCAACTTCAAGTTTCGAGTTAGTTTTAATAGAAGCTTGAAAGGCTATAATAGAAAATACTTAATTTAAAGAAGAGTTCCTATGATTATGATGAGTTCAGATCAGGCGTATAGGTTTACTTTAGGCTAATTAATTAAGTTTTGTTGTTTCATTTTTGCAGGTCAAAAGCTCTAGAGTGGGTTATGATAGTGATAGGATAAATAAGAGACTCATGGAATTGATCCATTAAACTTTCTAGAGGAGCATTTGTTCAACTAAACAAAGTTCAAAGAGATGTAACTAGAGAGATGATGAGATAGATTTTGTTTAGGACGAATGGTCTTGGCAATAAATTGAACATTAAAAAAGTATGTTGATGAATTATTTCTAGCCTAAGCATGGCCATGAATGAACATCTTAAATTTCTAGAATGATTAAAGGTAAGAAAACTTAGACGAGTTGACTCTGACTCTCCTAAGTCTTGTTTTCATGAAGGACCAAGTGAAAAACCGGGAAGCTGAGCCGTGTCTCCTCATTTTTTTTATGTTGTTTGCATTCTCAACCATTTGATTGGAAAAATTGATTTTAAACAATTAATATATATTTTAAGCAATTATGCTTGTTATCTGGATTCAACAATTTAACAATGATGATTGGAATGCAATTTGAGACTTATATTTGATATTTGAGTTGAAACTTATTTAATATGCAAGTTTTTATTTATTTATTTTTCTTATTATATTATTTTTCTTGCATAAACTAATTTATTAATTTGAATTGATTATTATGAATGCAAGTAAATAAATGTGCATTTATATTTTATAAGTATTTGATTCATTTTTAAATATTTTAAGCATTAATTTTGAAAAAGAAAGATGACTCTCTTGAGTCACCATGTTGACATCGGATGAGTTGGGCTTTAATGAGGAGTTTTCCGGCCTTAATCTAAAGTAAGGGAGTGAAGATAATTTAATTATCGATGGTTATAAACAGCCACGCATGGTTAGAAAGCTACGAATTAACTATTGATTTGTGAAGTAATTCCATATTTTTGGATTAAGAAAGTATTTTCTATTTGGGATGTAAAAAGCAAACAAATCCATAAATTATTGTTTCAAATATAAAAGTGGAATTCATATGAAGTTTCTCTCCAAAAAGAAGTGCCTTATAAGAATTCGGCATGCAGTGGGTAGCTGTCAAACTCACAACAAGGGCTTAGTCGAAGTTCATTAATGAAATTAATTAAGGGGCTTCAACAAGATCATTGCATTTTATAGATGCATGGCTTTAGGTACATATGCACTATTTTGAGAGCATTATTTTATTATCCCAGATGGATCTTTTTACCATGCAGTAATACTAAAAAATGGTATCAGACCAACGATCTAAAATGGAAAAAAGCCATAATCATATGTCAATGTTTTCTTCCAAATAATCTAATTCTGTACATGTTGTGAGAAAGTAGGAAACCAACGGCTTCGAATTCTCGAAACTGAATCTGGTGATCATTAGCATTTTTTTTTTATCCGCTTGGAGACAAACGAGAAATAGCTTAAGAAGAAAGTCAGAAGCAACTGACCCAAAAATTAATACAACAGAAACAAAACCAAATGTCGAAAAAGAACACAATAAATAATAGGGGATTTGACATATGAATGACCCTTAATTAAACACTGTTATCCCAAGTTCATGACGGAAAGTAAGCTAATGTTACCAGAGTCGTTTGACAATGGATTTACAAAGAAAATTGATCTATGAGAAATTATATAATAAAACAAAGCAAATTATTGTTAGAAGACTCTGAATCTGAGAAGTGGAGAAATGAAGCAAAGAAGCTCCTGACTTTGGTGTGTGTTGAGCGAGTTCCACTAAAGATGTAGTCATTCCAGATAGCATACACAGCACAAAAGAAGCTAGCTGCAGCAAAGTAGATTCAGGCAGCTCTAGATCTGTCCTGGTGAGCTGAGAAGTTCTTTTCGTTAACGCCGAGTTGGACTCTATCTGGTGATCATTAGCATAGGGACACTATATATTCTCTTCGTTGCTTAGACCCCCTATGGATAGTTTCTTTCTAAAATCAACCAACACATAATAAAACTACCAAAACAACTCTCCACTTGTACCTTTTGTTTGCAAACTTAAAGGTATTTATATCATGTGATCATGTCTTTAGAGCGTGTTCTTGAAGTACTTGTATAGTAGTAGTTTCTGCACACATAAGATGTAGTAAATTTCAGTTTATATATAGAAGAAAACATTGGCTGTTCGAGATTTCATACCTGACATTCATGAAATTAAAGTAACATCCTTCAAACCTTATGTGTGGGGGTGTTTTCCGAAGTACTGAGGTTATGCTAACTCCGGCACTTATGCTCATTAATCGCGCCCTAACCTCGGCAAGCATTGCTCATGTGCCACCTGAACTCAAGACTGTCTCCGGTCTCAGGCACCCCGACCTCAATACGGTGCATCCACTTCGCCTGCTCAGTTCGGCACCAGGGCCAGACCCCTAGTCGAGATGGGTGATAGCGGCTGTACTTTCAGGAGTGTCAAACTGAAACTGACAAAGCCACCATGGCCGCCTTTTATCCCTGACAGCGTGGCCCCCATCCAGGCCCGATGGGACTAAGCCCAAAAGTCAGCTGTGGTAAGGTCCGATTAGACTAGCATTTAATGCATTGTGGGCTGATCGGACCCTCATTTAATGCATTGTGGGCTGATCAGACCCTCATTTAATGAATAGTGGGCTGATATGATGATATCCCTGGGCATGCCAGGACGTCATGATGATGCCCTTCCATGCAACGTAGGCCTCCTCCTCTATAAAAGGAGGAGCGATCTCCATTACAGGTATGCACACCCAAACTAGAGTACTGTTATTCTGTCTCTCTTCTTCCTTATCTTTATCCTATTGCTCAGACCATTCATTGACTTAGGCATCGGAGAGCCTTGTGCTGCCCACAACCAGGGTCCTTTGACGTCCTCCTCTTATTCCTTTTCAGGTTCCCAGATCCTCCATTATCTTCCAAAGAGCATCAGACTCAAGATAATCTCCATTACAAAGTCCGTATTATTTTGGCACTTACACTTTGTATGGTGTAATCATGTTGGAAACAAGATCAAGACCTTGTGCCCTTTGCGACCCACCATGGATCAGTAATACTCAAGCTTTTCAATAGGGCGCGCAATTGATCATGCACCCTTGAGTTAAGTTGACTCGATTGGCAAGTCGAACCAAGTTACAATACCATAGGACCAATAACCTTGAAAAATATGAAAAATCTAAAAAAGAAAAAAAATAGTTTTATGAACTTCTTGTACTTAATTTATAGGAAAAATTATCGTACGGACGACCCAA
Source organism: Litsea cubeba (assembly GCA_012931725.1). Classification (NCBI taxonomy): domain Eukaryota; kingdom Viridiplantae; phylum Streptophyta; class Magnoliopsida; order Laurales; family Lauraceae; genus Litsea; species Litsea cubeba. Next base: position 11,035,760 of record CM022953.1, read on the forward strand.
AACTTGACATTTACCCAAGACAAAACCAAAGATTGAGATTTACCAGATGGAAGATTGTAGGACGAAAATAACCTTTTTCGTGCGATATCCTAGGTCTGTAGGATATCGAAGGTTCGATATCCTAGGAGCTTAGAATATCGATCAGTTCGATATCCTAGGCCTGTAGGATATCGCACAGTTACCTACTCCCATCCCATTACATATCACAGATTTTCACCACAAAAATGTTTCATCTTCTCTGTTTTCGTTGAGGAGGTCCATTTCCATCTTCGGCATTTTATCTTGTGTGTTCCGAGAAGTATTGGAGCAAGGAAGAGATCGTTCATGAATGAAGCTGATATAAATCCATCAAGTGTTCTTGCGTATGAACAAGATGAGGTAACGAGAAGCAATAGCGTAAGGAAGAGATCGTTCATGAATGAAGCTGATATAAACCCATCAAGAGTTCTTGAGAATGAACAAGATGATGAGATGATAACGATCAAGTTTCTTGAATGCTTGTCGTATATATGGGAAACAAGCATCATGTGGGTCCTTTTTGTAACAGATAAATTTGTGAAGCATCTGGACTAAATGAATCTAGCCTCTTTTGCGTGAAATTGTGACACCTTTTTTTTACAATTATTCTTATTGTTATCTTTTGTAATGTTTTTGTTGGATTCCATGGATTTGTTGTTTTGGGCGCAAATGTGCCAGTTAATTTAACATTGATACAGTGGTATCGCTGTGCACACCTATTCTCTCAAAGATAATTGTGCGATTGATGAATCTTGATTCAAAACGTTCAGCACACTCAACATCCTTAAAGCGCTCAGTATTGAAACGAGAGGAAGACCCAGTTGGTCGCTTCCCTTTTCCTTTTTTAGGAGTCATGCTGTACTATGGAAAGTCACAGACACAAATAAACAAACATATAAGGTGCAATCAACTCTCTTAGGCAATCCAACAAACACTTAGTGTGCAGAAAAAGCATATCCAAATTTCATGATATATTAATGGATTCCAATGATCCCAGAGGGTGAACATCAGAAAGCACTTTGTCACAGACTTGGATAAAGTGGGCCTGTCTTATAATAACCGCTATAGCGAGATCAGGTCTCGCTATAGCGAGACTGTCTTCTCGCTATAGTGAGTATAGCGAGACCGCTCCCTAGGATGCTACAGGGAGACTATTCTCTGGTTTCACTCTTCACAAAAAAAATCATCAATCATTTCTTCCCATGATTATTAACCTGTGCTATGACCGACTGTAAGGCTTGACGAAATCAAATTAATGCACGCACACAAGCACGCGCAAGAGAACACACAGTTATTGTTAGTGGCATAGCAGAAACTAGTATTTCTGCCCTGCCCTATGAAAAATGTGTCAAGATCCTGGAAGGCACGGCCATGCCCATAAAAGGTAGGTTCAAATGTTAACCACTAAATTTAGGAGCAGAAATGCAGACATCATTATTATCTCATTCTCTCATAATACTCTTCCTTTTGACAACTACATGGGATCATTGGACCTTTATTTTGTAACATGCAATCCACACCATTGGTTTGGTTGCCCCACTACGGATACAATGATGCCCCGAGTATTGCTCGGCTTGGAAAATTTGAGGGCATTTATTTACAATATAGTCTGTTACTGTAATCCCATTTTTTGAGTCATCCAATGTGCGGAACATCAGTATATGGGTTAGGCTTTTCACAATTTATTTTTAATGCGGTTTTATTCTCGCTATAGCGAGACTTAATTCTCGCTAGCGAGAACAGGTCTCGCTATAGCGAGAATCGTCCAGCTCTCTACTATCTCTCCATTATTCTTCCTATTTTCCTCTCCATTATTCTATTTTCCTCGCTATATCCTCTATTTTTATATTTTCCTCTCTTTCAAATGAAATGAATTTAAGCTCAATATCTTAAAGCGTATAAAACAAAATCACATTTATTATTTCAGACTATACAAAGTTCTTAATACAACAGAGTCACATTTATTGTTTGTTAAAAATATTTTTAAAAAAATTAAAAAAATAAAATTTGCTCAAGTGAGTGGTCTCTCGCTATAGCGAGACATATTTTCACTAGCTTCCAGTGAGTGGTCTCGCTATAGCGGGATATATTTGGCAAGGATGTAGCGAGGAAAATAGGAAACCATTCTTGCCAGTCTCGCTATAGCGAGATCTGATCTCGTTGTAGCGAGTAAATTTCCACATCTTGAAAGCACCCTCTCTTTTTCGGTGTGAGTCCTTCCTCATGGGTCGTGATGTGATGGAAACAGCAGCTGCGACGGGATTGTAGCTGGAGTTGAAGTTGAAACCATGGCCCTTTTGAATCCATGGGGTTTGTGAGATTTAGCACATGATAAAACTAGGAGAAAAAGAGGGTTGGGGAGACAAGAGAGTTTGAGAGAGATGAGACTTAATGAAGATTACGGGGAAGAAAGACCGGAAGAGACAGGGAGGAGTAGAGTTTTTTCATCTCCGGAAAAGTCGAGCGGGAAGATGAAAGCTATGGGCGGGAGGATGGGAGTAGGTAACTGTGCTATATCCTACAAGCTTAGGATATCGAACTCTACGATATCCCAAAAAACTGGGATATCGAATCCTTCGATATCCTACAGACCTAGGATATTGCTGGAAAGAGGGTAAAACCGTCCCATTTTGACCGTTTTTTGTGTACGACCTTCTATTCGGTAAATTATATTTTTTTCATCTGCTATTGGATAATTATCGGGTCTTGGGCCGTCCGTACGGTAATTGTCTCTAATTTATATGTGATGAATTTAATTTATTATAGTTACCTACATTTATAATTCAATCAGAGTACCAGTACTGATCTTCAAAGTTCAAGTGCAAGCACTTTTTTTTATCGTGTCGAACTAGTGAAAAATGTTTCTAACTGCCTCCAACAGCCTTTTACAACAGAAAATAAATGGGTTTCAGGTCCAAAAACCATATGACTGAGCCAACCAGAGATGCAAGGGGAGTTGGCTCTGCACTGATCAGTCGTACGTAGCTGACTAGCCAAAATTTTAAAACCACGGTTAGAAACAATTAGCTCCTGTAATTTCTATTACCTTTTAGGCTCATTTGTATACATGTTTAGATGCATGGGACAGAAAGATATTTTTGGTACCTGAAGATTCAAGTCTGCCCATTCAGTGCACCTTCAGTTGTGGCTCATGTCCAGTTAGCAATTATATGTAGGGTTGTTCATGGGCCGGGTCGGGCCAGACTGAGGCATATTCAAGCCCAGTGTGACGTTAGAAAAACGGGCATGCACCTAACCTAGCCCATTCGGAACACAGGCAGTAAATGCCAGACCAAGCACGCCCATTTTTTTATCGGATTTCTAGCAACTGTTTGCAAAAATCATCACTAAATTACAAGTACTCCTTGTTTGGGCCTGTATGGGCTTTAGGCTTTCTATCACTTAACCCAAGCCTGGCCCTACAGCAGGCTGGGGCTGTCCTGGCCCTTGAATACTCTACTTGTATGGTATTCCACCTTGCTTACTATATGAATCATGCATCTCTGTCTATACACAATCCTGTACTGGGCTCTTGTTACATCAGCTTTTTTTTTTATACCCTTGTTAGCTCAGTTTAAGGAGCATTTAGGAGTCTCAACCTGTTTAGGGCCCGCATACATTTCACAGTTTTATTAAGGATGTGTGTTGATAGAGAATTGAAGCTGGAGATAATCCACAGTCAGTGCCAGTTTTTTTTTTTTTTTTTAAAGTCAGTTCCAATTGTGCCCTAAACCATGTGAAGCTATGTGGCTCCATGTCTATAAGTAGGAAGTAATTAGACTTTTAGGTTTGAGCACAGGTCATAACCATGTGAAGACCTATCCAGTAAGGTATCAAGCCTAATACTGTTCTGCTCTTCAAGTGGATCCATTTGGCTACATCTACAAGGCACATTTTCTCAAGGTAGGAATGCTCATGAGTTGACTCTTGACTCTACGTACTGACCCACCGCGTTGACTCTATCAAAGTTAATTTTTTTTTGCATTGGACAAGTCTGAGTCCGAGTTACTAGTTTTCCAACCTTCCATTTTTTTTCTTGGGGACACAAGCCTTTATCTGTTAAGGTCAATGCCAATGAACTTTTAAATTCAAGATATTAATGACATTGGGAATGAAGCAATGCCCTCAAATAGTATTTAATCGAGACTATTCTATGAATTAGCTAGACCCTAGAACATATTAACCTAATTTTGTAATAGTTTTCCTAATTTGATCGAATCGAGATCCTCTGAGTGGCCTTACACACGGTTACCGTGAGTGGACCAGTACTATGGGTCCGCCACGTCACTGCAGGCAGCCATTGCCTGGATACATGGCAGGCTGTCCACGGTGATGTGGCGAACTATGAATGGTCCACTCACGGTCACCATGGGGCTTTCCCTCACTAGATTCATACTCAAATTGATCGTGACAAGAACTTTCAACATACCTTACTACAAATGGAATTGTTGAGGGATTTTATTTGAGTTTGAAGTATAGCATAGCAGGGGAGGGGACTGTAAGATCCCACATCGCTTATGAGGCTGCCCAGAGATTGAGCTAATATGGAGGACACCATGTGACTTAGTATGAGGCCTTTTGGAGCTTAATGGGCTCTAAAAACAAATCCTTGAGGCAACATTGGCCATAGCCTACAAGGCCCGAGCAGTATGAGCCAAAGAGGACAATATCATACTGGGAGATCTGGGTTGTTACATTTATCGTATCAGAGCCGCGGCTCTCCCCTGAGGGTGGGGGATTGTAAGATCCCACATCGCTTATGAAGCTGCCCAGAGACTGGGCTAATATGGAGGACCCATATGACTTAGTATAAGGCCTTTTGGAGCTTAATGGGCTCCGAAAATAAAATCTTGAGGCAGGATTGGGCCAGAACCCACGAGGCCCGAGCAGCATGAACCAAAGAGGATAATATTATACCGGGAGATCTGGGTTATTACATGGGACCAAACAACATTGAAATGGATCTGGGCCAAATGCTAATGGGTATCTGAGAGGTCCCAGTCGCTAAGGGTAAGGTATTATGGTTTTGTAACTATTTCAAATTTGCCTAGAATGATAGACTGGATGTTGGTCATTTGAATTTGAGTAACCAAAGGGACTTTTTTGAAGTTACTTGAGAAAATAAGAATATTCACATTAACAAACCCATACTCTTTTCTTGGCAAGACCGGAGCTGTGGTAGAAGAGTCTAGAGTGATACTTCCAATGAGCTGCCCATGGATTTGATCAACATAGGTTTTTTCAAAGAGTCCCTGTATCTTGTTCTAACTTATGGTAAAAAAAATACGTTTTTTCAAAGAGGCCCTGTATGTTCAAACAACTTTAAAATCTCCCTAGTCATGGTAGAATGACTGACCAACTATTAGCCTCTGTTGACAAATGCCAAAAATGCTAATTACCTTAACCAATCCAAGTTCAGAACAGTAACTTGATTGATAATGGATCCTATTAGAATACTCCCCCACCTACAAAAAAAAACGTTTAATCCCACTTTGATCTCACGTCAACCCGATAAACCCAACCGATCAATTCATAATCCGGGTTAAGTTTGACAACAAATGCATTGGCTTTTGGTTGAGTAATACTTGCAATTTTACTTGTGAATCTAATCTGATTGATTGTACTTCAAAAATATGAATTTCAAAAGTATATATGATTCGCAAACTATATGTTTGTTGTCTTTGTTTTGCTATGAATGAGTTTGGTTGAGTGTGCCTTCTCAAGCCTGTACAAAGACTGGTCCCTACAAATTCATAATTGATGATGGCCCATGTTTGGGAACTTTTCTTAGCCATGGTTAGGAAGATTGCAATGCCTCATTGTATATCATGTGTGATTATTGAAAAAGAAGATACCCGAACACCCCAAGTACTACATGCTCATTGCAAGATTTATACAGTAGTTTCAATTCTAAGTTTGTTGGGCGTTTGGAGTTTGGATCCACTAGGTTTAAGATACAGACACATTTGGATTCAAACAGGAAAGCACAATTGAAACCCAAAAATGTATTTGCCCAAAGAGACTATAATTTCATTAAAAAAAAAATGTTAGTCAACGTCAACCATAGATTTTTTTGGTAAAAGACAATCATAGAACTGGAGGCTTTACCCCATTTTAGGGTAAATTAGCGAGAGGTCCCTAATTATTGGGCTATAAAGTCTCCAGTACACAGTGTTTTTGTTTATGGCCTAAAGTCCCTTGCGCATGGATTACTTTGGGCGGTGGTCCCTTAACTTGACACGTCATTCTTTTTTATGACTGATTTGCCCTTGCTAGCTGTTTGCATAGTTGTTATGTACATATAATCCTGGTTTATAGATCGACGTCATCGTCTTTCCGTGCTTACTGGCGGATTTAAATGTCGCAAGATTAGGTCTGGATCAAATTTCAAATTTTGATTTGGAGGGAATGACGATTAATGGAGTTTCGCTTAGAATGTCTCAGTTTCTAGGACAGGTGATTGGCAGTGTGTGAGTATCATTCTTCTTCTTCTTCTTCTTCTTCTTCTTCTGACGGTGTTACAGAGCTCATTTCTTGTTAATATGAATTTGTAGATCTGATTGAGCAAACTCAAACTTCATCATTTCAGTGAAACTCTTGAGGTAATGATTAATGTTTTGATCCGAATTTTAATGTAATTAGTTGTTATAATATTTATTTGTGAAAATATTTCTTATTTTTTTTCTCAGTAATTCTGTTTAGATCTGAATAAAAGTAAACTCGGATTTGATCATTTGAATTAATTTATTGAGGTATGGATGAATGTTTTGATCTATTTTAGTTTAAAAAGATGTTTTAATCTTGTTTTCTTAAATGGATTGTTATATTATCAGTAGTTTGTTCTAGATGTGATTGAAATCAAACATAGATAAATTCATGTTATTTGAAACTTATATAAATCCATTGTAAAAGTCAGATAAATTTACTCTAAACTCTGATGAATTCATACCAATCACATATAAGGAGTACGAAATTCAGATAAATTATGCGAAAGTGAGATAAATTCACTCCAAAATCTGATGAATTCATATCAATTAGAGATAAGTAACAGAAAATTCAGATAATTTCATGCGAAAGTCAGATAAATTTATTTTAAACTCATATAAATCCATTCTAAAAGTCAGATAAATTCACTTCAAACTCTGATGAATTCATACAACTCACAAATAAGGAACATCAAATTCAGATAAATTGATGCTAAAGTGAGATAAATTTATTTCAAATCCAGTTTAATTGATTCTATAAACAGATAAAATCATTACGAAATTAGTTATAGTCATCTGTGTTAGATAAACTTGTATCAGATAAATTCGTATCAATTACAGATAAAATGACACGAAATTTATATAGACTGTTGTTAAAGTAATATAGTATTTCAGCTACAAATGTTCATGTTTTTTTTTTTTTTTTTATTTTTCGTATGCAGTGTTTGAAATGGCAAAACCAATTATGCTTCTTTGCAAGCTTGGTATGTTCACCAATGTTGTAATTTTGACTGATAGTATGAGAATGGATGATTTGGTTAACCAAATTTGTTGCAAGTGGAAGTCTTTGTTGCCCAACAATGTGTGCTTCACATATGCATTGCCTGGGCATCCAAAGTGTATGCTTGACAATGACAGAGACTTGTTGAGCATGTCTATGTTGGCAGTTTCATTGGGATTGGATCGAGTTGATGTCTTTGTATCAAAATTATCTGAATATGGTAATGAGGACAATGAGGATAATATGGATGATTTTTGTGAAGACAGAATGGCAGTAGTGGAATATGATGCTACAGATGTAGAGACAGATTTGCTTCCACAGTTTTGTTCACATAGGGAGAAGTTTCTTCTTTCTTCAGATTGGATGAATGGTATCAGTCATGTTGGACAGAGATTTGAGGGTGGGGCTTCTGAATTTAGGAATGTCCTGTGCAAATATTCGATTGAGTTGGGATTTGAGTTTGTGTATGTCAAGAATGATAAAGTAAGGATCACAGCTGAATGCTCTCATCGTAAAACCCAGGATTGCATGTGGCGTGTTCACGCATCGATTGAGAAGTCTAGTGGTTTTTTCTTTCTAAGGTCATTTGATAATGAGCATACATGTGGAGCAGCAGTTCGTACATCTAAGAGTAGCCGGATTAGCTCTGAAATTGTTTGTGATTTAATGATGGATCATATTCGAGAGAAGCCAATGACCAGACCCATTGATGTTGTGCATTATTTTCATGTAAACTATGGGCTCACCATTACATACCATCATGCATGGTGGGGGGTTGAAAGGGCAAGGAATAAGCTGTTTGGTGATGCATCGCTTTCTTTTGACCATCTTCGCTGGTACATTAATGTTGCTATGGAGACAAATCCAGGCAGTTTGTTTGTTTTAGATTACGATGAATCCACCATGTGCTTCAAGCGTTTGTTTGTTTCATTCAATGCTTCAATTCGTGGATTTAATTATGTTCGCCCGCTGTTGTTTCTAGATGGGACATTTTTGAAGGGCAGGTACAAGGGAAATTTGTTGGCAGCAACAGGGAAGGATGGTAATCAAGGTAAAGTGTCATCTTGTAGATTAAATAATGTTTATATTATCTATTTTTATTTCAGTGCATAGTTAAGGTTGTTGCTTAATTTGATAATAAGTGGTTTCTTGAATGTGGTAGGTCTGTTTCCTCTTGCCTTTGCGGTGGTAGACTCAGAGACTGAGGAAAATTGGAAATGGTTCTTGCGGAATTTGAGGAAAGTAGTTGCATATGACCGCCAAATCACTTTTGTTTCTGACAGGAATGCTGGTCTTGTGGATGGTGTTGCACATGTGTTTCCATTTGCTCATCATGCTTTCTGCCTCCAACATTTGAAAGCAAATTTGAGAGATAAGTTCTCAGGAGGTTACACAAATGAATTTAGAGAAAGGATGGTTTTGTTGCTACGTGAATGTGCCTACTCCCCCACTGTACCTATATTCCATGCAAAGTTGCAGGTATTTAGACATGAAGGTGGTTCGAATGTTGACAGATTTCTTTCCGGACTTTGTCATGATAGGTGGAGCAATGCTTATTTTAAGGGCCATCGGTATGGTGAGATGTGCTCCAATGCTTCAGAGTCTTTCAACTCATGGATTAGAGAAGCGCGTCACCTGCCCATTACGAAGATGGTTGACATGATAAGGGTTCAGATAATGGAGCAGATGGCTAATAGGAGGGAAATGGCTAGCTTATGGAAGGGAGTCATTTGTCCAGACATGGATAAGAGGTTGGAGGCTTCTATCAAGCTTGGTAGGCCATGGAGCGTTAGGCGGTCAAGCGAAACTATTTTTGATGTTCATTCGTACCCGTCGGTCACTGTTGATATTAACAATCGCATATGTTCTTGCTATCAATGGCAGATTAATGGCTTCCCGTGTGCCCATGCATGTGCTGCTATTCAAAAGTGTGGAAAGGATTTAAACCTTTATGTGGATCGGTATTTTCACATAGAGACATACAGAGATGCATACTCTGAATCTATAATTCCAATCCCAACTGTAGGCAAGCCAGAGACAACAATTGCAGAAGCTGTGATTCTGCCCCCTGTTATGAGGCGTCAACCCGGAAGGCCAAAGAAGAAGAGGATCTTGTCAAGAGGTGAGATGACAAGGCAGATAAAATGTGGACGATGCGGGCGGATTGGGAGTCATAATAAAAAGTCCTGCAAGGAGCCTATTGAGTTGCCAGTGACATTAGTTTGAATTTGTCATTTTTTATAATTTGGTGATGATAATGTGTGACTGCCAACATGTACAAAGACCAATTTGGATTTTTTCAGTTGAATAAAATTACAAAGTATAAGTGTTTCTTTGAAATATTGATATTATCTTTCCTTTTTGTAACGAACTTTACATGGATTTTAGTTGACTTCCAATGCAACAACAGATAAATTTATCAAACTTTCATTCAAAACTCAGATTAATTTCACTGATTTTTATTTAAACTCAGATAAATTTATCCGAGTTTCGTTCAAAAGGAAGATAAATTTGCATGAGTTTCTTTGAAAAGACAGATAAATTTAGCTATATGAAAGTTACAGTTAAATTCTATAAATTCGTAACAAACGTAAACCAATGACAACATGTAAGAAAATGACTTGATATATATAATTGATAAGCGTATTTACATTTACAAACATCTTTCTAACATCTTATATTTGTATCCAAAGAAAAAACAAAAAAATCCCCTACTGTTTGTCATTCTTAAAGTTTTCCTGGTGAACAAAAAAACAAAAAATCAAAAAGAGAACCCCTTGCTGTTTGTCAGTTTTCATTTAATGCTGATTCCAACATCTTACAATTATCAATTTGAACCAAAAAAACAAAAATCCAAAACAATCCATGATGTTTGTCAGTCTTTTCATTTATGATGCGAACATTTTGGCTTGAAAGTCTTCTATTGTCCAAGTACGGGGCTCATCATGCAAGAACTTGACTGCTAATTCTGCTCTAAAGCTGTTTATGACGCTTTGTGCCAACTTGTTGTTAATTGGTTTGCAACGAGAGATCTGAGCCATGAGGTAGCAGACGATGATGCCACAATCAAGCCTGCAATGTGACATGGTATTGTCAGTTATTCATATTGTTTGGTTGTCTATGGTTTTTTTTTTTTTTTTTGTGTAATATGGGTTCCTGTTACAATACTTACGATCCGTGTTTTTGCTGTGGTGCTCCTTCTATGCTGATCAATGGCTCATTATATGGCTGTGTTTCCTCAATGTTGACGTAGTTGTAATTTTCTACATACTGTTTCTGTGATCACATCATTTTGATTAGCCACATATATAACAACTTGTGTCAAGCATGATTTAAAGGAAGTTAAAGTGAATGACATGTACCAGTAATTCGGCATCCTTGAAGTAGTGATCAATTGCATTTTTCTCCCTTGGCCTCATGGAGTTGTAGTGCATCCACTGGCCTTGTTTTCGATCAAGTAGTAACAGAGTCCAATGGAATGGTGTTGCATCTTTGTTCCTTCCATTAGAGTTCATTGGAAAGTGGACATATCTATGATTCTGCATTTTGTATGGTGAGATTTGATGATTGAGGATGGTTTCTCTCATATTTTTGTTTTCAGCAGTGAGCATTGTCTGCACAAGTATGGAATTTAAGAGTATTAATGTCATTTAATGAATTCCATTACAGTCATTGCAAAAAAGTTATTTGTGTTACCCAGCAAAGGCTACTGATGAAATATGATTTTTCATCCTCCTCCAGACCCTCCTTTCCCAATGTCTTGAGTTCATTTTCAAGGTCTGTTTGCTCTTTGTACAGCATCTGTGTATAACTATCAATTACCTGATGGATTACAGATACATCAGGTTATGTACGTTATAAAACACATGTTATTTAAACATTCAATAAATATACGATATTGTTGTAGTAGGTTTCTTACACTGCTTGATATATCAGCGCCAGATAGGATTGCAATTATGTCCTCATACAACACATTGTTTTCACTTTCTCCGCCCCAAACTGTTGCACTGCAATTGTACATGTGAAATGTTATTAGTTTATGTTTATAATGTTATTGATGACTTGCCAGAGTAATTTATGATGTTAACTTACTTATATCCTTCTGTGTCATATATGAGCTTTAACTTCTTCTTGTCAGCTTCAGTCAACAATTTGGTGATTGGGTTTTTTGGAAGCTTAAATGGTTCCTTCTTCTCTGATTTACTCTTAGCTTTGTTCTGTATTTGCTCATTTATGTCAATAATGTCCTTTGAGCAAGCAACCATTTTATCTCTTGGTACATTGTTTTGCTTCTTAGCCTTCTTCTGTTCTGGCTCTGCAATATTTTTTGCTGATGCTTCTCGTCGCTTCTTTACTCTTTTGACCATTGATGATGGTTCTGGTACCTTATATGTAATGCACCATTTAAATATTCATATTGAATTGATTGAATCTTAGTTATAATCATACAATAGTCAGATAAATTTTTATTAAAACAGACCCAAAACCTAATAGGAAACTCAGATAAATTCATTACCAAACTCAGATAAATTGAAATATAAGCCACAAATTCATATCAATCTCAGATACATTCATGTCAATCTCAGATAAATTCGTATCAAAATTAAATAAAATCTTACCAGACCTATGTAAAATCATTTAAGACTCAGATAAATTCATTTGAATAGTTTGAAATACCTTTTCAGTTTTACTTTTGTTTGTTGGCTGAGGAGGCTGATCCCCCATCATTTGTTTTGCTGTTGGAAGATATATTTTTTCCAAACTCTTTTCAGCCAAATTTATCTCTGTGCTTGCATAAAGAAGTGTAGCTTCTTTTATCTTGTTTTCTAATTCAAAATTTGTTGCCTCAGTTATTGCAAGTTTATATTTCAATGCCTTTAATTCCTCTTCTGCATGTGCAGCTCTTGAAGAATTTCGCTCTGATAGCTGCTGCAGTTGCTTTAGTTGTTCAGTAAGGGAGTTGACTACAAGAGATGAATTCTCGAGCTTGCTTTTGAGGTCGTTGTTCTCTTTTTCTAGATCAGCATTTTCAGTTGTGACCTTCTCGATTAAAGAAACCGCATCATCTCTTTCTTTGGCCAAGCTGCTTAGCCTTTTTCCCAATTCCATGCTTTCATTTTGTAGATTACAATTTTCTTCTCTTGCTATTTTCAATTCAACTATGATTTTGTCAAGTTGAGCTTGGGAGTCTTGTTTCTTAGTATTGCCTCCTTCAGATTCAGATAGCTTTGTTGTTGGTACTCCAATGAATGATTCACTTGTGCTTCCAATTATGTCACTTACAACATTCTCTACAACTTTATCTGTTTTTTCTTTTATTTCTTCATACTGTTCCCACTCTGAAGATAATGTGAGAAACTCAACTCTTTCTTCAGTCCTAGCAATTTCTTCTTGCCCTTCCTTTTCTCTTTGTTCTTCTAATTCAGAAATTAATAACGTTTCTGTTGTTTGGGCCAGATGAAATTGGCTTGGGTCATGTTCTCTTGATGCTGACTGCTCAATTGCTTTAGTAATCTCAACATCATCATTAAGGCCAGGAATATACTGCTCATGTCCTTCTTGTACTATTTCGACAATGTCTTTGTTCTCTGTTTCAGCTTCCTTATTAGTTATTTGATTATCATCAACACTGCTTCTATTCCCATATGTCAGGAAGCATTTCTCTTCATGCAATGTCCTCTCCAATTTACCAACAATTACCTGAAGTGTGAGACACTGTTAATTTATAACAACAAGGCATATAAAATTCAGATAAATGTATCTATACTATCTGTTATATAGCATTACGTGTTCAGAAAAATTCAGATAAAATTACCTGTTTGCTATGTAATGTATTCAGTGAATTTTTCTGCAGTGTGTTGTTTAAGCCCTTAAGATCCCACTTCAACAATCTAGGGAATTCACTAGGTTTGAATGGCTCCAACAACGACGTGTGTTCGCATAACCAATACTGTTCAAATGAATATACAATAACTTAGTCAATTTTAATTTATAAATAAATTGGTAAGTTGTAAAATTATAGATGTAAAAAGGATGTTTGTTTATCTTACCGGTAGTGCAAATAGACAGCCAATTACTTTATCTGAACCATCATTTCTGTTGTGAACTGATTGCATGAGAAACTTTGTTATCTCTTCTGTCCATGCATAATTTTTCATTTCAACATAATTCTCAACATAAATGACGTATGGCCATCCTATTGAATTGCCATGTGTTGAAAAAAACAACGTCACAAGTATGTAAAGGCATATTAGTCTTGACACATCGGCGACATCAACTTCAGTTGCTCCATTGAGTGCAATATCTAGCTGTTCCTTTATTTTTGGCGCTGATACCCTCCGAATGTTTAAGAATCTTCTTTCTATGAATTCTGATTGTTTCTTCTTTGCATATTTCAAATCTAATGTCTTAGATCCATGTGGTATTCCAAATATTAGAGAGATGTCTTCTGATGTGAACGGGACATACTGACTTCCAATTTTGAATTTTCCTTCTTCGCTGTTGTATGTGTTTAGAATTTGCATGATGTCTTTATCATATTTTCTGCATCTCTTCTCTGTAACTTTTTGGTTCAATATGGAATTTATAAGAAACCAGAAAGGTGTCTTCTTCAACTCAGCTTTATGTGCAGTGGTTATACTCGTTTTGATGCTATCAAATAGTCTCACTATTGATACCAAGTTTGATCTAAATTGCCAGTGTGGCTTTGCTTGGTTATTCTGCTTTGTGTAATTCTTTATATTTTGATTGCTTTCAGCTGTTGGTGTACATGTACACAGATAATTTAATACAAGATTATTAATATAAATCAATCCAAATCTAATCAAACCAAACCTAAATTCATATAAACTCTCATCAAAGTTTAAAAAAAATTAATATCAAATTTATATAAATGCACAGAAAGCTTAGATAAATTAATTTCAAATTCAGATAAATACAAGTCACACTCAGATTAATTGATAGCAAACTCAGATAAATTGACCTAAAACACAGATAATGTCATACAGATAGAGAGATATAGGTCAGATAACTTCATTCCAAAGACAGATAACCTATGAAAAAACTCAGATAAATTGACCTAAAACACAGATAATCTCATACAGATAGAGAGATAAGTCAGATAACTTCATTGATAAGTCAGATAACATATACAAAAACTCAGATAAATTGACCTAAAATAAAGATAATGTCATACAGATAGAGAGATATAGGTCAGATAACTTCATTCCAGAGACAGATAACGTATGAAAAAACTCAGATAAATTGACCTAAAACACAGATAATGTCATACAGATAGAGAGATATAGGTCAGATAACTTCATTCCAAAGACAGATAACCTATGAAAAAACTCAGATAAATTGACATAAAACACAGATAATCTCATACAGATAGAGAGATAAGTCAGATAACTTCATTGATAAGTCAGATAACCTATACAAAAACTCAGAGAAATTGACCTAAAATAAAGATAATGTCATACAGATAGAGAGATATAGGTCAGATAACTTCATTCCAGAGACAGATAACGTATGAAAAAACTCAGATAAATTGACCTAAAACACAGATAATGTCATACAGATAGAGAGATATAGGTCAGATAACTTCATTCCAAAGACAGATAACCTATGAAAAAACTCAGATAAATTGACATAAAACACAGATAATCTCATACAGATAGAGAGATAAGTCAGATAACTTCATTGATAAGTCAGATAACCTATACAAAAACTCAGATAAATTGACCTAAAATAAAGATAATGTCATACAGATAGAGAGATATAGGTCAGATAACTTCATTCCAGAGACAGATAACGTATGAAAAAACTCAGATAAATTGACCTAAAACACAGATAATCTCATACAGATAGAGAGATAAGTCAGATAACTTCATTGATAAGTCAGATAACATATACAAAAACTCAGATAAATTGACCTAAAATAAAGATAATGTCATACAGATAGAGAGATATAGGTCAGATAACTTCGTTCCAGAGACAGATAACGTATGAAAAAACTCAGATAAATTGACCTAAAACACAGATAATCTCATACAGATAGAGAGAGATAAGTCAGATAACTTCATTGATAAGTCAGATAACATATACAAAAACTCAGATAAATTGACCTAAAATAAAGATAATGTCATACAGATAGAGAGATATAAGTCAGATAACTTCACTCCAGAGACAGATAACCTATGAAAAAACTCAGATAAATTCACCTAAAACACAGATAATCTCTTTGAAAACCAAGTTTAATACATTTCAAATTATTCTCATAGCATTTTATAAGAATCTCAGATACATTCAGAAGAAAATCAGAGCATATCGTGTTACAGTCAGATATTTTCGCTTGGAACCCTAACCCTGTTTAACCGTCATTGATAGCAATTAAAATTCAGATAAAATTATGTATTGTACAGATAAAATCATTTAAAGTCGTTTTTAGTTGATATCAGACTAAGACAACTCAGTTAAAAGTCAGATAAAATGATTTTTAAACTCAGGAAACCCTCTCTGTTTGATGATTGACCTTGCTCTTGCTTTGGTTGCACTTTTGATTTCCTTTTCTCTTGATCTTTCGCTTGCTTTTTGCCTTGACTTGAGGTAATCGAGGACTTTGTTCTAGCCATTATCTACATAGAGATGAGTATAAAGCATAGATAAAATCAGAGAAGAACGAAATCAAAGACCCTGTTAGGTTCTTAGTTTTTTTTTTTTCAGATAAAATTATCTTTTACGACTTCGTTTTTGGAATGGAAGAAGCATTTTATCTGACCTTAAAGTGAAGACAAATCAGATGATCGAGGTCTTCAATTAGTTGATTTTGCTTCTAGGTTTTTCGTCTTCGTCTTCGCTTTTGATTTCGCTTTCGATTTCGGTTTCTGATGAATCATTTATGATTCGCTGAATTGTTTTGAAGCGGTTTTAAACGAAGCTATACTTGATGCTGACGTGTCCGGGGGCGTTTTTGTCTTTTTCAGTAGGTCATTTTCATGAAAGGACTTCCGCCGCTACGAAAAAAGTGAGTGGACCTTTAGCTTTAAATGGAAATGATGAGGGACCTACCGCCAAAGCCCCCTTTATTTTACCCAATTCTCTGTCACTTTACTGAGAAAAAGGATTTGTCAAAGTCCAAGATTCTCTGAGATTATCTAAGATTCATCACATCTAATGTTCGGAACCATGGGTCCACTATGAAGGCCTACCTGGATAATGCCAAGTGATACATCATGAAAACTGGGAGATAATGAAATCCTTGAATTCTTGGAAACAAATCCATCTAAAAGATTATGAAAACATGCTGATATATTTTTTTATTTATTTACCTTCTCATCTGTTGGATTTACGCCCTACCCATCAAAGTGTGGTGCAGCCCTAAGACAAAAATAAGGAGGGATAACCTCCCTATGGATTTGGAAAGAGTCCATTACAAAACAAAAAAGATCACGCGCCCACTTAGCTATCCTATGCGCAACACCATTTAAAATTCTAGAAATACATTTTCAAAAGAGCCCAACAGATCAAAAACATCTAAAATAAATGTACTAATTGAGTAAGCTTCCATTTCATTGATGGAGTCATAACTTCAAGGGCATTTGAGAGAACATGAACCCTTTAGATCCCCAGACTTTTGTCCCTTGTTAGTGCAAAGACAACTGCTCTCTTTTCAGTTTCTTCGGAACTGAGTATCCTCGGGCTTTTGAAAGCACCTGCATCCACAAGATTGCCTTTAGAAAATATAGCATAGCCAAAAGATATGTTTTTTTTTTTTTTTTCTTTAGAAAAGCGGCATCCGTAAAAATTTGGAACTCAACAATACTGAGCACAGTTGAGAGCGAGGTTTAATACCACATACTTTTAAATTGCAAATGTCGCTTCGAGACATGGGATGGAGCATCTTTTTTTCTGATCTTAAAATGATTTGAAATGGATTGAGAGATGCTCCCTTGAAAATAGCCTTGTTTCTAGCATTCCACATGGCCCACCAAACCACCAATATCCACATATCCACATTTTCATTAAAAAAAAAAAGTCACTTTCTAAGCAAAAAACAAAAAACCGCCACTATCCACATATCCACATTTAAAAAAAAAAGTCACATTCTAAGAAAAAAAAACCCGCCAATATCCACATATCCACATTTAAAAAAAAAAAAAGTCACTTTCTAAGCAAAAAAAAAAAACCCACCAATATCCACATTTTCAACCCATGCTCATGGCCAAGGGATGTCATAAGTTTTTGGTCATCACAATCCTTCCACCAATTGGACACACCATTTTTCGGGATAGTGCTTGTTCGAAAACCGAGAGGTGAAGAGAACCAAATTGCCCTTGCAAAGTCTCAATGAAATATATCTCGTTCCATTGAATCATTCTTTATTCCACATATAGGGAAATTCATATCAATAGAGCTTATTCCTCCAGTGGAGTAAAGATCCTACTGGTATTGCCTTCCTCAAACATTTCCAACCAAAATCTACTTAGACTTGGTGATAACCATAAAGGGCCTCAATTTTCAATATCGACAAAAAAGGTCCCTTCTTTTTTTTTTTTCTTTTTTTCCTTTTTGTTTTGTTGAGCAGGAATATCACCGCTTAGAAAAACAGGAGAGGGGCGCTAACCTGTTCAAGGCCTTTTTGGTCTTTACCAACTCTTAGGGGACATTTTGGTAAAATCCTCATTATTATGATTAAATCTAATAGATTTTCGTTTTTTATAGGTAAAACAATTTGAATCCACAACCTTAAAGGTAATGTTTGCAACCAAATTCTTGGAATTTTTTTTTTATTTGCTTACTATAAAGTTATTGACAACTCACATTTGGGCTTAATTGTAAATCCCAAGACTTAGAGCTATGTGATTCTCATTTTTTTAGGATTCTCAGGTCCGATACCAGTACACCACTGGCACTCTTACTATGTGAAAACTCTTGGAGCTATGGGCTTCATTGTAAATCCCAAGACGTGGAGCTATGGGCTTAATTGTAAATCTCAAGATCCTCAAACTTGAACTCATGAAAAATCTAGGTTGCTTAAAACAAAATGTCTACACAGCCCGGCCAAAAAATCTGGGCGGTGTAGAACGGCTGTGTGCTTAAAATAAGTGCTCCCCACTTATGTGGCCTAACTAAATCTCATGCCAATGATAATTGGACCCACCATCTGATTGATCACTATAATACATTTTAAATTTTTATAATATTTGATCATGCATTTCATAAATGATCAATCTGTCAACATAAATGTGTGAAGATATTGATCATATCTCTTCCCGGCCCATTGAGTTTTATTACACTCCTAGCTAGTGATAAAAATAAGGTAGCCCATTTGATGGTCAAGCCTTGCTGTTTGTTGAGTAAGAACAATGTATAGGTGAGGGATTTTCCCGGTTGGGTTGAGGTATTTTTGGTGGGGAAAAAGTTTGCTCATCTTTTTTTTTTGACCCAGTCAAGGGGCCTGGGACACAATTGAGAGCCCGCACACACATGGGAGGAGAGCCCACTCAAGTGGGAAAGGAGCCCCCACACGTGGGAAGAAAGCCCATACAAGTGGAAAGGAGGAATGCAATGCAGGAAGATGTGGCATACCAGGGTTCGAACCCTGGGCAGCTAAGTGAAAATCGTCACTACTTAATTACCACTCGGGTAAGGAGCCGTTCTTTGCTCATCTTTTGTTCTTGGCTTCCCTTTTGACCCCTTCCTTTGTCCTGGTACTTATTTAATGAGTTTTTGTCTCCACCTAGAAAAAAAAAAAAGTGATCAATCTAATGGTGGACAAGGCTATTGTGCTAGTGCAATTTGACAAAATATAGTACAAGAGAATACATTTATTTGAAGCGGTTTAGATTTTCACAAATAGGTTGTACTATAGATTTGGAATCGATTTTGTGGCCTAACAAACAATGATTAGATTCCGCTGTCGCCAACCTTATAAATACTGGGCCCCACACATTTTAATTGATATTATGGAGAAATTGGGCCCCACACATTCTTAATTGGTGATGGCCCATGTTTGAGAGTTTTTCTACACCCTGTTTTGCATGCTTCCGATTAGGGGTGTCAATCTGGGTCGGGCCGCCCAAGCCCACCCCGGGCACGGCCCAAAAAAAGCTTGCCTAGGCCTGTTGACTTGGTCAACAGGAGGCCCGGCCCGGCCCGTGACCAAACCTGGCCCGTGCTGGGCCCAGCCTGCTAGGCCCAAGGCACGGCCCGGCACGGGTTTGGGCCTGGGCCTTTGAGCCCGCCGGCGGCACGGCCCGACCCATCCAACAGCTATATTTTTGAATCCCCCGCGGTCATTTAGCGGTTACGCGGTAAGTATAACTGCTACCCAACTAACTTGGGCCCTTTTGTGACATTTATTGAAAAGAAGGAGGGGTAAAGTGAAAAATGAGATTATTTATGTTTTTTTCCATTTTGCCCCCTTGGTGCTATTGTGCGCAGGATGAGTTGCTTTGGTCTGCGGCATGGCTGTATGAGGCTACAAATGAGGAGTATTATTTGAACTATCTTGGGAACAATGGGGATGCTTTGGGTGGGACCGGGTGCGCCATGAGGGAGTTTGGATGGGATGTGAAATATGCTGCTGTACAGGTTCTTGCTCCAAGGTAAATTACTAAATTTAGATTGTGTACCCTACTGCTTGACTTGTTTTAGTATTTAGTATATGTTGTGTTGTGTGTGTCCAAGTTCAAAATTTTTAAAAACTCAAAAATAAAAAAAATGGGCAGCCCGTGGGCAGCACGGCCCAAGCCCAGCTGGAGCCCGGCCCAGCACGGCACGACTTGGGCCCTGCTGGGCTGCCCCAGGATAATTGGGCCCAGCCCGGCAAGGCCCGTAATTTATCACGGGCCATGTGGGCCGGGCCCAGTTTCAGTGCCAGCACGGCCCAGATTGACATCTCTACTTCCGATTCTTTATTGTACCATGCTTCCAGCAAGATTTATAGGCTAGTTTTAATTCTAAGATTGTAAGGCTCTTGGTCCCACTATGATTAAGATACAAACATTTGGATTAAATTAGCAAAACACAATCGAAACCCAAATCGTTTATTTGCTCAAAGAACATTACCAATTTCACAACATAATGTTTGTCGACGTCAATGGTCCACCATAGAATTGGAGGCTTTATTTTACCCAATTCTCTGCCACTTTACAGACTTTACAGAGAGAAAGGGTAATGCTCAAAGTCCATGGAACTGTCCCTCATAACCCCACTACAAAGTAGAACTTCATTGTACTATGATTCCTGATTAATATTCCTTCAATCTTCCAAGATTGTCTAAGATCATCTGAGATTCATCCAATCTAATGTTCTGCTGCCATGGAAATAATGGTGGGGTGGGTTGGTCAATCTAGAGTTTGAGATCTTGCCAGATTGAGTATTCATTACATAGGCTGATTTCCAAGAGGAACCCAGCGGGATCACAATGTAAAGTCCATGCTCGCTTAAAAGCGAGGTTTGTAAAAATAAATTAAACCTAGCTAATATCTCTACTCGTGAGAATAGAGATGTTAGCCGGGTGTCGTATCCACTGAGATAAAAATGCTAAGTTGTGTTGTATTCCAAATTCGATCAATTTCTAAATTAATCCAAAGAGAGAATGAAAGATTGGTTGGGATTTTAATTCCTAAATTTTCGAATTAAAAATGAACTTTGATTCAATTAAAAAAAGGCCTTAGGGTATGAATTCACCCTAGCCTCTTACAATGGCAATAGACTTAGGGCTTGTTTGGCAACTCTTATTGGTTTTAAGAGAATCTTCATGAAAAAAATCTATTTCAAATGGGCCCTATTTGAAATAGATGTTCTTGAAACAGTGCGTTTGGTAACACAACATAACTAATTGAAATATATTTTTTAAATCCAACCATAAATGATTTTTCTTTAATTTCTCCATATCCACAAGGGATCTAATGCTAGTTTTTTACCCCATTGATGGCCTTAAGTATTATCAAGAGAACGAACGGTTCGGATCTTGAAATAGAGGCCCATAAATTTCAGAAAAATTGACCAAATAGTCCACGTGTTTTTGCAACTTGCTCGGGATCTATAATAGATCAACGGTTCAAAACTGATCTCATATTTGTTCTTTCACTACCCTAGATATCCTATGGTTTGGATTGTGATTTATTGGTCCAGAATTCAATTAAAAAAAAAGAAAGAGACTATCCATTTTATAGTTTCTTCTAAGATAATTTTCACATATGCAATCCAACGGCTCTCCAAAGTTTCACATTTTCTTGAGTTATGGACCACATCAGAGGCTAAAATTTGGATCAATAGCCATTTTTAGTCTTCCAAACAATATGAACGGCTTGGATTGTGATTATTGAGCCCACAATGTATGGAATATTACATCAAATGGCTCACATTTCTTTACAAATATCTCGAGATTCGAGAAAGATCAACGGCTGAAATTTGGACACATGGCCATGTTGGGCCTTCTTCACATTTCTAACGGTGTGAATCATGGTTGTGGGTCCCATAAGGTAAGGAAAAAAAAATGAAAAAATGGTACTGTCATGTTTAACGTCTTAGTTCACTGTACATGTGCATGTCTTTCCGCTTAAGACATGAAAGTCTATTTGAATTCTGGCCACTTTCTTTACTGCATGAAAAAGACATTTTATGTCTTATTCCCTTTTCAAATGGACAAAGTAAAATGCATTCCCAAACACTCTAATGTCTGTTTTGAACCACTTTAAGACAATAAGAGGTAAATTTAAGAGATGCCAAAGTGAACCTTAGGGTCTCAAAATTAATGCTTCAAAGACCCATTTTGGCTACAAGCCTCTATGGAGTCACATAGTGGATCATGTGGGTTTAGATTTGGGCACAATCTATCTGTAGGGCATAGATTATCCTGGAGCTAAACATCACATACATTCAAGCACCATTACATTAATAGCATTCAATACTACAAGAATCGAACACTAAAGCTAGATATAGCTTTAAAAGAGAGAACCAATAAATTGGTAGCTTTCATATCATGTAATCAAAGCATTGAAACTAAAATCCTAGAATCTATACATCACCAAAAGCACGTGACTAGGGCTTCATCATAGCCCTAAGATGGTGAGTTAGTGACTTATGGAGAGAGATCGGTGAAGAATCCTCAATGAAACCTCCATTGAAGCTCCTTCGAATGCCTCAAAAATCTAGCTTTTGGTTGCCTATCTCAAGTCTGAATATCCTAAAGTGAGTTCTTGGATTTCTTAAATAGCCTTTTCTCCCAATTTTTTTCAAATCGCGGAAAGAAATGGAGTCTCCCCGTAACTGGCTTCCGAAGGTCAGAAAGCAGTAAAGCTGGGTGTGCGCAGGAGCTGGCGTCCAACCAGCGTCCGGATGCTAGAAGGCAGAATTGGGCAATTTATTATGTGCTAAGGCCACAATTAACTCAAACTTCACTCCGTTCACCTAAAACATATGCAAACAAGAAAATATCTTCAAATAAGGCCACATATCATTGAAGTGCCTAACCATTTAGGCTCTGATCAGCCAATAGTGGGGAGACATTATGAATCTTGGATATCAAGGAATCCTTGAACTCTTGAATACAAATCCATCTAAAAGATTATGAAATCATGCTGACTTTTCCTTCCTTTCACATCTGTTGGATATAAGCTGATGAGTCAGGCCCAAATGACCCAACCCATGAGGATGAAGCTCAGGTCCAAGCCCACGAAGAGACCAAGTCAAGGCAGCCACGTTGCTTCGGAAGCAATCCCGCTCCTACCAGGTCCTGCGGAGAAATATCGCACCTGCCTCGTCCAGCGCGAGGGCAGTTCCTCACCTGCCTCCTCCAGCGCGAGGGCAGTTCGAGGGTTCCAAGGACGAACGTTGCTGAAGAGTCGTCCCCATCTGTTAGGGGAGGACTATAAATCAAGGAGTCCCACCAGCACTTGCGAGGATGATGGATCTCTCTCTATTCACTTCGACGCTTGTATTCCTCTAGTTTGTAATAATCATTGAGGAAGTAAAACACCACAGGCAATCTCTGCCTTTCATCTTGACCGAACCACTATAATCCCTTTTCTCTTCTTTAATTATTCTACATTTATTACTTGACCGGTGGTGTCCGAAACCCAATTTTGGCATCATCATAAGCTAAAATGTAATTTCTATCCATGTATGGACCAACCTATTTATGGAAATGCCCGGACTAGTACGTCATCAGATGCTAACTCCAACAAGCCTAACCCAAATTTTACTTTTTGGTTGAGTTGGTTCATGCTGGGTCGGGATCAACCTTAGCCACATTGCACCCCTACATGCCTATAATCAGACAAAAGGGAAGATGTATGCACATGTATATATATATAAAAACAATGAGGTTGTAAATAAAACAAAAAGTCCATATGGACGGACTTTTTGGGGTCGGCCAGTGGACCGACCCCAATGTTCTCATCCAATTGGATGTTGGATGAGAACATTGGGTCGGGTCGGCAATTGGATGAGAACATTGGGGTCGGTCAACTGGCCGACCCCAAATGTTCCGTCTATGTAGAGGGGCTGTAAATAAAAACATGATAAATGTCATCCTCTCTGCCAATCCTCCAACCTCCCAAAAGATCCAACGCTGAAGATGATCGAGACACGTGCAAGTCACCAACAGGAAAACGTCTCCTTAGTAATTCGTACTCATTGAACCCATGTTTAAATGTAGGTGTTGATGGTCTATTCCAATTTCCAAACATGAAGTGAGAAGAAGACAAGTAACAAATTGAGACATCTTAAAAAGAAAGAAGGAAAGAAAAAAAATCTTGTAAGATGGAGGAATAAATTTTCGATGCATTCCCTAATCCATATGAACAAGATGATTCAAATGGTCAAATTACTATAATTTTCTTTTTTCGTTTTCTTTTTTTTTTTTTTTTAAATCCAGCCAAGGTAGCTCGGGGTGTTCATGGCCCGGGCTTAGGAACTTCCCAGCCCAACCTGACTTCTAAACTTTAGGCTTAAGCCTGACTCGGGCCATAACTAACTGGCCGGAGCTCAACCCTCTTGAAGTAGATTAAGCCCGAGCTCGGTCCAAGTTGACTTTATAAGGGAAAAAAGAGATTATTAAAAGGTCCCAAGTTCTAGTTGAACTGGTTTAGTTACATGTGTGTATCGATGTCTCATTTTTATCCCCTCCCTACTATTATTTTCACAGTCGGCCCAGGCTTCGGGCTCTCTACCATTGAATCCAAACTTGCCCCTTCTATTAAACGGGCCCAAAATGAAAAGTTTGAGCGTGGCCTGAGCACTAAAAACTAAGGCCAAAGAAGACGGCCAGGCTCAGCCTCGGGCCAGCCCAGTCCATGAACACTCCAAAGGCAAGAAGGGAACCGGTTGAAGTACAGGAAGATGCACCCATACGCACATGGAGACAGCATATTTAAGGCAGGGTTCTCAACCAACGGGGCAACCCCACTTTCTCAAAGTTCAATAATTTTGGAATAGCCAGTATAGGATAGAAGGATCTGGGGCATTTTATTCCTTTTCCTTTTATCTTTTTATCTTTTTATTTAGATAAAATGAGAAGTGTAACCACCTTGACGGGTCACTTCAATCCAAATTTATGGTTAAAAAAACTAAATGAGAAGGATTCTCATGGATTGCAGATGGCCTGAAAACTTTGAAGAAAGAGAGATGGAAGTCATATCATCATATGGAAGCTTGGAAATGCATGGTCAGATTCAGTCGTATGAGACTATAAGCTAAAACATTCAGCCATCTCAAACCTGATCATCAGTCCCTATTTATCACAGTCCAAGAAACATTAGAGTACGTATTTGATTCAAAAATCTTGAAGCGTGCGGATTTTTTACTCTTTCACAGCACTTCTGCAAGTGTTTCCTCAGCAGTGGGGTGGTGAAGGTTCGGGGTGGTGGGTCGAGGTAGTTGGACTTTGGGTAGGAATGATAGGTTTGTGTGACAGACAAACTATCAGATGATGCAACAGTTAGCTTGGAGAGGTCAAAATAAATGAGATGTTTCTTAAGGATCTTTTAAATTCATTTACTATATTATAGTCATCTAATCCATGTTGATGTATTCGGCTGTCTAGGATAATAAAACTGATTTCATTTTTGGTTCACAATAGAAATTGGATCCAAAGGCTCCGATGTAATTATTTTATGATTAAAGTTACATACAGCTAATGTATGAATTTGATAGGGACCCTGCTAAAATGTCATGTTTGTGTCTTCCAACAAGTTCAAGAGGAAAAAGGAGTTCTAGACCAAAAAAAAAAAAAAGGGGAAAAACGAGTTTGAAAAGTCTGGCCGGTGGAGCCACGGACAGGTCAAGTTTACTTTTGTTTGGTTGTAAAAAGAGGAGCCATCGATCACAACCCAATACGTACTCTTTCCCTCTATAATTACACTCTTGGGGAACCAGAAGAGACCTTAATAAAAGCCCTTTAGCTCTCCGTTTCTTGTACTCCACAGTCTTCCTCTTTCTTTCCCTCTAGTAGCTGCTTGTGAGTTCTTTCACAGCATAAGACTCTTTCTTCTTTTGTCTTGCCAGTAGAGAGAGAGAGAGAGGAGAAGATGAAGAGGAACAGAAGCGATGCTTCAACACCAAACCTAGAAAGAAAGGCAGTGGAGAAAAACAGAAGAATACATATGAAGAATCTATGTAGGGAGCTTTCCTCTCTCATCCCACCCCAACACCCCTCAAGGGTATGTCTATGCCATTATTTTTTCATCATTGTCAAGATAGAAACAGAAGAGATCAGAGTCTTCTTTAGACGGCCTTGTTGCATGTTGTCGTTGTTTGGGGCATATGGATTGATATATATATATGAAGTATCAAACTCCATGACTCTCAGAGAGGGACTTCTATGCATAACCTTTTGGTCGGAATTTGGGCTTCTATATGGCTTTGACATAGGTGCTTGGAGCTATCTTGATCTGAGCACCTTAATTGGCCTTTTCTGGATTCATGTTATCATGTGTTCTTAGATTGTTTTATTCTTTTTAACTAATGCAGTGAAATCTAAACCCTCAAGTCAGAACACCCAATGCTCCAATCTTAAATCCATACATCAAATGATTGTTGGGGAACAATGGACCATATTCTTGCTCATCCAAGATGTAAAATCTTCTTTTTCTTCTTCTTTTTTCTGAAAAAATAAATCAAATGTTGGTTTTTTTTATATTTTTACATGGGTTAACGTGATTTATTAATTGATTGGAGATTTTCTCTTGTTTCCTCTATTAAACATAGAGAAGAAAGAGAGAAAATTTCATAAATCTTGAGCAAAATTATACTTCGCTAGCTTGGTATTAGAGTCATTAGTCTACACTACTGCTAAAGAATAGATCGAAGAGATGTAAAATTGGCAAAAGATACCAAAAACTACTCACATCCCTATAATTTAACCCAACTCTAATAATCTCATCAAAGATGAACTTATGCTCTCCATTCCAATCTTCTTTACAATATTCTCAATAAATTCTGTGGTCATATATATTATTACTTTGGTAAGTAATTTGCTTCCGAATTTATGACATTGCATCACAATTTTATATGTTCCAATCCTAGCTAGATTATGTTTCTCGAACATGATAGTTTGTTTATGTTCCTTATATGATTTCTTGTGAGGGGAAGAATGAACTCTTTATTTCTTTCTTCTGTAACTGTATTAATTTTATCCTTTGCATAGGTGGCACTATCGCAGCAAGATATCTTTGAACAAGCTGCTGATTACATCAAGAAAACGGAGGAGAGAATCAAAGAACTGAAAAGGAAGAGAGATTCTGTGATGGATGTTGAGGGAAGGAATAGAGACATGAGTGGTGGAATGATGATTGGGTTGAGGCTACCAATTGTCGAATTAAGCGAATCGGGTTCTATTTTGAAGGTGCTTATGATCAGTGGTTTGGATAATAATGTCATGCTTTCAGATGTTATAACTGTTCTTGAAGAAGAAGGATCTGAAGTTGTGAGCGCCGATCAGTATTCAGTGGCTGATAGGTGTTTTCATATACTCCTCTCTCAGGTATCTACCAATTCACTTCATCATTTTTCCCTTATGAGGTTAACTACAAAGAAGGTTTGAAGGATGTATAAAGAAGTTTTGTTCTTTCATTTTTGCAGGTCACAAGCTCTAGAGTGGGCTATGAGAGTGAAAGGGCACAAAAGAGGCTCAAGGAATTAGTCAATCGAACTTTCTAGAGGCTTTCGCTTAACTGAACTAAGTCAATGGAGATAGAACAAGAGAAAGCATAAGATAGTTTTTGTTCAATGATAGTTTTCGTTTAATAGCAGTAGTTTTGGCATTAGTTGAACAAAGAATATAGCATGTAGATGAAGTATCTGTAACCTTAGTATATATGCATGAAATAAGATAGTTTCTGTTTATGGTTTTAGCATAAATTGAATAACAATGTAGCATGTACATGAAGTATCTGTAACCTTAGTACGTATGAAATTTCTGTTTCATGTGAGAGTTATTTATCATAAAGATATTGTTATTGTGAGGAAACATTGATAATGGCATAAGTTCAGGCTCTCGGCATACTCAGTACCATTATACTATATTAAGATGAATGGTTTTTGAGGTGATTTTCACCGTGACTTATGATTTTTACTCGAAGTTATAACTCCCCACTTTTAATATGTAACTACTCTTCACTTTCAACATGTAACCACTCATTTCTACTTCTTCATGTAAGAGATGTTGAATTAAATCAATCTATTAAAATTACTGCAAGTGCACAGTTATCGTGTTGAGACAGTAGCAATTACAGGTCGATCTCACAGAGAGCACTACTAAGTTAAAATTTAAAATCTAACTTTTTTTTAAGTCAACTATTAATAAATAATTGAGATCCAAGAAAAACTAAAAGAATTCAGAAACACAAACTAATCAAATATATAAAACAGATCAGAGCATCCAGAATACATTAAGCAAGATAATTAATCAATCCATGTAATTATTCTACTCTTTATCTCAAAATAACTCAGATCATAAACAAATCAATGTTTCAGATCCGGAGAATTTGTCTTTTGCAAAAATTAATTTTTTATAAAAAGAATAAGGTCACAACCTAAGATCTCATTCACCTCATAAAAGAATGAAAAATCATAAGCATGACTTATCAAATTAAGCATAAACTATCAAAGGATCTCAGCCGTAAGCATAATCTATCAAAATAAGTATAAATCATCAAACCATTTTCATTAAAAATCAAATAGAGGCTGCCTAAGGCATGAAGACAGATCTATTATTCTAGTAAAGCATGCATTTAAAAGAGACAAGAAAGTAATAGAAAAATCACATAGATTAAATTAAATATCTACTTAGCTTCATCTGTGTGCTCCAATCCAGAAATCTAGCCAGATATTGAAAAGAACTCCATAAGTAATTTCATTGATAGCTCAAAAATCTCCCTTATAAAAATCCTAATTTCTGGACCAGGGCTCCAGAATACCCAAAAATAACTTTTAAATTCTATTAATTACAGAAAGAAGAGAAAGATAAGAGAGAATAATGGTTGACGTCCAAGGGAGGGAGTGTCTCCCGTATGCTTCCTTTGGGTTCCTATTATAACTCCGGTTATCTTATAGATACATTGAATCTGGACACCTTCTCTGTAGATTTGATTTGTCTTCATTGATAAGGTATATCTCTTATTTTATTTGAATTTGAATGAGGTGGAAGCTTCTGAAAACCTCTGGATGGCTTGGCTAATCTTCAAATGGTGTCCCACAAGGTATGTGCAGCAATTGATTATCAATAGTGCGGATTTAATTGCAATCTCGTCTAAAAATAAACATGAAAATATCCGGGCCCATAACTTTGTCAATATAGCTCTAATTTGCACGTTCTTAGGCTCCACGAATATCTATTATGAATAAACTTTCCAACGGTAGGTAAATTTCATCGATCCGACGGTCGGATTGAAAGTTATGGCCATTTGAAGATAAGTTTTCCTGAGAAAAATGGGATTATAAACTTTTGAAATTTGATTTGCAATGGATTCTATCCATGCACAACTTTTGTTTTCGAAAGGAGATCATATATGGATTATTCAAACTCTTCTTTTTTTATTCCAATCAGAATTGTACTCTTTGAATTATCCATAAATAATTTTAAATCTGTAATTACTGCAGACCTTGCCATGTGAGACATTTTTTCTGCTTGAACAATGGGCCCTATGAAAAGTCTTTTACTATAGTTAGGACTCTTCAACTGACATGATGAGTGGACCCCTCCTTTGAATGATTTGCACATGGCTTGTGTGTAGGGTCCACGTGGTGAATTCTTTAATTTACTTCTTTTCAAGCTTCAATTCAGCAATGCAGTGCCCAAGATGATTATGAGTGCTTGACGTGGGTTCCGTGACAGAGGTCTGTAATTCTCATTTTCTACACATTCTAATTCAACAAATCAAATATTGAAGAGCCCATATTGAAGCGGGACCCATCCGGACAGAGTTCTACTCCAACTAGGACTCTTTGGAGAAAATTTGTAAAATATTCTAAGTTAATGTAGAAAATGTATGAAAAGTATGAAAATTCAGGTTCGTATTTGAAAATGCATGAAATAATGGAATTAGATAAAGAATGATGCAATTCACCTAATTAAACCCCTAATTCATCCTAAAATGATGCGTAAATGTGCAAATTCATGAACTCAACGGTAACCACCTCTTTTTCCCGCTTTTCACTTTTCTGTAAGAACTTCATTTCTATCCCTATTATAATCACCAAATTATTGTCATAAATATTTGAAGACTGATTTTGTGTAGTAATCAGAGCTTTTCTTAATATATCAGTAAATATACTTTTCGATTATTGGTGAACATTCCCGTTGTTATGCTAGTGCTATACTTAAATTACAATCCATCACAACAAACTTTATGAGAGGCTTTATCCTATTTATTCAGGTCATCTGAATTCTACTTCTTCTGCTCATCTCTCCTTAAAATGAGATATTCTCCATTACTCCTCATTCCATACTCTTTGTTCCTCTCCTGTTCTCGTGCTCATAACTTGGGACTTCGCAATTAAGCACCGATCCAAATTGGTAGGAAAGTTGGATTGAATCATGCTTGGATCCTTTATCTATTTACTTCATTAGCCTAATGTTTGGAACTGTTTTTCCTAAAATATGCCAATGAAATCTAGTTTACTTGGATTTAGGAAGTACTAGAATTACAAGGAGGAGAAAAGGAAAGAGGAAAAAGAGAAGCGTGGATTACTCTATACTTGACTCAGTTATATCCCTATTGTTACAAATTCTTAAACATTTGTAAGATCTAGTGACTAGGAATCATGTTGGTCTCTTCAAGATTTCCTTACAAGAGTCCCACATTTGATAGTATTCTCAACAAAAAAAAAAAAAAAACCTGTCTTAAGTGTTTCCTTCACTAACCTTATTAGATTAGCTTCCATGTGGGCCTTAATTTGACTATGGCTTGGGTGACACACCACATCTCATGGATATGAGGGCATGCATGGTGTGAAGAGGCCTTTATTTTTAGTTTAAAAGGCCTGGTTGTTCAACACCGTATTCTTCTAATTCTTATTGATTTCTCCATTGTATTGCATTACAAATACACTGAAAAGTCGTCAACCTTCGTAATATGATGATCCAACAAGGCTAATTTTTTGCTAAACCCTTATCTAGGTTAATAGTTTTGACAACTTAATTGTTCAAATGGTTCAACCTTGGTAGCACCGCTGGTTGGGGCACTCTTTAACCACTTGGAGGTCTCATCATCGAAGCCCACCAAGTGTTGGAACCCCAGACTAGGCTTCCTAGCCCGACGAACCCGGTGAGTGGAAACGGGGGGAGGCCACCACCCCGGGGGATTTAGTCAGGTGCTCTAAGAGGCCTTGAAAACCCCCGGTTAGCAAAAAAAAAAAGGTTCAACCTTATTAATTATGTCATGTATGATGAAAAAATAAATAGTTGGTCTTCAGAAAAAAAAAAAAAAAAAAAAAAAAAGGAATCACCCCAGACTCAAGTTGTTTATATCCCTACCTTACCCCACGACATGTTGCAACCAGCAGGAGGGCTCCATAGTGGAGCATATCAAGTCAAGAATGATGACCACAGTGGTGGAACTAGGAAATTTGCTTCATGGCGCCATGAAAAGGAAAAAAGGATTCTTAGGGTGGGGGGCCAGTCTAGAAAAAAAAAACATAAAACATAAAACAAAACATAAAAATTCCCATATATATAAAAGGGTTTTCTGACAAATCATAGCTATTCATATGTGAGAATTACAACTTATGTTGTATTTAGAATGTATTCATATAAACTGCCTCAAAACAAAACTAAGATTCATCCAATAACTGTATCTGTAACTGTTGAGGTCAACGTCTACTCTCGCTCCTGAGCGGTCATAATTGTGGTCCAGCCCCTGCCCTCACCATAAAACCATTGTTGTGTTGTTTCCCATCACCAATTGATTTTGGAATAAGTGGTAGCTCAATGGGGTGTAAGATCCTACAAGTGGTATAAGAATATGGTAGGTCGGGTGTTCTAGTCATGGGACACGTATTTTACGAGTTGCGAAGCAGAAGTCGCGACGGGTGTACCGTTGTGGGAGAGATTATTGAGGTCAACATCCAGGTTAATTAGTAATTTTCTATATTATTGAGAATAATATTAAGGGTTCAAAGATAGAAAAAAACAAGAATGCATTTATGGGTTGGACATCAAATATAATGTGGAGATTCCTTCCCAAATTCTAGATTTAAATTTTTGTAGGAACTTGGGGGATTCACTTTAAAAATTTGTACAAGTGATTCTTTTTTATTAATACTACCTCGGGTACATCTAATATAGAATATTGGGGGCTTTGGCCGGAGGTCGCTCAAAGCATAACTTTGTTGCAAACAGTCCACAAAAAAAGGTCATGCAGCCACTCACACTTTCCACTACATAAAATGTCTAATTTACATTTTCTTTAAATCATATCCAATGATTGGTGGGATATCCCTCTAATAATGGTCAACTACCATTTCATTGGCCACGATTAATGGAATCTCATCAACAAGATTTTCAAATAAATTATAAAAATAAATAAATAAATTTCAAAATAACGCAAATAAATTTTAAAAAATGCAATAGTTTATAAAAACACAATAAATTTAAAAAAGAAGCAAAAATTTCAAAAGAACGCAGATAAATTTCAAAAAATGCAAATAAATTTCAAAAGATCCAAATAAATCTCAAAAAATATAAATAAATTTAAAAAGATGAATATCAATTTCAAAGACCCACACAAATTTCAAAAGATCTAATTAAATTTCATAAAATGTAAATAAATTTGAAAAGACGCAAATAAATTTCAAATGACATAAATAAAATTAAAATATGCAAATAAATTTTAAAAAAGGCAAATACATTTGCCAAAACTAAGATTAACAAATTTAACAAATTTTAAAAAAATTTACCAAAAACTCAAGTATTTTTGTCAAAACTTAGTTAATTTATTTTAAAAAATACAAATAATTTCAAAAGACACAAATAAATTTAAAAAATACAAATAGATCTAAGAAAATACAAATAAATTTGCAAAAAACACAGAAAGATTCGTTAAAAAACTTAGTTAAAAATTTTAAAATGGAGATAAATTTGTCAGAAACTCAGATATATTTTTCAAAAACTCAAATAAGTTGCCAAAAACTCAGATAGATTTATTCAGAACTCAGATAGATTGGTTCAGAACTCAGATAAAAATAGCCAAAAACTCAAATAAATTTGATTCAGAACTTAGATAAATTGGCGCAAAACTCAAATAAATTTGACAAAAGATGAAAAACTCAGATAAATTTGGCAAAAACTCAGATAAATTTCATAAAAACTCAAATAAATCTGATAAAAAAACATAGATTTGTCAAAAAAGGCGGCCCCGCTGCTATTGCGCCACCACCTTACTCTAGGAAGAAGGAAGGCAGCCGAGCTGCAATCTTCACCTCCGGTTACAGAAGCCAGAGAAACAGGTTCTTCCGGGATCGCCGTCGCCGGACTTACTACGTGTCGCCTGAGAAGGAGCATCGCCGCACCGCTGCATAAGTCTTCGCTGAAGAAGACAGCTACTGATACTCGTCTTTGGTTCCATAAACCAGAGATCGTAAGTTCCAGAAACCAGAGAGAGAGAGAAAGAGGGAGGAGGAGGGCGACGCGTGTGGGCGCAAGGAGGAAACAGAGGGAGAGGTGGAGAAGAAGGAGATGAGGAGGAAGACAGGGAGGGAGCGGAGAAGGAGAGAATGAGAGGGAAGGGAGGCGCAAAGACAGAAAGGGAGCAGAGAGACGAGGAGTGGAAAGAGGAAACCTAGAATGAGAGAATGAGAGGGAACAGAGGCGCGGAGAGGGGGCGAGAGAGGGCAGGGAACGGACAGGAAAAGGGAGCAGAGAGGGGGCATGAGATTAAAGAGGGAGATAGAGTGGAGAAGGAGAAGAGGAAGAAAACGGGGGAGACGGGTGCAGGTGGGTGCGGCAGTGTCCCCCACGTTTCGACGACTCCCGCCCCAATGTCTCCTCCCTCGTCCCCAATCTCGCCCTCAAATCGGCCATCCTCTGCTGGAACTGAAGACAGAGGAGATGATCCACAGAGATTCGAAGATTCAGATCTGGATCATTCGTCATCACAGAACAGACGATGAACAGAGGATCCAGATTTTCCTGGCCGTAGAATGACCCCAGACTCGCTGCTAGAGGCTGAAAAACTTGTCTTCTCCTTCTTTGATCAGTCTACTGCAACAGACCCGAACCTCTTTTCTTCTTCGAGGTCTCCGAAGCCCCGATCAGTGTGGCCCAACAGAGATCGGAAAAGACCCGGAATCCTTCCAACAATCGATCCTTGTCTATCTCCTTCTCGTTGCAGAAGAAAATGGATAATATAAATTTTGAAATTTGAAATTTCAAAATTTTATACGTAAAATGGTTGAAAGGGCAAAGTAGTCCTGAAAAATGAGAACGTATGGACGCAGGGACCTATGGCTACAAACAGTCTAGCTATGTGGACCAGAGGCCTTAAATATTTTTTGCCTAAACTGGAGGCTGGATACATTCCATTATAGGGACCTTTCGCTAATTTTGCCTAAAATATTTGGGCTTTAAAATCAAGACCAAATAGATAATAAATCTCATTTTATCGGGTGAGGTCAATGCACCCCTCACACATGCTGCATGTAATCTATTTAAAGAACACTATCAAGAAGGCAATAGAGGATTCACTCTTAGAAATGTTGCAATTATAAAGGCAAGCGATCGTACATGTACAAGGAATGTTATAAAGACAAGCCTTTTTAGAAATCAAAGGATGATTCTTAGTTGAGGACATCCTACCCTAAATTTATAAAGGAAAAATAAGAACTGTTTTTCTTTTTCCCTTGATTTGACATAAAATAATTCACGTAGATTTTGCACGCTTAATCAATGGGAATGCACAAAATTCTTACTAGTTTGGAAGATTGACAAATCAAGAGCTCAATGAGAAAGGCTAGGCTACCAACCGGCCATGACAGTTAGAGTTGAAAACCTTGAATGTGAGAACCATGCATTAAATTCATTAAATATTAAGGCCCTTAATTAGATGTTTAATATCATCAGTCAGTCCCTCAACTTGATTAGTTTTGAATTCATTATATAGATGTAATATGGATGCAAGTAGCAAGAATTGATATGAAGAAATACGATTTGATTCAATGATTTGGTGTATATAGGATAGACTAACATGATGCTACAAAATTAATTTACACGACACTAACATAGTTGAAACTTGAAGTAAAGCTTTGATGGTGGTAGTGGTGGTGGTGGTGATCATGATGTGGGGTAGTGGTGGTGGTGATCATGATGTGGGTGCCAAATCCAAGGATTCGAGCATTTAGATATTGCCAGCACTTGCAGGAAAACTTATCGGTTCTGAAACTGGTGTAAACATTTGGGTGGAATGCCGTAGTTTGAACTTGGAAAGATGAAATTAGTGAAGGAACACGCCTGGGCATATAAAACAACAAAAGATGTAAGGACGTCACTTTTTTCTAGAAAGTGTGTTTCCAAAGTAAAATTTACTACGCATCCATTGTTCCATGTGCGTTAAAATTCAAGGAAGATGCTTGGTGCTTTTCTAGAAACGGAGATTTTCAAATACTACTGTTCATAGCTTGAATGCAAAAATTCCCCACTCAGCTACTCAAGAGAAAGTCTTCGTACTATCGGTGGAACTCACCGACTTTTCGGTGGTTGTTAATATTTTCTTATTTTACATTCATAATCAATTTAACGGTGGATGCAACTATGTTGCAATAATACTTGATAAAGGCGAATACAAGAAGGGGATACTAATCATTTCACTCGGCAAATTTATGTGAGATTCCTACGTAATCTTGTCGGTTCAACCTTGTTAAATCTGAAATTAACCATTAAGCAATGACGCGGAATAATGGTGTTTGAGGAGACTGCCTGTTTGAACTCAAGATTGGGAGGTGTTTGGCCCCACCAAGATCATGATGCAAATAATCTGCCCAAAGAAAAAAAATAGAGAGAGAGATATACAAACATTTGGTTAGCTATCAACCAAAATTTGCGTCTGCCTGAAAATGTGTAACACCTTACACCCTGCATATGAGAGTCTCCAATGCACGTATGTGCCTTAATTATTGTGCCTGGTTCGCAATTGTCGAAGTTGGTGGACTTATTTGGCATTTTATTTGGTATTTTTTTTTTTTAAATACCAGCCAAGATGGTTTGACCCTTCCGTTTGGTAATTTTACATATAAAATAAAGTGTAATAAAGCATCAAATGAAGAGAGATAAAATATAATAGGGTTATGATGGTATCTTAATTTTAGTTGTTTGGTATGTATTCTTTTTTACTTTTTATATAAAAAAGTGGAGTTTTTTTCTCTTTTAGTGGAGAAATAAAGTTGTTTTTTTTTTTACTTTTTTGAAAAAAGATAGAGGAAATTTTAAATTAAAATGCTATTGATGGGACCCCTTGTATGAAAAATAAAGACTTTACTTAATTTTTACTAATCTAGTAAAGTGTCAAATAAGTCTACCTAGCTAGTACCTATACACACAATAGACCCCACTAAAGTGGGGTGATTCTCAGTAAGCTGCGGAGAAGACTACCAAGCTAGTACCTATACACACAAGGAAAAAGACAGCTTGCATATACATAAAAAAAGATAACACAAAAAAGGAAGAGGACATAGGGATTGAATTATATGGTGTAATTCCTACATTCGGTTTTTGTTAATAGGCATGGTATTCTGTAGTACCCACGTACCCCATGTTGATTGCTTCATTCAAAGGTGCAATCCTGCCATAGATTTATATAATTGCATTTTAAGGGCCAATTTGTAATGATAAATTTTTTTTTTTCATTAAAAGCTAAAGTGTGTTGGGCTCTGATAGCACTTGGCATGGACTCGGTGACAGAGTCTTTTTAGTGAGTATTTCTTTTCACTAGAAGGTAAAGTACTTATTTTCACAAGAGTCTTGTCATAAACTATGTGAGAGAGGTGGGAGTTCTCTCTCCCGTGCTGTCGGAGTTTTCGTAAGGAGAGAGGCTGTGAGAGCGAGATTGAGATCTATGAGGAAAGAGTAGGCCAAGTGTTAAAGGATTTGAAATCTTTCTAATGAGTTGCCTAATTTCTTTATACTGAAATTGAACGGAACGCCCATAGTCCCGTGGACGTAGGCGAATTTGCCGAACCACATGAATATGTATCTTGTGGATTGCTTAAGGTGATTGTTTAATTGATCGGTGGCGTGTTTGCCTTAATAATTCTTAACAAGTATGTATCAAAAGAAAGGAATAATGCATGGGCTACCAAAAGAAAAGAATAATACATGGGCTAAAAGCTCCCAAAATACAGCAAGAACCGACGACCCAAAAGGTAGGCACAAAAAATGTAAAAAAGGTTAATGTACAAGAAGCCCTCAAAAACAAAAGGGTAACCGAAAAATACAACCTACAGCGCAAAAGGAGAGCAAAAACAGGGACACAAAACTCTACAAGAAGCCCTACAAGATGCTGAGCATCCAAATTGAACAAGGGGAAAATTAAAGAGAAACCTGGTGTTAAGAAATCTGAGTTACCAAACTGAGTAGAATTTGACAACATCATACATTGCGGAGCAGATTCTACTCATCAATTTCTGACAAATGAATGATGCTGTCAAGTTCTACTCAGTTTGGTAACTCAGATTTCTTAACACCTGGCAGCCTGCATTGTTGAGCACCCAAACCCATAAGTGCTTGGCAAAAGAGCAGTCAAAAAGAAGTTGCAAATCAGTTTCATTCTTGGCAAAGTTTGATGGAACCAGATGACTGAAGCCCAGGAGCCTCAGCATCCCGTGAACGAATGCAATTCCAAGCTGTTTTATGAGACAGGGTACCATCAGAGGAGCCTTCCCAAACCAGCTTATCCGGGACAGCAGTGTTGGACAAGGGGCCAGACCCAGGAAATTCTCCGTGGGGGTCTCTATGTAAAAGAAATAGTGGGGAAAGGGCAAACGTAAAACAAATATATTAGTTTTCAGAATTTGTGGCGGGGCTCTAAAGAATTTTGAAGTTTTTTTTAGGCATGGGTGGGGCTTCAGCCCCCATACCCTTGAACTTGGGCCACCCTAAGTTGGGCGGTTGGAGAGAGTGAATTTATGAAGGTAGGGTCTCAAGTATAGTGGCAAATAGGCTGGAATTGAACCATAAGCCTTTTGAGATGTTGGAAGAGACAGCAACAACAATTGAGAAGGAGAATTGAGGGAATGTAAGAGCGTATTTGTAATGAAATAAATGTACATATGAAATCATATCAACTGATCTCATCTCGTGGGACAAATTATTAAAGAGGTATAGGGTGAAAGATGTAAGATAGCAATGTAAATGGAGCTTTGCTTTCACCGAATTTGAATGACTAGGAGGGTGATGGATGAATATACATTTTCCACCTTTCCTTGCTTCATTTTCATTCAAGCAAGATCATTTGTTGGTCATTTTTTAATATTTACCTTTGATTATTCATTTTTAATAAGAATTGGTAAATAATTCAATTACTTGAAACAAACGGGCCTTAAAAAAGCATTCACCTCTTGTGTAGCCCAAGAAAGGCCCAAAAAAAAAACACACTATAAGAAGGATAATAATAACAAAAAGGAAAAAAAAAACCATAAACAACTACAATAATAGTAATAATATTTTTGAAGATGTTCTAAAAAACCACAAAAAAAACATTTTGCAGAGAGGGTTGTTGATGCATGGTAAAATGTAATGATGAAGATATGGAAAAATTTGAAGATGGCCTTTTAAGTAAGGAACATATTTGTTCACCCCAGGCTGGCTAGTATGATCTGGCGCCTAATTTGGAGAAGAACTTCCACTCAAGCATGGGCTCAGTTTAAAGCAATTAACCTTGCTTCCAGATGACTAATTGCTTCTCCATTATTGAATCTGATATCCACCTTCTCTTTCATTACCCTTTTGCCATTTCTCTTTGGACTCAAACTTACCACAAGTCACATTCAATGGATCTGCTCAACTCTCAATCTTCTCAGCTCCTGAAATTTGGAAAGTTCTATCTATTGACAGAGATGACATTGGAAGCAAAGGTATGGAAGCATCTTCTTTCAAATAATCTCCATCATATGGAACTTAAGGAATGCTTCAATTTATAAAGGCAGCACACCAGTCTGCCCCTTCATCCTATTTTGATTACTCTGGGTCTGGGAGCAACAAATCCCTGATTTTTTGAAGAAAGTACCTGTACATTTTCAGTCCTCTGTTTTGTTTAGTTCCGGAAGGATTTTTGGTGTTAGCCTTTTTGGCCTTTTGGGGGCTTTTGGGCATGTATCCTTTTTCTCCATAATACAAAATTTACCATTTAGAGAAAAAAAAAAACTATTGTACCAAATTTCATTTCAATCGGAAAAGGTGCCAAATGAATTTTCTTTTTCTTTTTTCATTTTTGTCATTTCTAGTAAAATTTGAAACGAGGCACCTACTGAGTCTGAGTTGACTCAACCAATTCGAAAACAACGGTTAGAACCGGACGTGCCCATAATCTCTCGTCTATCCCAGACATGAGCAGGTCTTTGGTAGCTGTAGATCCAATTGTTTGCACACTTAGGGCCATATCTATGTATATCCATCCACATCCCTGTTACACCCCATTTCCGAGTTAATCCTGATTAGTACTAATTAATCGAGCTTAAGGTGGATTAAGCGTGATTAGATAACTTAAATGTGATTAATGATGAAATTGGATCAAATTGATCTCAAATGAATGATTATAAGTTAATGAAGTGATTTGCAAGGCATTAAGTTCATTAAGTTCAGATTAGGCTCAAAGTGTAAATAAGATGAAGAATGGGATTTAAGTTGTAGAATGTGAACCCATGTGTCATTTATTTGAATGTCCCAGCACATTCAAAAGAATCAGGAGTTGTAGCTGTTAAAACATGCCAGAGGAGAGACCAGATGTCCTTCCTCTCAACGTCCCAGCAGAGACTAAGTTGAAGTTTCACCCTTTCTTCATTTTGTTTTCTTCGTTTCTTTTTCTTCTTGAATTCATGTGAGATTAGAAAAAGGACTGTGCAAGTGAGTTTTAAAGAAATTTGGAGATTGAGGTTAGGAGAAAGATTTAAGATCTTCTCTTTGACAAACTATAAGGTGAGGAGCTTAAATATTTCATATGGTGATTAAGTTCTTTATAGTTGTCTACATCTCAAACAATTGTTGGATTTCGTTTTGGTTTATTCTTGGTGTTAGGTATTGGGAATTTTGATCTCAAACCTCAAGCCACAAAAGGGTAAATCAAGTGAAAGGCAAGTACTTACATGTATTTATTATTTATATTGTGTTTGAGTGTTTAGAACTCAAATAGACCAAAAGCCAGAGATTTGGCTTCAGCAAACATGAAGCTCGAACTGAACGAACCGACAGGTTAAACCTGTTGTTTTTCAGTGAAATCCAGCTCTCTGGATTTTGGACTGACGCATCGTCGGTCCACCGATATGATGAGGTCGGTCAACCGACAAGTCAACCGATAATATGAAGACTTAGTTCAGTAAATTCCAGCTCTCTGGAATTTGAACCGATGCATCATCGGTCAATCGACCTAAAGCTCTCAGTCAACCGACAGGTGACCGACGACCTGACCGACGAGGTGCAGAAATGCATTGATTTGAAGCCTAATGTATAAAGGCTGAAACCTGTTAATGTCTAAGCCTTCATAGGTGTAAACTTATTTTTTTCTAAATACATGGTTAACAAATGATATTCATCCCAAATAGTATGTGTATTGGAAAATGACTGTTTCACTCATGTGTTTGGCTTAGAAGTCTGATTAAAATTGGTTAATTGTCACATGAACTTAGTTCTTAACTCATTGAGTGAACTATACTGATTATGAATTGCATAATGAACCATTTCTGCTGCTGCGGATGTTTAAGGTATTCCGGAACCTCGTGGAAGTTAGTGATCTCTGATCAAGGTACTGATTTATTCCATACCATTTGACAACCCTTGAATAAAGAGTGTCCACGTAGATATCAACTTACTGATATTACTGGATCCGTTATTATAAATGAAATGTTATATGAATTGAATTGTTTCAATGGATTATGTGATAGCTAGAACTATCATTACATGTATGTATTTGTTGAACCGTCGTGTTCATGGTATTATGGATGAATGTTACAGGCCCAGATGCCCGTGCCGGTCCTGCCGAGGCCGCGCCGCCAGCGGAAGATGCCCGCCCGATACCTCCAAGAGGTTTAATCGAGTGGATCTGATCCCGGAGTGCGAATGAATAATTTTGGAATGTATATAGTTTTGGAATGTAAGTGCAGTAATTGAGGCGGAAGAGCCTGTCTATTAGATATTTTGGTCTGGAAAGAGGCTGTGTTGCTACAGTTCTAAATGTCTGAAATCGTATTGATTCTAACCTGACTTGCATAACTCTTTTAAGTTTGGCCAAGGGCAGTACCCTGTAAAACCTAAGCAACAAATGCCTTGCACATCTGGCTATTAAAGAAGCCACCACTATTGATGACAACAATATGATGATAATGATGATGACCACGACGAAGCAACGACCATTATTGACGGTGATGATAACGATGAAGTAGGAAGGAGGAGGACAACGAACAACGATGTTGATGATGGAGGAGCAACTAAATCTATTGACGAATATCACGATGATGAACTGACCTGTGGAGCCTAACTTGTAGATTGAAAGGCCTATACATGTAAAGGGGGTGCAACAATTGAGAGTAGGGCAAGCTGGGCTGGGTTTTGTTGTTTGGTGTTGAGGGGGGTTGTTTTGAAAGGTCTAATGCAGGTATAAGGGTATAATGGGTGACCGCCTTCAATCCGTGCATGCATAAGATGTGCAGCAATAGGCAACCTGTGGCACTTATCTGGTAGATCAGTCTAGTGTGGAGAGGTTTCAACAGGTAGCCCTGTTGGTGAACAATGGGCGAGAGCCTGCAGGGCCAAGCTGGGAGATCACTGGACACGGCACGAGCCCTATGGGGTCCACTTTTTTTTGGTAAATGCCTATGGGGTCCACTTGTAGATCAATTTAGAGGGAAAATATCAGTTTAGATGGGGATTGAAAGGGTGAGAGCTTTGTGGGGTCGACCTGGTAGATCAGTCGGTCCATTGGGACTTGTGTTGGGGGTGCAATTGAAATATTTATGCATGTATATATGGGTGTGGTCCAAAAATCAACTTGATTGGAGATAAATTGTTGGAGATATCAAACCCCAAAAAAATCAAGGATGAGGGCACAATTTTTTAGGCCAAATCTAATAATGGTTACAGTCCAGATGAGTGTAAAATTGGATCTGATAACAATTCATGTGGGAACAAGGGGTTGGTTTATGGTAGTTTCTCTACTGGCCAAACAATAGTGGTTTGACCGAGTTTGTGGTAAGAAGCAACAGCAGGCGTGTTGCTGCTATACAGTAATTGAGGCGGAAGAGCCTGTCTATTAGATATTTTGGTCTGGAAAGGAGGCTGTGTTGTCTGATTAAAATTGGTTAATTGTCACATGAACTTAGTTCTTAACTCATTGAGTGAACTATACTGATTATGAATTGCATAATGAACCATTTCTGCTGCTGCGGATGTTTAAGGTATTCCGGAACCTCGTGGAAGTTAGTGATCTCTGATCAAGGTACTGATTTATTCCATACCATTTGACAACCCTTGAATAAAGAGTGTCCACGTAGATATCAACTTACTGATATTACTGGATCCGTTATTATAAATGAAATGTTATATGAATTGAATTGT
The DNA here is from genome assembly GCA_012931725.1 of Litsea cubeba. Classification (NCBI taxonomy): domain Eukaryota; kingdom Viridiplantae; phylum Streptophyta; class Magnoliopsida; order Laurales; family Lauraceae; genus Litsea; species Litsea cubeba. The sequence continues at coordinate 11,078,526 of CM022953.1, forward strand.
TTCAATGGATTATGTGATAGCTAGAACTATCATAACATGTATGTATTTGTTGAACAGTTGTGTTCATGGTACTATGGATGAATGTCACAGGCCCAGATGCCCGTGCCGGTCCTGCCGAGGCCGCGCCGCCAGCGGAAGATGCCCGCCCGATACCTCCAAGAGGTTTAATCGAGTGGATCTGATCCCGGAGTGCGAATGAATAATTTTGGAATGTATATAGTTTTGGAATGTAAGTGAAGTCCCCGTATAGTATTAAGTATATACGGTGGTTGACTTCATTAATGAACATAGAACTAAATGTTTATATTGGATTTTACTTTTTGTAAAAGCTTTTATGTCAATGTATATTTTCCGCATTTTTATACATTTGACAGGTTTTGTAATTGATATCCCTTGTGAGTTTCGTATTAACTTTTGTTAATTCGGAATTGACGGGAGTAAGTATGCACTCACGACTCGGGGTTTGTCTGAGCTAATCAAATCTCGGGACCGGGTCGTGACAATCCCCTTACTCGACTCTTGTTAGCTCCATCGAAGGAGAATTTAATTTAGAATGCTAAATTTGTTCTATGTAGGATACATCATCGTTAAAGGCATGTCCCAACTACATTGGAGTTAGTTGTATGAATTTTTTTTCCATTCCGATCTATAATGAGTCAAATCTCTAGATAGGTTACACTTTTTCTAAATTTTAGTGTTGGTCCAAAGCCTAAATAAAGGAGGGTTGCATTTCATAGGTTGACAGCGCCGTTGACAGCGCCCGCATAAAGTTTTGCCATAATCCAAAATGAATTCTTGCCAGAGTACATATAAGGTTTATTTACTATGTCCATTGATATAGAACTGAAAATAGAGAGAAGCCACGGTCAGGCCCAGATATCCACTAAATCATGTCTATACATGAAGTGATCCGGATAGGTATCAAGTACGAAACAGCCCCAGTTCAAGTAATTAGACTTCTGAAGCCCAGGCCATAACCATATGTAAAGTCCTGGTCAGTCAGATATTTAGCCTGATAATAAACTGCTGTGCAAAGTGGCCCATTTATCTGCAAGTATAAAAGCACACTTTCAATGATAAACAAGTAGTAGTCCAAGTAGTGCAATGGAGAACAGGGGTTGCCCAGTTAGTTGGAAACCCTAACGGGAGCAGGTGTTAAAGCTCGTGGGATGGAGTTTCTTACTACGGAAGCAAATATTGTCTCCCAGGAATGGGGTCTCTTTTTAGCAAAAATTAAGTAGTCCAAGTCATTGATCTTCATATTTTCTTAGTCCTTTTTAAAGTACTTCAATGTCCTTTTGCTTGATTTCTGTTGGATACTTCTTGAGAAACCAATTTCCATTGATGTAAGTTAGGAGTGAAGGTTCAATATGATTCTTAGAACTGGAGTAAATAATAGGCGACATGGACCTGACTCACAACGGGGTAGCTAGCAGCACCAAATCCAAACAAAAACCCCCACAGCCAACAGAAGAGAGGAAAATGCTCTTGCGCTTACGGGAGTAACATATATCTCCCACCTGCCAAGCTTCAAAGAGTCCATTGGGAATTCGAAGGAGTTTTCAACTAGAAGAAGCCACTTGAGAGCGATTTATTAATGTAACGAGTTTTTTTATTGGTTTGAGGTTAGTTAAAGCTGAATGGTGTTATGGATTTAATCAATATGCTAAAAGCTATAGGATTTATGGTACGCATCAAATCAAGTCTTATGACTATTTAAGACCATTTTTTTCTTTGGGATAGTTCACACTCTGCTTTAGGTAGCCCTCTTCGCGGCGAAAGTCGGCACTGATATCAAATGTTAAGGACTTAACCAATACGCCAAAAGCCCCTATACTGATGAAACGCATCAAATCAAGTCTCATAATGATTTAGAACCGTGAAATATGACTTGGTGCATTGTCTTGCCAAAGGTAGGAGCAAGCATGGTTTAAAATCTCGGTATCGGTCGCGGTATCGGCCGGGCCGAAAAACCGATACGTCGCGGATATCGTCGCGGATATCGGTCCGTCGCGGTCGTCGCGGTGTGAATTTTTTTTTAATCCAAAAAATTTCGCAAAAATATTCAAAAAATCCAGAATATTAGAAAATGCTGGAAAACAATATTTTTTTCCATTAGTAACAACAATAAACTAAAATCTCGGTCACCTTAAGTTATGAGTCTTGCCTGTGTCGCTGTTCGCTTTATTCTCCAGTATTTTATATAATGCAACCATTGCTTATGCTCATGATCAATTTATTAGTGTAAAATATAAGAAAATAAAGATAAGTAGATAACAAACATATCAATTATCATTTAATACTAACTCAATCATCAAATAAGTTGTGAAATTCATGACCATGAAGATAACATATTAAAATCTGAAATATGATAGTGATATAGATAAATCATAAAGCACTTGAGCATCAAAAGGTTCATGGTTTACCTGAAATTAGAGGGGACTATAGAGTAGAAATTAGAGAGAGATTGATGAGTATGAGTGTATGATAGTTGATAGATTGACAGCCTAATACCAAGTGGAGTGTCGCCCAGGCTCAATATCATCATCATCATTTCTTCGGTTTTGGTTAAAAAGATATGCTCCATACTGTTGTGCAGCACTACCATACCCATGACCATATTCAGATTGTTGTTGATAAGATGATGAAGATGAACTATCTTGATCCCTTGTAGATTGTTCTTGGTAATTGTGCACAAATGGTATGTAAAAGCCATGAGGGGTATATAAAGGTCGTTGGGGATCATGTGGTGGTGGGGGAAGCCTCCCTTGCTCAATTAATAGCTGTTTGATAGACATTATCGGTGTTGGTGAAGGGGGTACCCAATTAGGGTCATATGAATAATTCATATGCTGTCCATACATGGCACCCTGTTGGCCAACATAACCCCCTTGATGACCATGAGTACCTTCCCCCACTCCTTGCCCAGCGCGTCACCACTACTCCCTGTCTGTCCAACATGTCTGACATAGCCACGGCGAGGATCTAACTCGGTAGCAGCAGGAAAATGCTCAACTGTCTCATAAGTGACATGCTCATCATCTCTATAATGACCCTCATCCCCGGGAGAGTCAGGTGGGATTCCTGCTGATGATGAAGAAGTAGAAATACTTGACTCACTCTCCTCGTCCACGTCCTGTCCCATTGGCTCACTTGTATCAGGCGCGCGCCCCTGTTGCATTGTCAAGTTTATTTCTTCCAACCTTTCTGAGGCCCTCACTGGCTCAGGCCTATCCCCAGTCAAGTCCTCCATCAACCCCTCTAACTCTGTGTCTTGGTCTAACAATGATTCTTCTTGTTCCTCCAGCCATTGACCTAACACAGTATCCTCTTCTGAAAAGATATAGTCCAAATTAATTGGACAAAAATAATCCCGGTGATCTTCAAACTTTCTTCTCCTTCTATTTCTACTCCGGAGCCTGAGGTTGTAGTGGATGTAGACCAATTCATTAGCTTCAGCATTGTTAATCTATTTCTTGGTCTTGTGTGGATAAAGGAGAAGGTGCTCCGGTTTCTTTCACAATTGGAAGACGATGTTGTTTGACTAAGGACTTTAATAGCAATCATCCTTAGTGCAGGAGCACTCTCTCCATAATTCAACCACCATTCAGCTGAAAAAAAAAATAGAAATGATATTAGAGTCAATAAAATAACAATAAGTCCTTGAATAATATGTAAATGACATTACAAATTTACAATCAATACCGGGATTGGTCTGTGTGATAGCTCTCTGCGCAGTCGTCGTTCCAAAGCTTCCAGCACGTACATTGTATATATCAATCTGAAGATATTAACATAATAAAATAAATTGGAGAAATGACAATGTTATACTTTTTCCCTTAATTAGCCTACTGCCTACCTGATTAGTAGCCCAAACGGCTTCATCTGTATTCGCTGCCAGTCTTTCAATTACATTTTTTAATCCCAAACGGATTTCATCAGATATACGTCCATCCGAAAATTGTGGATTAAAAAAGTATCCTGTAAAAGTACCAATGAATTTTAGTCAATGATAAATTAATATAGTGAGGCAAAATTGAATGCAACAATTCAAATATTAAAGGAAACAGCCTTTACTTACCAGCAGTGTGTAAATCATGTTTCAATTGTCGTCCCCATCGATCGTCGATGATCTTCCAATACTTTTTGTAATATCTACAATCTGCTTGAATAGCTAGCTTTGATCTCTCCATGGCCTCATGTAAGAAGCCCATTGTTGGCTTATCATCGCCATCAACCAATCGAAGAACCTTTATTAGGGGATAAAAACATTCAAAACACCCTTCACATGAGGCCAAAATTTATTGGACTCAATTGTTTTACACACTTCTATTGTAATGGGACTTGGTCTCTTTCCCCATTTTGAATTCATGAACTCTTGTGATTTTATTAATTGCAGAAGTCCTTCTCTATACTTGTAAACACTTTCGATAGCAATAAAGTGGGTGGCAAATCTAGTGATGCCAGGGCGCAGTAGTTCATGGTTGTCTGTATGTGTTTTCATCATGGAAATGAGTCTATATGACTGATAAAAAAAATTGGTGATCTGCTTTATCTTACCAATCACTTGCTTCATGACTTTTCCTTTTTGCAATATCTTCAAGCATTAAATCCACACTACACCAAAATAGGATATTAGTAACGCTCAAGATTTTTGGTAAGTAACGGTTTTTAAGTGTAACTAATTTCCTAACGTTTTATGGGCGTTAACATTGGTTTTAAAGTGTTACATTAATTTTACTCGATTTTATAATTATTTTGTTACGGTATATTCATATTTTCCTAACGTTTTATGGGCGCTAATAAGCCGTTACTTACCAACAAAAATAGATTTTGACTACCAATCACTACAACAATTTGCAATTTGCACTTTTACCGGCATTTTTTGCCGGCGCAATCAGTTAACGCCGAGGAAAGTAGGACCTTTGCCGGCGAACACTGCAACAATTTGCACTTTTACCGGCGTTTTTTGCCGGCGCAACCATTAAACGCCGGGAAAAGTATACCCTTTTCCGGCGAAAAATCTTCTTTCGCCGGGAAAAGTTACGTTTTTCCCGGCGATAAATTTTTGCCGGCAAAGGTTCCATTTTTCCCGGCTATTTACCTTTTTTGCCGGCAAAGGTCAATGTTTTCCCGGCATTATTTTATTTTCGCCGGCAAACGTCATTATTTTCCCGGCATTCCGTTTACTTCGCCGGCGAAGGTCTGAAAATTTCGCCCGCACAAATGATCGCGCCTTTTTTTTCTCAATATGTTTTTTTCCCAAACCCCTTGTTCGGCCAGCTATTTTCCCTTCGTAATTCTCAACCATCTCGCCTCCATCCCTCTCTTGCCCTCCCAGCTCGCCTCCATCCCTCTCTTGCCCTCCCAGCTCGCCTCCATCCCTCATCGAAGATCGAGACGATGGACGAAGGGACGTCGGAGACAGAGCCGCCGAGGACGAAGATCCGGGGGCCGAGGACGGCGCAGGCGGAGCCGGTGGAGGGGAAGGGTGGGGGAGGGAGGGGGTGGAGCCTCTTAGGTTTTGGGGCGCGTGGGTCGATGAGGAGCCAGTGCGCCGGTTCTCTCCCTCCCTCCCTCTCCCTCTCACTCTGCACTGGGCCCTCGTGCGCGCCGACGACGACTATGCCTCCGAGACCGACGGCGAGGCCGCCTCCAAAACCTTAAACCTTGCCTCTCGCCCATGAATTCTGCTCTCTCAATCGACCTTGGCACCCGCGATCACCACCGGCAGTTGCCTCTTCGTCTCCTCTCCCCGACCTGCATCTCCTCACCACCGGTACCAATCCCCAACTTCTCGTCTTGTTTTCAATTTTAACCGTTATTTATGATGATTTTATTTTTTGATTTGTTACATTGGAATCTTGTATTTCTTTGGGGTTTGATTTTGGTTTCCCTCCCTCCCTCCTTTTCTCTCTGTGTTGGCTTGGATTTGGATGAGTTGTGGGCTTGGATTTATTTGGTTCAGGCTAAAAGTGTGGAATGGAGAATGTGAGTAGTGGGATGGTGGGTTTGCAGTGACAGGAATGGAGAAGGTGGTTGTTTTTTGGGTGTCAACTTTTCAGGTTGGGTTTGGTTATGGCTTGGATGGTTTGGGTTGGTTGGGTGATGTGTTGTGTCGATGTGGAGGCAGATGATGGGGTTTCTGTGTGTAAGGCTCATTCGATTAGGATGGACTCTGGGTGTTATATGTTGACAAGATCAAGTTTCTCATGAGCTAGTTATATAAGCTGAATTGTCCTATGTATCTATTTTTGCTTGTTTTTTTTTAAGTTTTGTGTTGTTTGCATGAACTGGAAAAGAAATGGGCTTTTGATCTTGTATGTTGACAAGATCAAGTTTGGTTTCAGTGATTGTGCTTTCTTATCCTAATTAGCACGAACATCAAATGTTTGATGAAATGCTACGGGATTGTCTAATGTTATTCCAGCGTAGTGAACATATTAGAGTGATTTTGCTTTTCATGTTTCGACATTTAAATTGCAAATGGAAGGACTAAATTTAGGTTCCTTTGAATGTTAGCAAAGCTGTATTGTAGTTAAGAAAAAATTACTAGGATTGATACTATTCTGTGATGTAAAAAAGAAAGAAAAACATACTAGAATCTAAAGAGTGGTGTTTTATTTCTTTCTTTCTTTCTTTCTTTTTTTACTCATTGAGTGGGCTCTGAGTTGGAAGTTAAAAAAGCACCGGCACAGTTAACTAGCAGGGCTTATTGGGCCTTGAGAATAGAGAGAATTCTTGACCTTAATGAAGTTGGTAATTCTTATCATAGATGTTGGCATGTGTTTCACCATAATCTAGATGCTTGAACAAACACTCACATGTTTTCCTTTGTTAGTTCATTTCTAATTAATCTTATTTTTTAGGAGATCCAAGTATAACTCTTTTAGCCTACCTAGATTGATGACGATGGCGATGATGATGATGATGATAAAATGGGTTTGACTGGTTAAATGATATGAAACCATTAAACCACTTGTTTGATGTTGTGCATGAAGGGAGAAATTCCAAGTAATTAAAGTCATTGGTACATTAATGAAAAAAGAGAAGAAGGAAGTTCTACATGAAAATTAAAAGTGTTAGAAAAAAAAGGCATCAATCAATCTTTGGAACACATTTCTCATTCTGGTTTGTTTTTAGCTTGGATAAGACTGGGGAAATCCTTTGCCATGTAAATTACCCTGAAGTAGGTCCTGTTGAATTATAAGGCCATGAAGGAGAAGTTACTACTGTAGATTGGTATGTATTTAGTAGAAAGATAGTCAGCCAATGCATTCTATGTTTTCATGAACTTCATTTTTTTTCTCTCTGAACGCCTTGCAGTTTGGGAGTTAGAGATAGTACCATTCCTTTTAATAAATGAAGTGCAGTCAACTTGGGTGAGTTTTCAAACCTCAATGTCAAGGGAGAATCCCTAAAACATCTTTCTTTCTTTAGAAAAAAATCGAAAGAAAATAATGTTATTCTTAGGTAGTTTTTTTCCCTTGGGAATATTTTTGCTTTGGATATAATGTTTCTTTTTTGTTTTCTGGGTTTGTTGTTCATGGCTTTTGCTCTGTTTTGGTTTTGTCCCTTTTAATCTTTTTAGGGGCTTTTGATGATGAATCAACACTTGCACATGCATATAACCCGGCAACTCTTAAGTACTGTGGACAGGACACTATCATCATATTTCTTGTAAGATTTTTTTCATGAGCTCTTTTTTAACTTGAGTTCTGTTGGTTTTAAGTGAAATAAGGATAAGATTACTGGGAGATTTGGTTTCTTAAATGATATGTTAAAGTAGGCATCTACATTTCAGGAAGAGATCAAAGAAATGGAAGGACAATCAAAAGAATAATATATTGAAGATAAGGTACATATGACTACTACTTTTGTACCAAGAAGTACTTTGGATCCTAAAGCCCCTAGGTGGTCTTCAATGCCATGAAGTATAGGGGCCCGGGGGAACCAGCACAATTGTTTCTTTTCACATTTGCAGGTTACATATGTATGCATGGCATGTCAATTCATCATGTAGTGTCTGGTTTTACACAACCCCTAGAGACTAAATTCATTGACTAAATTCATCATGTCATTGTTACATGGCCTGAAGTCTATATCACTAAATGATACCAAGGTGCTTGCTAGAACCATCAATATAGCTTATCCAATTTTTTTCTCAACTGTTTGGATGATTACCAAGAGATGATGACTAAAAAGAAGGTGAAGGGCCTTCGATGAAGAAATGAAGCTGTAGAGTTAAGATGGTGGTGATGGTTTTAGAGGCATCTGCTACCATGGTTGTATAGCATGTCAATTCTTTGGACTTGGGCTGGGCACGGCCCGTGGGGGTGCCCCTAGAGCCAGATTGGGAGTGTACAAGGTGTGCTGGAGTGACAACCTGATCACACGGTGCACAGAAGCTGATATACTGATGGCCTACGATGACGCCATCTCTGATGGGGTCCACGTGATCTCGGCCTCCATTGGGTTGACCCCACCACTGATGTCCTTCTTCTCGTCCAGTTCTGATATTGGATCATTCCACGCCGTACAGATGGGTGTATCTGTGATCTTCTCTGCTGGGAATGATGGGCCTGATCCATCTACGGTCCAAAATGTTGCGCCGTGGGGCACATGTGTGGCTGGATCGACGGTCGATCGCATGTTTCCAACTCAGATCCTGCTGGGAAATAACATCTCTATGATGGTACTCTGCTTTTTTCATTTTTTTTTCTTTCTTTCTGTTTTATGGTACTCTGTTTCTTTCACTGATTCAATTTGAAGTTTAGCATGACCATTGGTATAAGGAATTGTAATGGAGGGGAGTCTGGGCCAAGGGAAATCTGAATTTTGAATAGGCCCAAATTCAAGGTCCAACCAGGTATCATGTTCGACCTAGCCAGAATGACAAGAGCATATGAAATCTATGCTCTGGAATGTGGAGGGCTCATTTGGTTGCATGGATTTGAATTCCTATGAAGTATGAATTCATGGTAAAATAGGTTCAATAGGTGAGGAGTGAAGAAGGAGGATATTAGATGGGGCCTGACTTTGCAATAATTTAATTTACTAGTGGGGTCGCTAGGTGATGTTTTCTACCAAAAAATGAGATTATTTGATGGTTATTATTGAGTTTTCACCTTTGCTTTTCTAATTTTAGTCAAATTATTAGAAACCCATTTGTTAGAAGAATTCATTTCCATGCAAACAAATGGGCCCAGGATTTGTCTATAGAGATGGCTTCCAAGGGCGAATGAATGATCTTCCATGGTTCCATGTTAATATTCTCTGTGGTTTGAAGTGAAAGTATTTTCTGGACTTTTGTGGAAAGCAAAGTCAAACCCAAGAGGTGAAAAACCATTTTCTTCAATTTTGTTCAAGAGGCAGAAACAAATTTCACCTCGAAATTTGTTTTTGCTGCACCGATCGAGCAGGAAAAACCACAAACTGTAAAATAGAAAATATTCACTTTTTTTTTTTACTGGGAACATGAAATCACTGTAGAAATAAAATGGGATGAAAACTGTTGATCACAAAAATTTTGAACCTGATCTATACGGTATTTCATCTTGATCAAGCTATGACATTAGAATGACATTATAATTACTTGATAAATAAATTTTAGAAATTGAGTAAACCTAAAATATAGTTAAGAAGTCCTACAAAAATTTAAAGTTTCAAAAAATAATATTTCGTTTTAAAAAATAATATTTCTTTTACCCTCTCCCCCTCTGAAAGGCATGTTCTAACTGTGGCCCATGAGCTGCTGTATATGATCGCAATCTACTGGTGGGAGAAATTTTTCTGAATTAGAGGACCCATTTTCATCCATGTTTTATCTTACTAAAGAAGGAATGCTAGAATAATATATTTTGTTCATGTGTTTTCTTTTTTATTCCCCATCAAAGGCGAAAGACAATTCAGATTTTCCCAAGCAGAACTACCATTGGGCGTTCACCAGCCCCCTCTGTTGCCTATTTCTCCTCCAGAGGTCCCAGCTCTCGATCTCCCAATATTCTCAAGGTAAAATCATCTTCTACTACAAGAAAAAAAAAAGCCTAATCACAACACCACCCAAAATCACAGGTTGCCCCTATTTTGCCTACTTGTGGTGTGGATCCTACATGTTACAATTTACTTGATTTGATTATTTGGTACTTAGGTTTGGACTCTTTGGTATAGAGGTTGCCAGGGTGCTTGGTGGTGGTCTTGTACCAGGTACATTGTTTTCTTCTAAATACTCTTTTTTTTTTTTAATTTTAAGTTGTTGAACTGATAATAATTTTATAGTTTGTAAGCTCCATTAGAATTAGTGTGATGCAATGAATTGTTCGTGCTCAAATTCTAGATCCAAAGAGATATTTCTACATTCGAACTCCATTCCCTATAGCCTACATGTGAACTCCATTTCTTTCTTGTTTTATGTTAATCATATTTGTTTCATCTGATGCATGCTTTCCTTAATACATTCCCTGTAGTCTGTAACTGCTCATATATCTTATCAAAGTTTGATTTAGAAATTTCTTTATGAGGTTGATGTGGCACATATGTTCATTTCTGAAATATTGTTCCATGTAGTTAATATGCGACCATGTAATAATAGATCCAAAGAGAGCAATTCGGAAATTCTATAAAGTACAACATCTATATGCAAAATTATCTGGCCGGTTAAGAAGTGAAGAAGATGAGGTAAATTCGAATTTGGAATATGGCATTTCATCTTGCATTTCTTTTCTGTTCTCCAATGAGACCCATTTACTGTTTATTTTTTTTTCAACAATGTTCTTTGTAATATCTACTTGTCTTTTCCATCTAAAGTTCAAGATATTGAATAATGTTCTATGTGTGGTTTCTGCCTATTCTTCTCATAGCTGTCTTTTCCTCACAGTGTCAGAATAATTGAATTTGGCGCTGTTGGAGATGGGGTTACTCTCAATACATAAGCCTTCCAGGATGCAATCTTTTAGACGGTCAAGGTAGTGTTTGGTGGGATTGGTTTACAACCCACAATCTGAACTACACTCGACCACATCTTGTCGAGTTGATGCACTCAACTGGGGTAGTTATTGCAAACCTAACTTTCCTGAACTCACCATTTTGGGCCATCCATCCTATACTTGCAGGTTTGTTCATCTTCCTTGTTCATTAATTAGGATATTGAAACGTAACAGAAATGCATCCATGTAAATGATACATGGGAGATCTCATAAATTTTTTGCAAATGGAACTAATTGCTAGGTTGGAGCTTTGAGAGTAGGAGCATAGGAATCCTATCACTATGTGCGAGCAGGTATCTCATCCGAATCTTAATTCCTCTGTTTGAAAGGGATATTGTTTCTTTTGATTGTAGATGAAAATTATTTGAAGAGATTGAATAAAATAAATTTGAAGCTTTAACTATGTTTTTTCTATTAAGTTTTAACTATGTATTGAAGCTTATTGCATCTATTAACTAAAGATCATTATGTTTTCGAATGGCCACTGACACTCCATGGCAATAGGAGATACGTCCCTCTGTCATGTTATATAACCTCTTTTATTGCTCTAATCTCACAAAAAAAAAGAAGAAACTGTTGTAAGTCAGTTCTGCTGGAGGTGTTTCATTTTGGGTGCGTTTTTTCTCCTTTAATTTGTTCACTAAGATGAAACTTATTGCCTCTATGAGTGTGTTATTTATTTATTTTGGATCTGTAGGAAGTCATTGTTCAAAAGTTATCATTCTTGGTTTTTCAGTGGTGCTTTCAATAATATTCTTCATCGTGAAGTTTTACCATACAATTCTCGTCAACGCAACCCTTAAACATGATTTACCCAGTGAGTTACATAGACACACACATATACAGCATGTAATATGGTCACCAAAACCCGACTTCAACCCCAAACCTGAACCCAAGTTGAAAATAGTTTTTTCAAACCGAATCAAATCAGTCCCACATCCCCATCAGCTGTTGAATCAAAGCAGGATTTGGTTGTGGTTGCCCCTAATTCAACTGTATTTTATGAAGTTGAGCCTGTTTCCTTTGTACAGCATTGGCATGGAGAAATAGATCTTTTGGTTCTGTACTGGAGTTTGTTTGGTCATCCGATGGAGAATGTGCAGTAAGAGAAAGTACATCAAGGATCAAGATCTTTAGCAAAACTTTCCAGGTCTGAATCCTATCATTATAACTTATAATTGATAATGGTTCATTGGCTAGCTATTGTATTAGCATGATATTAGATGTATGCCACTACTATGTTACATACTAGTGTATTACGTTATATATAAATAAGTATAAATAACTTCCTTTTCTTTCTACCCATTTCGCAGCATTGCTTTGGTCATTACTATCTTATCTGATTCTTACAGTTTTCGAGTTCTACAATTTCATGATCATTGGGTAATTGCATCATTCTTTTAACCCATTACTTCTTGGCTAAAAAAATAAGTTAAAAAAAGAGAGGCCCTCATAGTCATCTGTGTTCTGTTTGATTTGCTTCCTACTAATTTAGGGGCTCTTCATGTTGTGGAATTTGATTCTCTTCTCTCAAACAAACTGTTTGGATTTGTTAGGGTTTCTTCGTTCTTTTTAGATCTCTCCGTTTTTGTGATTTGTGTTTGCTATTGATCTCTTGGAAATGCCAGTTTTATGTTTTGGGGTGTTGGGATGAGCTCATTTTGTGCATTTCTTTGTTGGGGATTTGGCATTTTCCATCCAAGGGCCTGAAAATTCGGCTCGGGTCCACTTGTGGGTTTATATGAGTGAGTTTCTCTCTCGGTATATTCTAAATCTCATATGTTAATTTTATTTATATACCATAAGAATTTTTCCGGCATCTATGTAAGTTTGTATTTGCCCTGATTACAGTGAGTTTGAATATACTGGCGAATGGGTCGTTTGGATGCAGGGGAAGGGAGAAAAGGTGATGGGTGTTGGAATTGAAGGTGATGTGGGTGAAGGTGTGACAGAGTTGCAGAATGTATGAGCAGAGTGTGGGTTTGTTTTGTGTTGGGTTCTATGAGGGTGTTTGCAGTTGGGTTTGGAAATGTGAGAGAGATGGGTGTTGTTTGAGAAAGAAGAGGGATAAAGGTGGTGATGATGAATGGCTGAGATGGCTGTAATTGCCCTGAGATTATGGAACGTGAAAGTGTTTTTTTAGGTGGATAGATACACGAGGAAGCAGATGATGATGTGTGTGGGTTGGTACAAAAGAAGCTAAAGTCTTCATGGGGTTCCTTTTAATGGGGTTCCTAATGTTGTTGAGTCTTCATTTAAGCTAAAGTCATTACTCATGTTGTGTTTCCCCTTGTTTGTATCCACAGGTTGTAGAGAATGTAACGTTTATGGCCGAAATGGTATTGTTTTCTTCACCAAAGTTATTATAAATTTATTTGGATTTCCTTTTTGAGTTTTTTTCCCAGTTTCATTGAACTCGATGTTTTATTGGATGAGAATGACATGAGCTTTAAATTAGGAATTTGACTAAATGGCCTTGGTGGAATCTTGCATCACGTGTTTAGTCCAAAAGGATGTCTTGGTTATTTGGATGTATCTTGAAACATGTATGCCAACATAACACATATATGCCAACACATCAAACATGTTAGGCATTTCAGGTGTGTTTGGATGTATCTTGAACTAACAAAAACAAAGAAAAATGGAATCACTTTCAAATGGGCTGATAAGAGTATACACAGAATAGTATACACATCAACATGGTAGGGAGATGATTTAAAAGCAGAGAAGGTTGAATGGTGTATGACTGATGACGTAGTGGTGAATGACTTTGTAGTGTGTTGGGGCATTGGGTTGTTTATATGAAGTGTTTTTTTGTCATGTACAGGTACTTAACAGGTTGTAAAAAAAAAATTAAATGTCACACGTACAGGGGAGACTATGCCGAAATTTCGAGAAATATTTTACATTAGAAATCTTTACACACTTGGTATATTAAGAATATAGAGACTCTTGGAATGGAGATTGAGACTCCATTTGATTTGTCCCATGGTGTCATTATATTGTTTTTGTTGGGTAATCTGCCTGCAAATGTCTTAACAATTTGAGAGGTTTTTTGTACGAAAGACTTTGAGTAGTTCTTTTGGATTCATTACTCTCTCTCTCTCTCTCTCTCTGTGAATATTTTTGAAAAATGAGTGTTCGTCTTCTTTTTAAGTATCTGAATTTTTAGTTTATAATGCTGATAATTGTTGTATTTGGTACTTAGGTTTGGACTCTTTGGTATAGAGGTTGCCAAGGTGCTTGGTGGTGGTCTTGTACCAGGTACATTGTTTTCTTCTACATGTTTTTATATTCATTTTCATTTTCATTTATTTCGTTTTCATGTTCATTTTCAACTGGCATTTCACTAATGCAAGGATTAATTGAATCCTCTTTGAAACTACTGGAACCATTTTAAATGAGCAGTACTATTCCTTAAATGCATCATGTTCAAAAGTATGCTACTTAATGCCAAACCTTTCTCCAGGTTGTTGGTGTGACTTCCATGGTTCTTTCCACACAGTTACAATGGTAAAGAAATGGAAAGAAATATCTCTTGCATACTGTTCAGTAATAAAAATGCAATGTGGTAGGAAAGCATGTTGTTCTGCCCTTGCATTGCAATAAGGATCTAAATTATTATTGAATGATAATTTAGTTGAGAGCTGCTCCTCAATCTGAATGATAATAAACTTATATTCCCATCTGCCAGGTGAGTCTGCGTGAGGAACTTGGTGGGGTCATTTTTTTTTTTTAAATTATAGGCTTTTAAATTATTTGATTGGATGTAAGTGTGAGATTTCTTGTTAATGTTTGAACCGTGTAAAAGGGCATTTTTATATATGCAGCAGGTTCGGTATTCAAGGGTGGTTTTTGGATAAATTTTTTTTACATATGAAACAGTTTTGTAACGGTTATAAACCGTTACTAATTTGTGCGAATAGCAACATTTAAAAAACGTTACAAAAGATTTCACAACCGTTAGGAATGTTATGAATCAGTAACACAAATTTGGCATGAAAAACCGTTACAAAGTTTACAAAACCGTTACAAATATTTAAGTGTAAAATACTGTCACAAAACTTGCGAAACTGTTACTTTTTTATTTAAAATTATTAACACAAATGAGTATTAAAACCGTTAGGAACTAATTTCAGTAACGGAAATAAAGCGTTACAATTAATGTGTTTGTAACGGTTTATAACCGTTAGGAATGTTTATAACAGATTAGAAACGCCCAAACTGTGACCCAGAAAAACCGTTACAAATTTTTTTAGTAACGGTTTTAAACCGTTAGGTATGTCCTGAAATGGTGTAGTGCCAGGCAATGTGCTGCACATGGAGACCAAAAAATCCTTGGCCTTTGTTTCATAAGCATCATTCCTGCAGCCTTCATGTTTGCAGCATTGTCGGTAACCACCTGAACTATACAATCTGCCCCAACTTCTTCAATCACATCATTCAATAACCTATTAATATATCTTGCATCTTGGATGTAATCAGTTGCATCAACTGATTTGATAAACACCGTGCCCATAGATGAGTAGATTAGAAAATTCAAGAGATGACGATGTGTGATCGTCGTCCACCCATCGCACATTAGTGTGCAACCTCTTTCCTTCCATGCCCAATTGAAAGTTTCCACCCAAGCCTGCAACTCATCATACTCTTTCTCAACACATACATGCCCAATCTCATAAGGGGTGGGTGCCTTTATACCTGGACCATGTTCTGCAGCTGCATCTAACATAGTGGTGAAATAAGGAGAAGATGCCTTGTTGGGTGGAATGCCTCCATCCAAAAAAAACTTCCCAGTAGCTCTCACTAGATTATCTCTTGCTTTACCAAACTTGCCCTTTAGTGCTTTTATGATGCCTGGCTGCTTTGATGTTGGTTTTCTATAAGCAAATGGGTCAGTTGGCCCCACCACATCTGGCCTACGAGGTGCCTGTGTAGGAGGTCTTTCAACCTCCTCAATGTCTGGATCTTGACGGGGTTGTTTATGACTAAATGCCCGACGCAAACTCGCCCCCCCTGATCCGGATGAACCACCCTGCTCATTTGGCTACCTCTAGCTGCTGCTTCATATTGCATTCTTCTCCTTTCTTCATCGTCCTGAAGTGCCCTTACACTTTCCCTCCTAGCCCTTGTCATTTCCGGGTCTTCATCGTCATCATCAGAGGAACCAAAAACCTCTTCTCTGCATGCTTCAAATTCCTCGGTTCTTCTTCTTTCTTGTACTACTTTTTTTTGTGCAAGTGTCTTAAGGAGCCCCTGCATTTCAGCTCTCACATTTGGTGGCACTTTCGGACATTTTATCACCTGTCCTGATACATGTGCCAAATGTTGTTTCAATCGGGTAATTCCCCCATTGAGAACCTTTTCACAATAATTACATTTTATTTTGCTTCTACTTCCTACAGCTTCACCGTGACTCCATGCCGGATCTATGTCACGCACCATTGTTCCTATAAAATAAGACACTCATATAATAGTAATACTCTAACAACAATTATAGATTTAATAAAATCATTTTCAAAGTCCTAAGCCTTTGGTAGTTAATGTATCATAAATATTAAATACACTTAAACAATTATTTTTAGAAAAAATTAAAGATTTAATAAAATCATTTTCAAAGTCCTAAATATATAGATCTAGCATAAAAGTATGTAAATCAATCATTTACATGCCACACAATGATCATGAATCATTAAAAGAACATATTTATGATGAAATCCCAAAAAAATGATATATTATAATTCAAAAATTATAAAATCCGAAAATAAATTAAATAAAATAAAAATCTAAATGATGTTTATGACAATGAATAGATGTAGATCTATCATCTACACACTATTAATAAGCATTTAGTATCATAAATACTCTAACAATTAACAACAATTGTTTTTAGAAAAAATAAAAATTTAATAAAATCATTTTCAAAATCCTAAATATGTAGATCTAGCATAAAAGTATGTAAATTAATCATTTAAACATCATACAATGATCATGAATCATTAAAAGAACATATTTATGATGAAATCCCAAAAAAATAATATATTATAATTCAAAGATTAGAAAATCCGAAAATAAAATAATTAAAATAAAAATCTAAATGATGTTTATGACAATGAGTAGATGTAGATCTATTATCTACACACCATTAATAAGCATTTAGTATCACAAATACTCTAACAATTAACAACAATTGTTTTTAAAAAAAATAAAGATTTAATAAAATCATTTTCAAAATCCTAAATATGTAGATCTAGCATAAAAGTATGTAGATCAATCATTTACATACCATTATATGATCATGAATCATTAAAAGAACATATTTGTGATGAAATTTCAAAAAAAATGATATATTTTTATTCAAATATTAAAAAATCCGAAAATAAAAAAATTAAAAAAAAATCCAAAATCATGTGTATGAGTAGATCTAGCAAGAAAGTATATGGATCTAACTTAGTTCTAAGTGAAGAACACAACACAAGTGACATTCTCATGATTTCTAATTTTTCATGCTTCATCTAAAAAAAAAAAAAATAAACACATAAATGCATAATACCATGCTTTAAGTTGATTTTCTCTTACCTTAATAATATTTTCTTGAAGAAAATATGCAAGATGGGTAAGCAAATGAGTGGCTGCTGCTCTTAGAAGTTTGGATAGGAGAGGAGTAGGGAAGAAGATGAGAAATGGGAAAAAATTAGGGTTTTAGGCTTTTAAGGGTTCTCGGCCGATATTTTGAAAATATCGGCCGATATATCGCCACGGCCGATATTTTCAAAATATCGGCCGATATTTAGCGATTTTTTGGCGATATTTTAGCCCGTATCGCCGCTACCGATATCTCGCTGAGATATCGGTGCGGTACCGGCCGGTACCGGTACGTATCGGCCGGTACGTACCGGTACCGGCCGAGATTTTAAACCATGGTTTCATGGTCACCCGACCTCGTGGGATCTTCCCAAAAGGGGATTCTCTGTGGTCCCTACTTACCATATTAAGTAAGTCCTTTTTGATTCCTTTTGAGTTTTGACCGTCAATTTTGTTATTTTAAATTTCAAGTTTTTTCATTTCTCTTTATAATCTTCATTAGCAAAGAACTTTGAAATCTCAGTCTCTTCTCTTCCTTCTTCCATTCTTCCCATTTCTTCATTCTTCCCATTTCTTTCCATTCTTCCCATTTCTTCATTCTTCCCATTTCTTCATATTCCATCAGGCATCAGCTCTTACATTACATTACATTAAAAAGGTACTTTTATGATAATTTTTTCTTTATTTATTTTCTTTACTGATCATACCTATGTTGAATATGAGTTATTATGCTAGTATAGACTTAGGTCCCATTTGAAATCTCCATTTCTCAAGTTCTAAATGTCTGAAATCGTATTGATAAAGGCATTTTCTGCTGATAGAACATTTGGCAAATGGATACAGAATAATTTTTTTCAGCCTGTATAATAGATATTTTTGTTTGTGGTAAGAAGCAACAGCAGGCGTGTTGCTGCTATACAGTAATTGAGGCGGAAGAGCCTGTCTATTAGATATTTTGGTCTGGAAAGAGGCTGTGTTGCTACAGTTCTAAATGTCTGAAATCGTATTGATTCTAACCTGACTTGCATAACTCTTTTAAGTTTGGCCAAGGGCAGTACCCTGTAAAACCTAAGCAACAAATGCCTTGCACATCTGGCTATTAAAGAAGCCACCACTATTGATGACAACAATATGATGATAATGATGATGACCACGACGAAGCAACGACCATTATTGACGGTGATGATAACGATGAAGTAGGAAGGAGGAGGACAACGAACAACGATGCTGATGATGGAGGAGCAACTAAATCTATTGACGAATATCACGATGATGAACTGACCTGTGGAGCCTAACTTGTAGATTGAAAGGCCTATACATGTAAAGGGGGTGCAACAATTGAGAGTAGGGCAAGCTGGGCTGGGTTTTGTTGTTTGGTGTTGAGGGGGGTTGTTTTGAAAGGTCTAATGCAGGTATAAGGGTATAATGGGTGACCGCCTTCAATCCGTGCATGCATAAGATGTGCAGCAATAGGCAACCTGTGGCACTTATCTGGTAGATCAGTCTAGTGTGGAGAGGTTTCAACAGGTAGCCCTGTTGGTGAACAATGGGCGAGAGCCTGCAGGGCCAAGCTGGGAGATCACTGGACACGGCACGAGCCCTATGGGGTCCACTTTTTTTTGGTAAATGCCTATGGGGTCCACTTGTAGATCAATTTAGAGGGAAAATATCAGTTTAGATGGGGATTGAAAGGGTGAGAGCTTTGTGGGGTCGACCTGGTAGATCAGTCGGTCCATTGGGACTTGTGTTGGGGGTGCAATTGAAATATTTATGCATGTATATATGGGTGTGATCCAAAAATCAACTTGATTGGAGATAAATTGTTGGAGATATCAAACCCCAAAAAAATCAAGGATGAGGGCACAATTTTTTAGGCCAAATCTAATAATGGTTACAGTCCAGATGAGTGTAAAATTGGATCTGATAACAATTCATGTGGGAACAAGGGGTTGGTTTATGGTAGTTTCTCTACTGGCCAAACAATAGTGGTTTGACCGAGTTTCTGGTAAGAAGCAACAGCAGGCGTGTTGCTGCTATACAGTAATTGAGGCGGAAGAGCCTGTCTATTAGATATTTTGGTCTGGAAAGGAGGCTGTGTTGTCTGATTAAAATTGGTTAATTGTCACATGAACTTAGTTCTTAACTCATTGAGTGAACTATACTGATTATGAATTGCATAATGAACCATTTCTGCTGCAGCGGATGTTTAAGGTATTCCGGAACCTCGTGGAAGTTAGTGATCTCTGATCAAGACACTGATTTATTCCATACCATTTGACAACCCTTGAATAAAGAGTGTCCACGTAGATATCAACTTACTGATATTACTGGATCCGTTATTATAAATGAAATGTTATATGAATTGAATTGTTTCAATGGATTATGTGATAGCTAGAACTATCATAACATGTATGTATTTGTTGAACAGTTGTGTTCATGGTACTATGGATGAATGTCACAGGCCCAGATGCCCGTGCCGGTCCTGCCGAGGCCGCGCCGCCAGCGGAAGATGCCCGCCCGATACCTCCAAGAGGTTTAATCGAGTGGATCTGATCCCGGAGTGCGAATGAATAATTTTGGAATGTATATAGTTTTGGAATGTAAGTGAAGTCCCCGTATAGTATTAAGTATATACGGTGGTTGACTTCATTAATGAACATAGAACTAAATGTTTATATTGGATTTTACTTTTTGTAAAAGCTTTTATGTCAATGTATATTTTCCGCATTTTTATACATTTGACAGGTTTTGTAATTGATATCCCTTGTGAGTTTCGTATTAACTTTTGTTAATTCGGAATTGACGGGAGTAAGTATGCACTCACGACTCGGGGTTTGTCTGAGCTAATCAAATCTCGGGACCGGGTCGTGACAATCCCCTTACTCGACTCTTGTTAGCTCCATCGAAGGAGAATTTAATTTAGAATGCTAAATTTGTTCGATGTAGGATACATCATCGTTAAAGGCCTGTCCCAACTACATTGGAGTTAGTTGTATGAATTTTTTTTCCATTCCGATCTATAATGAGTCAAATCTCTAGATAGGTTACACTTTTTCTAAATTTTAGTGTTGGTCCAAAGCCTAAATAAAGGAGGGTTGCATTTCATAGGTTGACAGCGCCGTTGACAGCGCCCGCATAAAGTTTTGCCATAATCCAAAATGAATTCTTGCCAGAGTACATATAAGGTTTATTTACTATGTCCATTGATATAGAACTGAAAATAGAGAGAAGCCACGGTCAGGCCCAGATATCCACTAAATCATGTCTATACATGAAGTGATCCGGATAGGTATCAAGTACGAAATAGCCCCAGTTCAAGTAATTAGACTTCTGAAGCCCAGGCCATAACCATATGTAAAGTCCTGGTCAGTCAGATATTTAGCCTGATAATAAACTGCTGTGCAAAGTGGCCCATTTATCTGCAAGTATAAAAGCACACTTTCAATGATAAACAAGTAGTAGTCCAAGTAGTGCAATGGAGAACAGGGGTTGCCCAGTTAGTTGGAAACCCTAACGGGAGCAGGTGTTAAAGCTCGTGGGATGGAGTTTCTTACTACGGAAGCAAATATTGTCTCCCAGGAATGGGGTCTCTTTTTAGCAAAAATTAAGTAGTCCAAGTCATTGATCTTCATATTTTCTTAGTCCTTTTTAAAGTACTTCAATGTCCTTTTGCTTGATTTCTGTTGGATACTTCTTGAGAAACCAATTTCCATTGATGTAAGTTAGGAGTGAAGGTTCAATATGATTCTTAGAACTGGAGTAAATAATAGGCGACATGGACCTGACTCACAACGGGGTAGCTAGCAGCACCAAATCCAAACAAAAACCCCCACAACCAACAGAAGAGAGGAAAATGCTCTTGCGCTTACGGAAGTAACATATATCTCCCACCTGCCAAGCTTCAAAGAGTCCATTGGGAATTCGAAGGAGTTTTCAACTAGAAGAAGCCACTTGAGAGCGATTTATTAATGTAACGAGTTTTTTTATTGGTTTGAGGTTAGTTAAAGCTGAATGGTGTTATGGATTTAATCAATATGCTAAAAGCTATAGGATTTATGGTACGCATCAAATCAAGTCTTATGACTATTTAAGACCATTTTTTTCTTTGGGATAGTTCACACTCTACTTTAGGTAGCCCTCTTCGCGGCGAAAGTCGGCACTGATATCAAATGTTAAGGACTTAACCAATACGCCAAAAGCCCCTATACTGATGAAACGCATCAAATCAAGTCTCATAATGATTTAGAACCGTGAAATATGACTTGGTGCATTGTCTTGCCAAAGGTAGGAGCAAGCATGGTTTAAAATCTCGGTATCGGTCGCGGTATCGGCCGGGCCGAAAAACCGATACGTCGCGGATATCGTCGCGGATATCGGTCCGTCGCGGTCGTCGCGGTGTGAATTTTTTTTTAATCCAAAAAATTTCGCAAAAATATTCAAAAAATCCAGAATATTAGAAAATGCTGGAAAATAATATTTTTTTCCATTAGTAACAACAATAAATCAAAATCTCGGTCACCTTAAGTTATGAGTCCTGCCTGTGTCGCTGTTCGCTTTATTCTCCAGTATTTTATATAATGCAACCATTGCTTATGCTCATGATCAATTTATTAGTGTAAAATATAAGAAAATAAAGATAAGTAGATAACAAACATATCAATTATCATTTAATACTAACTCAATCATCAAATAAGTTGTGAAATTCATGACCATGAAGATAACATATTAAAATCTGAAATATGATAGTGATATAGATAAATCATAAAGCACTTGAGCATCAAAAGGTTCATGGTTTACCTGAAATTAGAGGGGACTATAGAGTAGAAATTAGAGAGAGATTGATGAGTATGAGTGTATGATAGTTGATAGATTGACAGCCTAATACCAAGTGGAGTGTCGCCCAGGCTCAATATCATCATCATCATTTCTTCGGTTTTGGTTAAAAAGATATGCTCCATACTGTTGTGCAGCACTACCATACCCATGACCATATTCAGATTGTTGTTGATAAGATGCTGAAGATGAACTATCTTGATCCCCTGTAGATTGTTCTTGGTAATTGTGCACAAATGGTATGTAAAAGCCATGAGGGGTATATAAAGGTCGTTGGGGATCATGTGGTGGTGGGGGAAGCCTCCCTTGCTCAATTAATAGCTGTTCGATAGACATTATCGGTGTTGGTGAAGGGGGTACCCAATTAGGGTCATATGAATAATTCATATGCTGTCCATACATGGCACCCTGTTGGCCAACATAACCCCCTTGATGACCATGAGTACCTTCCCCCACTCCTTGCCCAGCAGCGTCACCACTACTCCCTGTCTGTCCAACATGTCTGACATAGCCACGGCGAGGATCTAACTCGGTAGCAGCAGGAAAATGCTCAACTGTCTCATAAGTGACATGCTCATCATCTCTATAATGACCCTCATCCCCGGGAGAGTCAGGTGGGATTCCTGCTGATGATGAAGAAGTAGAAATACTTGACTCACTCTCCTCGTCCACGTCCTGTCCCCTTGGCTCACTTGTATCAGGCGCGCGCCCCTGTTGCATTGTCAAGTTTATTTCTTCCAACCTTTCTGAGGCCCTCACTGGCTCAGGCCTATCCCCAGTCAAGTCCTCCATCAACCCCTCTAACTCTGGGTCTTGGTCTAACACCGGTTGTTCTTGTTCCTCCAGCCATTGACCTAACACAGTATCCTCTTCTGAAAAGATATAGTCCAAATTAATTGGACAAAAATAATCCCGGTGATCCTCAAACTTTCTTCTCCTTCTATTTCTACTCCGGAGCCTGAGGTTGTAGTGGATGCAGACCAATTTATTTAGCTTCAGCATTGTTAATCTATTTCTTGGTCTTGTGTGGATAAAGGAGAAGGTGCTCCAGTTTCTTTCACAATTGGAAGACGATGTTGTTTGACTAAGGACTTTAATAGCAATCATCCTTAGTGCAGGAGCACTCTCTCCATAATTCAACCACCATTCAGCTGAAAAAAAAATAGAAATGATATTAGAGTCAATAAAATAATAATAAGTCCTTGAATAATATGTAAATGACATTACAAATTTACAATCAATACCGGGATTGGTCTGTGTGATAGCTCTCTGCGCAGTCGTCGTTCCAAAGCTTCCAGCACGTACATTGTATATATCAATCTGAAGACATTAACATAATAAAATAAATTGGAGAAATGACAATGTTATACTTTTTCCCTTAATTAGCCTACTGCCTACCTGATTAGTAGCCCAAATGGCTTCATCTGTATTCGCTGCCAGTCTTTCAATTACATTTTTTAATCCCAAACGGATTTCATCAGATATACGTCCATCCGAAAATTGTGGATTAAAAAAGTATCCTGTAAAAGTACCAATGAATTTTAGTCAATGATAAATTAATATAGTGAGGCAAAATTGAATGCAACAATTCAAATATTAAAGGAAACAGCCTTTACTTACCAGCAGTGTGTAAATCATGTTTCAATTGTCGTCCCCATCGATCGTCGATGATCTTCCAATACTTTTTGTAATATCTACAATCTGCTTGAATAGCCAGCTTTGATCTCTCCATGACCTCATGTAAGAAGCCCGTTGTTGGCTTATCATCGCCATCAACCAATCGAAGAACCTTTATTAGGGGATCAAAAACATTCAAAACACCCTTCACATGAGGCCAAAATTTATTGGACTCAATTGTTTTACACACTTCTATTGTAATGGGACTTGGTCTCTTTTCCCATTTTGAATTCATGAACTCTTGTGATTTTATTAATTGCAGAAGTCCTTCTCTATACTTGTAAACACTTTCGATAGCAATAAAGTGGGTGGCAAATCTAGTGATGCCAAGGCGCAGTAGTTCATGGTTGTCTGTATGTGTTTTCATCATGGAAATGAGTCTATATGACTGATAAAAAAAATTGGTGATCTGCTTTATCTTACCAATCACTTGCTTCATGACTTTTCCTTTTGCAATATCTTCAAGCATTAAATCCAGGCAATGTGCTGCACATGGAGACCAAAAAATCCTTGGCCTTTGTTTCATAAGCATCATTCTTGCAGCCTTCATGTTTGCAGCATTGTCGGTAACCACCTGAACTATACAATCTGCCCCAACTTCTTCAATCACATCATTCAATAACCTATTAATATATCTTGCATCTTGGATGTAATCAGTTGCATCAATTGATTTGATAAACACCGTGCCCATAGATGAGTAGATTAGAAAATTCAAGAGATGACGATGTGTGATCGTCGTCCACCCATCGCACATTAGTGTGCAACCTCTTTCCTTCCATGCCCAATTGAAAGTTTCCACCCAAGCCTGCAACTCATCATACTCTTTCTCAACACATACATGCCCAATCTCATAAGGGGTGGGTGCCTTTATACCTGGACCATGTTCTGCAGCTGCATCTAACATAGTGGTGAAATAAGGAGAAGATGCCTTGTTGGGTGGAATGCCTCCATCCAAAAAAAACTTCCCAGTAGCTCTCACTAGATTATCTCTTGCTTTACCAAACTTGCCCTTTAGTGCTTTTATGATGCCTGGCTGCTTTGATGTTGGTTTTCTATAAGCAAATGGGTCAGTTGGCCCCACCACATCTGGCCTACGAGGTGCCTGTGTAGGAGGTCTTTCAACCTCCTCAATGTCTGGATCTTGACGGGGTTGTTTATGACTAAATGCCCGACGCAAACTCGCCCCCCCCTGATCCGGATGAACCACCCTGCTCATATTGGCTACCTCTAGCTGCTGCTTCATATTGCATTCTTCTCCTTTCTTCATCCTCCTGAAGTGCCCTTACACTTTCCCTCCTAGCCCTTGTCATTTCCGGGTCTTCATCGTCATCATCAGAGGAACCAAAAACCTCTTCTCTGCATGCTTCAAATTCCTCGGTTCTTCTTCTTTCTTGTACTACTTTTTTTTGTGCAAGTGTCTTAAGGAGCCCCTGCATTTCAGCTCTCACATTTGGTGGCACTTTCGGACATTTTATCACCTGTCCTGATACATGTGCCAAATGTTGTTTCAATCGGGTAATTCCCCCATTGAGAACCTTTTCACAATAATTACATTTTATTTTGCTTCTACTTCCTACAGCTTCACCGTGACTCCATGCCGGATCTATGTCACGCACCATTGTTCCTATAAAATAAGACACTCATATAATAGTAATACTCTAACAACAATTATAGATTTAATAAAATCATTTTCAAAGTCCTAAGCCTTTGGTAGTTAATGTATCATAAATATTAAATACACTTAAACAATTATTTTTAGAAAAAATTAAAGATTTAATAAAATCATTTTCAAAGTCCTAAATATATAGATCTAGCATAAAAGTATGTAAATCAATCATTTACATGCCACACAATGATCATGAATCATTAAAAGAACATATTTATGATGAAATCCCAAAAAAATGATATATTATAATTCAAAAATTATAAAATCCGAAAATAAATTAAATAAAATAAAAATCTAAATGATATTTATGACAATGAATAGATGTAGATCTATCATCTACACACTATTAATAAGCATTTAGTATCATAAATACTCTAACAATTAACAACAATTGTTTTTAGAAAAAATAAAAATTTAATAAAATCATTTTCAAAATCCTAAATATGTAGATCTAGCATAAAAGTATGTAAATTAATCATTTAAACATCATACAATGATCATGAATCATTAAAAGAACATATTTATGATGAAATCCCAAAAAAATAATATATTATAATTCAAAGATTAGAAAATCCGAAAATAAAATAATTAAAATAAAAATCTAAATGATGTTTATGACAATGAGTAGATGTAGATCTATTATCTACACACCATTAATAAGCATTTAGTATCACAAATACTCTAACAATTAACAACAATTGTTTTTAAAAAAAATAAAGATTTAATAAAATCATTTTCAAAATCCTAAATATGTAGATCTAGCATAAAAGTATGTAGATCAATCATTTACATACCATTATATGATCATGAATCATTAAAAGAACATATTTGTGATGAAATTTCAAAAAAAATGATATATTTTTATTCAAATATTAAAAAATCCGAAAATAAAAAAATTAAAAAAAAATCCAAAATCATGTGTATGAGTAGATCTAGCAAGAAAGTATATGGATCTAACTTAGTTCTAAGTGAAGAACACAACACAAGTGACATTCTCATGATTTCTAATTTTTCATGCTTCATCTAAAAAAAAAAAAATAAACACATAAATGCATAATACCATGCTTTAAGTTGATTTTCTCTTACCTTAATAATATTTTCTTGAAGAAAATATGCAAGATGGGTAAGCAAATGAGTGGCTGCTGCTCTTAGAAGTTTGGATAGGAGAGGAGTAGGGAAGAAGATGAGAAATGGGAAAAAATTAGGGTTTTAGGCTTTTAAGGGTTCTCGGCCGATATTTTGAAAATATCGGCCGATATATCGCCACGGCCGATATTTTCAAAATATCGGCCGATATTTAGCGATTTTTTGGCGATATTTTAGCCCGTATCGCCGCTACCGATATCTCGCTGAGATATCGGTGCGGTACCGGCCGGTACCGGTACGTATCGGCCGGTACGTACCGGTACCGGCCGAGATTTTAAACCATGGTTTCATGGTCACCCGACCTCGTGGGATCTTCCCAAAAGGGGATTCTCTGTGGTCCCTACTTACCATATTAAGTAAGTCCTTTTTGATTCCTTTTGAGTTTTGACCGTCAATTTTGTTATTTTAAATTTCAAGTTTTTTCATTTCTCTTTATAATCTTCATTAGCAAAGAACTTTGAAATCTCAGTCTCTTCTCTTCCTTCTTCCATTCTTCCCATTTCTTCATTCTTCCCATTTCTTTCCATTCTTCCCATTTCTTCATTCTTCCCATTTCTTCATATTCCATCAGGCATCAGCTCTTACATTACATTACATTAAAAAGGTACTTTTATGATAATTTTTTCTTTATTTATTTTCTTTACTGATCATACCTATGTTGAATATGAGTTATTATGCTAGTATAGACTTAGGTCCCATTTGAAATCTCCATTTCTCAAGTTCTAAATGTCTGAAATCGTATTGATAAAGGCATTTTCTGCTGATAGAACATTTGGCAAATGGATACAGAATAATTTTTTTCAGCCTGTATAATAGATATTTTTGTTTGTGGTAAGAAGCAACAGCAGGCGTGTTGCTGCTATACAGTAATTGAGGCGGAAGAGCCTGTCTATTAGATATTTTGGTCTGGAAAGAGGCTGTGTTGCTACAGTTCTAAATGTCTGAAATCGTATTGATTCTAACCTGACTTGCATAACTCTTTTAAGTTTGGCCAAGGGCAGTACCCTGTAAAACCTAAGCAACAAATGCCTTGCACATCTGGCTATTAAAGAAGCCACCACTATTGATGACAACAATATGATGATAATGATGATGACCACGACGAAGCAACGACCATTATTGACGGTGATGATAACGATGAAGTAGGAAGGAGGAGGACAACGAACAACGATGCTGATGATGGAGGAGCAACTAAATCTATTGACGAATATCACGATGATGAACTGACCTGTGGAGCCTAACTTGTAGATTGAAAGGCCTATACATGTAAAGGGGGTGCAACAATTGAGAGTAGGGCAAGCTGGGCTGGGTTTTGTTGTTTGGTGTTGAGGGGGGTTGTTTTGAAAGGTCTAATGCAGGTATAAGGGTATAATGGGTGACCGCCTTCAATCCGTGCATGCATAAGATGTGCAGCAATAGGCAACCTGTGGCACTTATCTGGTAGATCAGTCTAGTGTGGAGAGGTTTCAACAGGTAGCCCTGTTGGTGAACAATGGGCGAGAGCCTGCAGGGCCAAGCTGGGAGATTACTGGACACGGCACGAGCCCTATGGGGTCCACTTTTTTTTGGTAAATGCCTATGGGGTCCACTTGTAGATCAATTTAGAGGGAAAATATCAGTTTAGATGGGGATTGAAAGGGTGAGAGCTTTGTGGGGTCGACCTGGTAGATCAGTCGGTCCATTGGGACTTGTGTTGGGGGTGCAATTGAAATATTTATGCATGTATATATGGGTGTGATCCAAAAATCAACTTGATTGGAGATAAATTGTTGGAGATATCAAACCCCAAAAAAATCAAGGATGAGGGCACAATTTTTTAGGCCAAATCTAATAATGGTTACAGTCCAGATGAGTGTAAAATTGGATCTGATAACAATTCATGTGGGAACAAGGGGTTGGTTTATGGTAGTTTCTCTACTGGCCAAACAATAGTGGTTTGACCGAGTTTCTGGTAAGAAGCAACAGCAGGCGTGTTGCTGCTATACAGTAATTGAGGCGGAAGAGCCTGTCTATTAGATATTTTGGTCTGGAAAGGAGGCTGTGTTGTCTGATTAAAATTGGTTAATTGTCACATGAACTTAGTTCTTAACTCATTGAGTGAACTATACTGATTATGAATTGCATAATGAACCATTTCTGCTGCAGCGGATGTTTAAGGTATTCCGGAACCTCGTGGAAGTTAGTGATCTCTGATCAAGACACTGATTTATTCCATACCATTTGACAACCCTTGAATAAAGAGTGTCCACGTAGATATCAACTTACTGATATTACTGGATCCGTTATTATAAATGAAATGTTATATGAATTGAATTGTTTCAATGGATTATGTGATAGCTAGAACTATCATAACATGTATGTATTTGTTGAACAGTTGTGTTCATGGTACTATGGATGAATGTCACAGGCCCAGATGCCCGTGCCGGTCCTGCCGAGGCCGCGCCGCCAGCGGAAGATGCCCGCCCGATACCTCCAAGAGGTTTAATCGAGTGGATCTGATCCCGGAGTGCGAATGAATAATTTTGGAATGTATATAGTTTTGGAATGTAAGTGAAGTCCCCGTATAGTATTAAGTATATACGGTGGTTGACTTCATTAATGAACATAGAACTAAATGTTTATATTGGATTTTACTTTTTGTAAAAGCTTTTATGTCAATGTATATTTTCCGCATTTTTATACATTTGACAGGTTTTGTAATTGATATCCCTTGTGAGTTTCGTATTAACTTTTGTTAATTCGGAATTGACGGGAGTAAGTATGCACTCACGACTCGGGGTTTGTCTGAGCTAATCAAATCTCGGGACCGGGTCGTGACAATCCCCTTACTCGACTCTTGTTAGCTCCATCGAAGGAGAATTTAATTTAGAATGCTAAATTTGTTCTATGTAGGATACATCATCGTTAAAGGCCTGTCCCAACTACATTGGAGTTAGTTGTATGAATTTTTTTTCCATTCCGATCTATAATGAGTCAAATCTCTAGATAGGTTACACTTTTTCTAAATTTTAGTGTTGGTCCAAAGCCTAAATAAAGGAGGGTTGCATTTCATAGGTTGACAGCGCCGTTGACAGCGCCCGCATAAAGTTTTGCCATAATCCAAAATGAAATATTCTTGCCAGAGTACATATAAGGTTTATTTACTATGTCCATTGATATAGAACTGAAAATAGAGAGAAGCCACGGTCAGGCCCAGATATCCACTAAATCATGTCTATACATGAAGTGATCTGGATAGGTATCAAGTACGAAACAGCCCCAGTTCAAGTAATTAGACTTCTGAAGCCCAGGCCATAACCATATGTAAAATCCTGGTCAGTCAGATATTTAGCCTGATAATAAACTGCTGTGCAAAGTGGCCCATTTATCTGCAAGTATAAAAGCACACTTTCAATGATAAACAAGTAGTAGTCCAAGTAGTGCAATGGAGAACAGGGGTTGCCCAGTTAATTGGAAACCCTAACGGGAGCAGGTGTTAAAGCTCGTGGGATGGAGTTTCTTACTACGGAAGCAAATATTGTCTCCCAGGAATGGGGTCTCTTTTTAGCAAAAATTAAGTAGTCCAAGTCATTGATCTTCATATTTTCTTAGTCCTTTTTAAAGTACTTCAATGTCCTTTTGCTTGATTTCTATTGGATACTTCTTGAGAAACCAATTTCCATTGATGTAAGTTAGGAGTGAAGGTTCAATATGATTCTTAGAACTGGAGTAAATAATAGGCGACATGGACCTGACTCACAACGGGGTAGCTAGCAGCACCAAATCCAAACAAAAACCCCCACAGCCAACAGAAGAGAGGAAAATGCTCTTGCGCTTACGGGAGTAACATATATCTCCCACCTGCCAAGCTTCAAAGAGTCCATTGGGAATTCGAAGGAGTTTTCAACTAGAAGAAGCCACTTGAGAGCGATTTATTAATGTAACGAGTTTTTTTATTGGTTTGAGGTTAGTTAAAGCTGAATGGTGTTATGGATTTAATCAATATGCTAAAAGCTATAGGATTTATGGTACGCATCAAATCAAGTCTTTTGACTATTTAAGACCATTTTTTTCTTTGGGATAGTTCACACTCTGCTTTAGGTAGCCCTCTTCGCGGCGAAAGTCGGCACTGATATCAAATGTTAAGGACTTAACCAATACGCCAAAAGCCCCTATACTGATGAAACGCATCAAATCAAGTCTCATAATGATTTAGAACCGTGAAATATGACTTGGTGCATTGTCTTGCCAAAGGTAGGAGCAAGAGTCCTTTTAAAATTGAGTGGTCCCATATGTTTGGAAAGTGTGTTTGTTTATTATGTTACAATTTTTTTTCAATAGATTTATTTATCAAACAAAGAAAAAGGGCTGTTGGCCTTTCTACACAGGGGATATGATAATGGATTCATATCAAGCTTTTTTATAGGAGAATGTAACATGCGAAACACATTATTATGGTCGTTAAAACCATCATTTTCATAATTTCAAACAAGTGAATGAGTACATATAGTGGTTTTAATTTGATGTGTTTGGAAGTTTTGATGTTTTTCGCCAACTCCTCAAGCTAAATATTTAAGATATGAAATTGAATGTCTTGATTTTTGTCATTAATATAAAAATATTGAACAGTCCGTATCATTAATTTGAGCCGTACAACAGTGCAGAAAATTTCTTAAGATATTAAAAAAATCACTTTTCCTAGAAAGGAGGTTTCAGAGTCGACCTGCTGCATTTCATCTTCTCCCTCCGGGAAAGTCAAGATGCAATAACCTGCCCTGCAGCATCCGGACTCTCCGCAATAACAGCTGAAAACAACAGTGCTTAGCCATGACCACCACCTTCCACCAAGGCATCCATATTGCAGAGAAAGCCAAATGTTTAGTCGTGTGAAAACTGACAACGACACACCCTGCATGTACGGAAGGAATGGGGCGTTGATCAAGACATCGTCAGCTCCCATTACGGAAATGACATCTCCCAAGCATGTTTTTTGCAGTGGTGGGGCCCGTGGGGGTGAAAAATAGGACCCACCACCACACAAAGGAACCAAGGAGAGAGCTATTAAAGCCTTTGTATTTGGACTCCAAAGTCCAGACACTTCCCCTCTCTTCTCTGTCTTCTAGTTTGTTCTTTCACAAAATAGAGATTCTTTCTTCTTCTTCTGCCTTGTCCTTAAAGAGGAAAAGATGAAGAGAAGCCATCCTTCAACCCCAAAGCTAGAGAGAAAGACTGTGGAGAGAAACAGAAGAATACATATGAGGAACCTGTGTAATGAGCTTGCCTTTCTCATTCCACCCCAATACCACTCAAGGGTATGTCTATGCTAGAGACATATTCTTGCTCATCTAAGATGACAAAAAAGATTATGGCATTTGGTACTTTTAGATGGATTTGGGTCCATTTTTTATTGTTGATTTTCTCTTGCACAAATTACTCTTCACGCTATCGGGGCCATCCTCTTAAATAAAGAATAGGTCCCAAAAATATAAAATTGGCAATAAACGCCACATTTTCACTTCAATGGTTTGCTCTCAAATTTATGACTATGAATCTCATTTTTAATATCCCAACCCTATAGTTTATGTTTCTTAAATATGATACTTTGTGTTGCTAACATGATTTGTTGTGATGGAAGAATGAGATCTTTATTTCTTGCTTTCAGCAGGTGGGACTATCACAGTCACATGTGTGGGAACAAGCTGCTGATTACATTAAGAAAATGGAGGAGAGAATAAACGAACTGAGAAGTAGGAAGAAATATTTAACAACGGATAGGGCCAGTGAGATTATCGATAGGGATATGAGTGGTGAAATGATGATAGACTCAACGCAGACCATGGTCGAAGTAAGCGAGTCGGGTTCTACTCTAAATGTGGTTTTGATCAGTAGTTTGAACAAGGATGTTATGCTTTCAGATGTTATTAGTGTTCTTGAAGAAGAAGGAACTGAGGTTTTGAGTACCAATCAGTATTTTGTGGCTGATAGGTGTCATCGTATACTCCACTCTCAGGTAGCTACCAATTCACTTCATCATTTTTAGTGTTTAATTTGATTTAGAAGGCTGTTATGGAAATTATTTTAGCTTAAGAAAGTTGCTATAATATTAATGATGAGTTCTAGATTAGGTTTACTTTTGCCTAATGAAGTTTTGTTGTTTCACTTTTGCAGGCTAAAAGCTCCAGAGTGGGTTATGATATTGAAAGGATTCATAGGAGACTCACGGAATTAGTCCATTGAGCTTTCTAGAGGCATTTGTTCAACTAAGTGAAGTTTAAAGATATGTAACAAGTGTAATGATAAAGATGGATTTTGTATATGAGGATTGGTTTCGGCAACAAAGTAAACAAAAATAAAGTATGTTCATTAATTAGTATCTCTAATCTAAGCATGATTGGGAACATCTCATCCACACCAGAGTTGATAGCCATAATATGGTTTTAAAAAAACACTGCTTTCGAGGCTTTTGAAGTGGCTACCTTCAAGAAAATAAGTATTTTTAGGGTGTTAAAGAACAGTAATGCTACATGGACAAACTTTTTTGCCAGAATCTTGGACAACCCTATGATATCCCCTGAATATCATATTGGGATATCATAGGGGTTGTCTAAGATTCTGGCTAAAAAGTTTATCCATTTAGGCTTTTTGGTTGAAAAAATCACCATGCTGTATCTCTATTAAAAACTTCTGTGAACGCTTCTCATTGCATCTATGAAAAAAAAAAATTTGGTAACGCAATGAAGGGGCTGGACCCTGAGACTAGGTGACCTCCCAATGAGAACTTTCACTCCTTACAATTAGGTAAGGAGCCATTCTTTACACAAAAAGCCTACATGGACTAACTCATCATGGAGTTAGTCCATGGTTCTGTCCATGAGTTAGTCCATGTAGCAGGTATTTTGTGGTGATGATTTCATGAAAGAAATTTGACTTAAACTAGGAAACCCAATCATATCCCTAATAGGAAACCTAATTACAAGATAACGCTATCCAATTACAATCGTCTCTAAACTATTCTCTAATACACCCCTGGAATCACATGTTGCTTTAAAAAGTTTATTATGAAAAATAATCTTTTGATCACGATTTTCGTCTTGACAAAGTTTTATTCTACTTTGTTGATAGTCACCATATATCTATAACTGTTATAAAAGAGAGAGACCAAGAGAAAGAAGATTAGAGGGAGAAGAGAGAGCCTTTCTGATATCTCATTAACTGTATCTAAATACATAGGGAGAGAGCCTATTTATAGGCAAAGTAAACTAAAAAGGAGGAACCCTAATTCTAACCCTATCTTATCACAAGTGGGCATCCACCCAAGATCCATATCTTATAACACTCCCCCTTGGATGACCACCATTTAATGACAGTTGCCTCATTAAAAACCTTGCTAAGGAAAACCCAGTGGGAAAAACCAAAGCGAAGGGAAAAAGAGTACAACATTCTTCAAGATCATTGAAATGGTGTTGGACGTGCATAATGCTGCCTCGTTAAAACCTTAACTAGGAAAACCCAGTGGGATAAAACCTAGGAAAGGAAAAAGAGTACAGCGCACAAATGTCCTGGGAAGCATACTTCAGGATGCTCCCTGATAAACTGCTCCCCCTGATGATTGCAACCATTTACATAGTTTGATGATGAACTCTTCGCATGCCAATCTCATATACAAACTTCTGGAATACTGATTTTGGCAAAGATTTGGTAAATAGATCAGCCAGGTTGTTACTCGAACAAACTTGTTTGACTTCAATTTCATTGTTCTTCTGAAGTTCATGAGTGAAGAAGAACTTTGGTGCTATATGCTTAGTCTTGTCTCCTTTAATAAAACCTTCTCGAATTTGTTTTATGCATGCTTCATTATCTTCATAGATAACATTTGGGATACCTGCAATAGAAGGTAATTGACAAGAACTACGAACATGCTGAATCAAGGATCTTAGCCATACACATTCCCTACTGGCTTCATAAAGAGCCAAAATCTCAGCATGGTTAGAGGAGGTAGCTACCAGAGTCTGTTTAGTAGAACGCCAAGAAATGGCGGCATTACCATTTAGAAACACATAACCTGTCTGTGATCGACCCTTATGAGGATCAGAGAGATAACCTGAATCTGCATATCATGTAAAACTGGAATCTATAGGATTATAAGAATAAAATATTCCTAAATCAGTTGTTCCACGCAAATATCGTAGGATATGTTTAATACCAACCCAGTGCCTTTGAGTTGGTGCGGAGCTATATCTGGCAAGTAGATTCACAGAAAATGCAATATCCGGTCTAGTGCATTGTGCTAAGTACATCAGGGCTCCAATAGCACTTGAGTATGGTACTTCGTGACCCAAAACTTTTTCATTTTTTTCAATAGGACGGTATGGATCTTTCTGTGTATCAAGAGACCGGACGACCATGGGTGTGCTTAATGGGTGTGCTTTGTCCATACCAAATCGTTTTAAAACCTTCTCGGTATAATTAGATTGATGGACCAACATCCCATTAGAATTTCTCTCGATTTGCAACCCGAGACAGAATCTTGTTTTTCCAAGGTCTTTCATTTCAAATTCTTTCTTTAAACAATCAGCAGTTTCTTCGAGCTCTTCTGGAGTCCCTACCAAATTGATATCATCCACATAAACTGCTAATATTGCAAATCCCTTCATGAATTTCTTTATAAATAGACACGGGCAAATAGGATCGTTTGCATACCCCTTTTTAGACAAGTATTCACTAAGACGATTGTACCACATTCTTCCGGATTGCTTCAGGCCGTACAATGATCGCCTCAATTGGATTGAGTATGTACTCCTTGGCTTTGCTTCAGGCAAAGGAAATCCTTCCGGGATTTTCATGTGAATTCTAGTGTCTAAGTCCCCATATAAGTAAGCAGTTACAACATCCATGAGTCGCATTTCTAGATTTTGAGAAACTGCTAAACTTATCAGATATCTGAAAGTTGTTGTATCTATGACAGGGGAGTATGTTTCCTCATAATCAATCCCAGGTTTCTGCAGGAAACCTTGTGCCACTAATCGTGCCTTATATCTGGTAATTTCATTCATTTCATTCCGTTTTCTTACAAACACCCACTTGTAACCTACATGGTTAACATCTTTTGGGGTTTGTACTATAGGTCCGAACACACCATGTTTATTGAGAGACTCTAACTCTGCTTTGATGGCACTTTCCCATTTTGGCCAATCATTTCTTTGTCGACATTCATTTATAGAACGTGGTTCTGTGTCCCAATCATCATCATCATTTACCTTTGATATTTGTGTAGCTATCGCATATGCAAATGCGTCATCGATGACAATATCATTTCTATTCCATCTCTCTTTTGAATAATTGTAAAATATAGAGATCTCTTCATTATCCGGTACCGGTGCCTCTTCAGGGGCTTCCAAAGTCTCACCAGGGACTTCCATTATTCTAGAGAGAATGGATTTTGTCATAACCTCTTCAGGAGCGTTACGTGGCTCTTCGGGAGGAACCTCTTCAAGAGTGTTACGTGCCTCTTCGGGAGGACATGATGATGATTGCTCATTTCTCCTTTTCCGCGGAGCTGAGTCCTTTGAACCTATAGGTCTGCCACGCTTCTGGCGTATTGCAGATTCTTTTGCGGTTGTATTTTGACTTTGTCCTACAGGGACATTAATCCTGGCAGGTGTATTCATAGCGGGCACATGTGATTTTGTCACCTTTGCTGCATCGTTAAATGCATCAGGTAATCTGTTTGCAATTTCTTGTAAGTGCACAATTCTCCGGACTTCATTTTCACATTGTGAAGTTCGTGGATCCAAATGAGACAGAGTGGAAGTATTCCATGTTAATTCTCGCCGTTCTTCAGGAACAGGTCGTTCTACAGGAACTATGTTATCTCCCCCTAACGGCGGGAATATTGTCTCATCGAATTGACAATTTGGAAAACGAGCAGTGAAGACATCTCCTGTCATTGGTTCTAGATATCGAATAATTGAGGGAGAGTCATAACCTACATAGATTCCCAATCTACGTTGTGGTCCCATCTTAGTACGCTTAGGAGGTGGGATTGGGACTTGAACTGCACAACCAAACTTGCGCAAGTGAGAGATATTGGGTTGATGTCCGGATGTAAGTTGTGCAGGAGAAAATTGATGATAGGCTGTGGGTCGAAGTCGAATTAACATTGAAGCATGCAACACAGCATGTCCCCATGCACTAACTGACAATTTGGATTGCATCAGCAGAGTCCTAGAAATGAGTTGGATGCGCTTAATCATGGATTCAGCTAAGCCATTCTGGGTGTGGACATGGGGGACAGGATGTTCGACAACAATTCCTATAGATGAACAAAAATCATCAAAAACCTGTGATGTAAATTCTCCTGCATTGTCAAGTCTTATAGACTTAATGGGAGAATCAGGGAAAAGAGCCCTAAGTTTGATTATTTGAGTTAATAGACGGGCAAATGCTATGTTCCTAGTTGAAAGTAGGCAAACATCAGACCAACGGGTGGAGGCATCAATCAAAACCATAAAATATCTAAAAGGTCCACTAGGGGGATTTATGGGTCCACAAATGTCACCTTGTATCCTTTGCAGAAAGGATGGGGATTCGTATGCAACTTTAGCAAAAGAAGATCGGGTGATCAATTTTCCTTGTGAACACGGTGTACATAAGTACCCACTAGGTAGGGTTAATTGATGGTTCTCTAAAGAATGCCCAAAGGAGTTATCTACAATTTTTCTCAACATAGTAGCCCCAGGGTGACCTAACCTATCATGCCAGAGCTGTAAAGTCTTCGGATCACTAAGCTTCGGGCTTAGTTTAAGCTTCGGGCTTAACTTTGTTGTTTTGCTCATAACCGAATGTGATTCAACATTTAAGATTGTCATGTAATATAACCCTGAGGAGAGTGCACTTAATTTTTCTATTATTTGCTTCTGGCTTCCAATACTAGTAACAATGCATAAGAATTCCTTGTTACCTTCACTTACAGTCTCAATGTGGTACCCATTCATTCTGATGTCTTTGAAACTAATCAAGTTTCTTCGGGAACTATTTGAGAACAAAGCATCTTTAATGAATAAGTGGGTACCATTAGGTAACATTATGTGGGCTCTTCCGGAGCCTTCAATTATTTGCACAGGCCCAGCTATGGTTGATACCTTTCGTGGAATAAACATCAATTCTGAGAAAAATTTCTGATTTTTCAGAATGGTGTGTGTTGTGGCACTATCTACCAAACAAAGATTGTCCTCAGTTCCATGATCCATACCTTAAACAAAATAATAAAACAATATAACTATGCAATCATATGATAAAATTGAAATAATTAAACCATTCATTAGGACATGAAATAAATAAATAAAAAGAAGTTTAAGCAACATGCATCTCAAAAGAATAAAAAAAATTTTAAGTTTGTAAAGTTTATTGGCCTTCTAGACCATGCCAGGGGGTGATCCCAAGTGAGTGTTAAAAGCCTCATTATTCAAAGGTTGGCTATCCTCATCCTCAAAAAAATCTCGAGTCTCCAAGTTTGTAATGTCAATTGGAGGTATCTCTGGTGTCATTGCATTCCAATTCCATCCTTCCAGATCATTTGTCTCTGCTAAATGAACAGAGGCCTTGTATGCTTTGTATTGTTCGGCCACTTCCTTTGGTGCACGGCAAGTGCGTGACCAATGCCCACTTCTTCCACATCTGTGGCACGTGTCATCAGGACGGTGGGTAGGATTAGCTGGTGGATTCTGGTTGCTCTTAGGCTGAGGGGCAGACCACTTCTGGTGATTTTTGAATTTTGGAGGGGGACCTTTAAAACCACCTCGTTTGGAGGAGTTATGTCTTCCTCTCCCCCTTCCTCTCCCCCTTCCTCTGCCTCTGTTTGAGCTAAAACTGGCATTTGCTTCAGGAACTGCCAAAGATCCAGTTGGTCTGGAGTTATGATTTTTCATCAGTACTATGCAATTTTGTTCAGCAACTAGGAGACAGGAAATAAGTTCTGAATATTTGGAGAAACGTCTTTCTCGATACTGCTGCTGCAGGAGCACGTTCGAGGCATGAAAAGCTGATAACGTTTTCTCCAACATCTGCTCTTCTGAAACCTTTTCACCACAAAGTCTTAATCGGGAAACAATATTGAAAAGAGCAGAGTTGTATTCAGATACGGTTTTATAATCCTGCAACCTCAGATTTAACCAGTCATTCTGGGCAGCTGGTAGTATGACCATCTTCTGGTGATCATATCTATCCTTCAGGGATTTCCATAGGCCTGCTGGGTCTTCTTCAGTAAGGTATTCATGTTTGAGATCTTCATGTATGTGATGACGCAGGAAGATGAGGGCTAATGCCTTTTCCTCTGGGGACATCTTGTTACCTTCCTTTATAGTCTCTCCTAGTTTCTTGGATTGCAAGTGGATTTTAGCATCCAATTGCCAAGATAAATAATTGTCCCCATTTATGTTAAGTGCTTTAAAGTCAATTTTAGCCAAATTTGACATCTTGCAAGAACTGTAATATGAAATATATATGAAGTTATCAGTGTGCATATAATGATAAAAAAAATATTAACATCAAAAGTAATTAAGAAAGGAATTTAAACATGGAAAAATAAAAATTTAACATGTTCTCATATTTGAGAATCAGAACTGCTGGTTCTGTCAAGACTTCAGGCTTGATTTAGAACTTCAGGTTCATAATACATGAAATTAGAACTTCAGGTTCTGTCAAATCTTCAGGTTTGGGGTAGAACGTCTGGTTCTAACAAGTGATCAGAACTTCTAGTTCTATCAAAAACTTCAGGTTTAATTTCATGGCTTTATAATTTATATGGATTGTTGAATCAAAAACTTCAGGTTTTGATTTATTGATACGAATCTTCAGGTTCATATCATTATTCCAACTTCTACTGGTCCATGAATATGTGAACTTCAGGTTCACTTTTAGAACTTCTGGTTCTCATTCTTTTTTCTTTTTCTTTTTTTTTTTATAATCAATTTATAGCATTAATAAATTTAAATAAAAAATCGTGCAAGATAATGAATAGTAACCAAACACTATAATGACAGTAAAAATAAATATCATAAATTAATTTTATGTATTCTAATATGTTGGATTTGAACTATGGTTTGGATACTACTTACTGTATTTAAAGAAAAATATTACTCTTTTCTGAAATCCACGCTGGGAAGGATTTTGCGATGGAAATCCGCGCTGGGAAGGAATCCGCCCAGGGAATCTGCGATGGAAATCCGTACTGGGAAGGAATCTAGGATGGGAATCCGCGCTAGGAAGGAATCTGCACAGGGAATCCGCGATGAAAATCCGCGCAGGGAAGGAGTTTGCGATGAAAATCCACGCAGGGAATGATTTCTTCTCTTTGGGCAAGAAGACCTGGTTTTCTTCCTTCTCTTAGAGCTTCGTGCTGATAACGTGTTATAAAAGAGAGAGACCAAGAGAAAGAAGATTAGAGGGAGAAGAGAGAGCCTTTCTGATATCTCATTAACTGTATCTAAATACATAGGGAGAGAGCCTATTTATAGGCAAAGTAAACTAAAAAGGAGGAACCCTAATTCTAACCCTATCTTATCACAAGTGGGCATCCACCCAAGATCGTTTTTCATGTAACCACACTTCATTGACTTTTGTTGATTAAATAAACATATTTTCTAGGAGCTTTCCAAACATGTGTGGGTTTGTCAAAATCAACGTCTAAAGACATCTTTCTTGTTCGTATATAGTACCAGTCATTGATGAGAAACTGATTGTTTCTTCTCTTATTGCACTTATTTAAGATTTTCAATGTTTCTCCTTGATTCATCTTTTATTATGCATGAAAGCTAGAGGATGATTATTTTGAGCAGTTCATTGGATTTCGACTCCTTTATACTCAGGATATCTGTATGAGAGGACGTGCACTCACATTTGTTAGTCGTTAGCCCTTACTTCCTGCCTGATTGGGCATTATTTTGGTCAACATTTTGACTTCTGACGCACCACGTACGGGCCGAGTCTATGGGTCAAATTTACTCGAACTAGTGTCAGAGCCACGTGAAAATCTTTAGTAGATAATAAAAGTTTGACACGTCTCGCCTTTTGATCTAGAGGTGTAAATATGGCCGGCGGCACACAGCACAGATCCCGCATGGAAAAACCGTACTTGAGCCGTGCCTAGTCAATGGCCCGACCTGACAGTCCCCACTAGGCCAATGCTGGGCAAGGCTGCACGGCCCGGCATGGAATGGATAAAATCCATGTCGTGCTGGGCCTGTGCCCTCCTTATTGATGGTCAAAACGACAAAACCCCATATTTTATAGTGTCTTAGGTAGGGCCTACTTAATTAATCAAAAAATTTACATAGAGTTAGTCCATGGTTCTGTTCATGAGTTAGTCCATATTCGCAGGACTCTTAATTAATACTAGTATTGATCAGAAGGTGTCCTTCAATAAGTCTATTTGGCCTGAATGGGAGCCTGATCCACACTCCAACTGGACCTATCTTTTTTTTTTGTTTTTTTCTTTCTTTCTTCCCGTCCTCCCACCTCCTCTTCTTCTTTCTACAAACACCCATCTGCTGCACCACTCTTATCTCCCTGTGCACATTCCCTACACTGCCGCCGCACCACGCCCCTTCTTCGTTTTTCTTTCTTTCCCTTCTATCTTCTCTCCTTCTTTCCCGTACATATCCCTGCTGTTACTCTCCTTACTGCCCACTCCCAACACCATTCACCACTGCGCCCCCACTACTCACCCTCCTTGCACACAGCTCACACCACCCAAAACCCTTCCTTCCTCCTCCTTTGGCTTTTCTTCCTCTTCCTCTTCTTCCCCACAAACCCCTCTCCTTCCGACCCCACCTCAAACCTCGATCCAAACCCCACCCAGATCCCAGAATCATCCTCCACCGTCGATCCAAACCCCATCCACATCCCAGAATCCTTCTCCGCCGTCGATCCAAACCCCACCCAGATCTCAGAACCCACCTCCTCCGCCCGATCTCCCAGAAGAAGACCCGCCCCACCAAAGCTCGTCCATATCATATGAATTGGGGACTCCTCTAATTGGTTTACCTATGGGAAAGCAAAATGAATTTTTCGTTGCCTTTTGTGCTCAGGATTGCTTTTAGACAGCTGAAATGGGCTTGAACAACCGATTGATAGTCCATGATATTCAATAACTATTGGATATAAAATGATTTTATAAAATGTTGGTCTTCCCATTTTAACCGCTCAAAATAATACCTCTTTTCATAGGATCTGATGATGCCAAAATAGGATTTCGGACACCACCGGTCAAGTAATAAAATGCAATAATTAGAGAAGAGAGAGAAGGGATTATAGTGGTTCGGTCAAGATGACCTACGTCCACTTCATAAAGGCAGAGATTGCCTGTGGTCTTTTACTTCCTCAATGATTATTACAAACTAGAGGAATACAAGCGTTGAAGTGAATAAAGAGAGATTGCTTCTTGAAGAAGATTGCGTCGGACACCATCCTCTGCAAGTGCCGGTGGGGCTCCTTGATTTATAGTCCTCCCCTAACAGATGGGGACGACTCTTCAGCAACGTTCGTCCTTGGAGCCCTCGAACTACCCTCGCGCTGGAGGAGGCAGGTGTGGAACTGCCATCGCGCTGTACGAGGCAGGTGAGATATTTCTCCGCAGGTAGGAGCGGGATTGCTTCCGGAGCAACGTGGCTGCCCTGACTTGGTCTCTTCATGGGCTTGGACCTGAGCTTCATCCTCATGGGTTGGGTCATTTGGGCCTGACTCATCATTTGCCCCTCAATGCCCCGTGCCCAAATAATTTTTTGAAAGGGGATCATTGGTAGATTCAGGTCTCTTCTCCCTCCAAAATCTTTTTCCTCTTTTCCGATTTTAATCCAGGTCTGGGCGAGCATCAGAACCGACCAGGGGGAGAAGGTCTGGGCGCCCGGGGGAGAAGTTCCTGGGCGCAGGCGCTAGTGGCTCCAGCCTGGACACTCGCCAGTCGGTGGTCGGACGTGGATCTGCGCTGGGCGTCCGTCAGGCCGCGGGCGCCCCTGCGGGTGACGTTGCACCTCCGGCGATCCAGCGATGGGCGAGGACGAGGCGGGCGCCCCTGCGCTGCGGGGCGGCATCACCCTGGGAGAGGGTGACGCCGCGCAAGGCGAGGAGGAGATGGCGCCTCTGCGCTGCTGGGCGACATCTCCATGGGCGAGGGCGATCCCGTGATGGGCGAGGACGAGGCGGGCACCCCTCGCTGCTGGGCGACATCACCCTGGGCGAGGGGGAGGTGGCACCCCTGCGCTGTTGGGCGACATCCCCTGGGCGAGGGCGACGCCGCGCAGGGCGAGGAGGAGGTGGGCGCCCGGGGGAGAAGTTACTGGGCGCCCGGGTGACCGGGGAGTGATGTGCTGGCACCCTGGGCGCCTGGGGAAAGATGGCCTGGGCGCCGGAGGTTTGGGCGCCCGAGGGAATGGAGTGAAGGCCCCTGGGCGCCCGGGGAAGTCCTAGGCGCCCGAGGGTTTATGCTTTGGGCGCCGAGGGATTGGGCGCCCGGGGAGTGAAGCCCCTGGGCGCCCGGGGGAGTCTGGGGCGAGGAGAGACCCTTGGGCGCCCGAGGGACTTGGGCGCCCGGGGAGTGGAGAGGCCCCTGGGCGCCCAGCTCGACCCCCGCCGGGGGACACCCCCGGACCCCCTCTGCGTAGCGCATGATATATCCCTTAACATATGTAAATTCCAAGACTCTGCCCCTCTGTAACTTCTGATGGGTCATCCCAGAAGAAAAAATGAGAGAGCTTCTCAAGCTGAGGAGAGGGCGTGCCAGCTAGGAGAGGGCTGCGCCAGCTGGAAGAACTTCCGAGGCTGATCTTTCTGCGGCCCGCGAGAGGGCGACCAGGCTTTAGACCGAACTCTTAATAGCCTATGAGAGGGCAGCCAAGGCAGAGGCTGAGCTTGTGAATGACCCTGAAAGGGCTTCGCTCAGTGAGGTTGAGCTTCTGGAGACCCGCGAGAGGGCTCACTGAGCTTCTGAAGACCAGCGAGAGGGCTTCGCTTAGTGAGGTGAGCTTCTGAAGACCCGTGAGAGGGCTTCGCTCAATGAGGCTGAGCTTCCGAAGACCCGCGAGAGGGCTTCGCTCAGTGAGGTGAGCTTCTGAATACCCGTGAGAGGGCTTCGCTCAATGAGGCTGAGCTTCCGAAGACCCGCGAGAGGGCTTCGCTCAGTGAGGTGAGCTTCTGAATACCCGCGATAGGGCTTCGCTCAATGAGGCTGAGCTTGCATAGACCCGTGAGAGGGTGATGCTCAGAGAGACCGTGGTGGAGACAGTGACTGGGGTGGTACATGAGAGAACTGCTTTCCCAGATATTGCCCTCTTAGGCTTCGTGCTGACTGAGGGGCTTGATGATTGTAGTGGCAGCTCTTATGATGTCGATGGTGATGTGATCCTCGACCTTGGGCGCCATGATGATGGGCGCCCAAGTGAGGTGCTCCTCTACCCTGGGCGCCATGATGATGGGCGCCCGGTGAGGTGCTTCTCGCCATGGAGCATGCCTCGTTCAAACTGATGATGTCTATGGTGATGCCGAGGACAACTTTGAGAGTGATTAGAGGGCAGGGGACTCTATTTTTTTTTTTAACTTGTAGCACTGATAAAAAATGATTTTATTAATCCATTTTTTAGTGCTACACAACATTGTTGAAAAAACCAATCCCCCAA
Organism: Litsea cubeba; assembly: GCA_012931725.1. Taxonomy (NCBI): domain Eukaryota; kingdom Viridiplantae; phylum Streptophyta; class Magnoliopsida; order Laurales; family Lauraceae; genus Litsea; species Litsea cubeba. The sequence goes on from CM022953.1 coordinate 11,123,066, forward strand.
ACCCTCACTACTTTGACTCTCTTATGGTATTACTGGTAATTCATTTTCAACAGTTCCGCGTTCCCTGGCAATGTGTTCAACCACTGCATCGCGAGGAGTGAATGCTTGTCTGTCTCTCTGCGGAGCAGGACCGCGTTGGTCTCTGACAGGTAGCCTCTCTGTCCTGCTTCGCTTGTTGCTTCTATCCTTCCTTTCCTCTCTGTCTCGCCCCTTCCCGTTGTCGACTGCTCTGGAGGACTCCCCTCGCCTGGCCCTTGTGGTATCTTCAGCATTTATATACTTCTGAACCTTTGTTAGTAGCTCTGGCATGCTTTTTGGCGGGCGTTTCATCACTGAGAAATGGAATCTCGATGAACGGAGACCTCCGAGGAAGGCTGTCATGGACACCTTGTCGTCAGGCTCTTCAATTTGAAATACCTCCTCGTTAAAACGAGTGAGGTAACTCCTGAGGCTTTCATTTGTATCCTGCTTTATGCTGAACAGGTGTGTGGCAGGCTTCTGGTGGCGGCGTCCTCCGATGAAATGTGACACAAAGGACTTGCTTAATTCCACAAAGGTGGCGATGGAGGTAGGGGCGAGATTGGCAAACCACTGCCGGGCGGAACCCTTCAGTGTGGTTGGAAATGCTCTACACATAATCTCGTCAGGGATATTATGCAGCTGCATTTTGGTTTTGTACGTCTCCAGGTGGTCCAATGGATCCTTTCTTCCATCAAAGGTCTCCATGGACGGCATCTTGAACTTTCTGGGAAGTGGGTAGTTCACCACATCGGGCTTGAACGGTGTGTCCGTTCGCCCGACTAGGTGATCCACTGTCTCCGGTGCCTTCGCCTTCATGGCGTTGTAGACTTCTCCCAGCTGGTTCTGCATCTCCTCGATCTTTTCGTCCCAGGGATTGGGAGCTTCCCTGGATAGGTCACGAAAATAACCTCCCTCCTCCATGCTTTGGTTTTCACTCTCCCCTTCTTGGAAATGAGGACCCTCTCCATTAGAAGAAGAGGGAGGAGGTGGAAGTCCTCCAAGCTGGGCTCCACCGGGCACTCCATGAGGGGCGCCCTGGGGAATTCCTTGGGGAACTCCCTGGGCGCCGCCCAGAGGATGGGCGCCCAGATGGGGAGCTCCCTGGGCGCCGCCCATCCCCATATGGGCGCTGAGGCGGGGAGCTCCATGGCGTGGAGCTCTTGGAATTCTTTGGTGCGATGCTCCTTGTGATACTTCTCCAAATTGTGCTCCTCCTTGCCTTGCTAGCACAAGTTGTAAGATTTGCTGGTTTTGGGCTACCAGCTGTTGCATGGTCTCCAACATCTGCTGAGGAGTGGGAGCAGGAGCATTCGAGGTATGGTCATTCGGTGGAGGAACATCCTCTCCCCGCCTGGGGGAGTCTGGGCGCCTGGAAGGGCCTGGACGCCCGGAAGGGCCTAGGCCTGTTGGGCGCCCATCTTGAGTGAGATTATCCTCCGGTCGTCTTGCTGATCTTGTGGTGATCACCATAATTTCTGAAGAAGATGTGTGAAGTGAGAACTTTAGCTTTGATTTTCGTTCCCACAGACGGCGCCAAACTGATGATGCCAAAATAGGATTTCGGACACCACCGGTCAAGTAATAAAATGTAATAATTAGAGAAGAAAGAGAAGGGATTATAGTGGTTCGGTCAAGATGACCTACGTCCACTTCATAAAGGCAGAGATTGCCTGTGGTCTTTTACTTCCTCAATGATTATTACAAACTAGAGGAATACAAGCGTCGAAGTGAATAAAGAGAGATTGCTTCCTGAAGAAGATTGCGTCGGACACCATCCTCTGCAAGTGCTGGTGGGGCTCCTTGATTTATAGTCCTCCCCTAACAGATGGGGACGACTCTTCAGCAACGTTCGTCCTTGGAGCCCTCGAACTACCCTCGCGCTGGAGGAGGCAGGTGTGGAACTGCCATCGCGCTGTACGAGGCAGGTGAGATATTTCTCCGCAGGTAGGAGCGGGATTGCTTCCGGAGCAACGTGGCTGCCCTGACTTGGTCTCTTCATGGGCTTGGACCTGAGCTTCATCCTCATGGGTTGGGTCATTTGGGCCTGACTCATCAAATACGAACATACCCAATAATTGAACTGCAACTATCATCTTGTTTAATTCAGGAATTGAATCGGCACAATCATGTGCTTCTCTGGAAAGTTGGCTGTGTTCTGATTTCATCACCTTTATCTTTCCTTCCAAGTCATTAACTGCAGTGACCCAGAACTTCTTATCGCGTTCATATCTATCAGAAACATCTTTCAAATGCATGGCTTGTTTTTCCATAGCTCGATCTAGCGAATCAACTTGGATAAACTTATTGTCAAGTTCCATTCTGAGCTTCTCCAGCTGATCATTTGCAGCTGTCAGGGACATCCAAGCCTCATAGCATTCATCTGTTTTCAACTGGCATTGACTACTAAGCTCTTGTATTTTCTTCTCGTACTTCTCTACATCTTTCACACTTCTTGTTCTATTCTGAGTAGAAGATACTTCCATCTTGGTGGAGCAGTTGTTGCACACGAGATACTCAGAATTCGGCAAAGGAGCTGGTAATCTTTTTGATGCTTTTCTAATGCAAACCCCACAAACAATTGGGCTCCCTACAACCCCATCAAACCTTATGACTATCACCCCATTTTCCATAACGGGAACCCTTACATCTACCAGCTGCAGAGGCTTATTGCCGCCAACAACTGAAAAAATATCTATCTCAGAAAGAACCTTATCTTCCTGAATGAATACATTGAAGACCCTCATTCCCTTAGGCCCATTAATGTTTACAATCTCTGCAAAATGCAGATCCACGAAATAATCTCCAGGAGCAAGGCCGTCAAACCTGTGCAATTCATCTGCTTAAACCCGGATGGAACTAGCCTTGAACCCGGAATGCAGAGCATTGAATCAGATGAAACTCCATTGTCCCCATCTCTACCTTCCCATGATCTGGAATGACAATAATCTGGGATTTGGGTTTCCGGGTTTTGGTGAGAAATGCTAGGAAATCGTCCGTCTTCCATCGGATCAAAATTTTCTGGTCTTTTTGGAGGGATCTTTGAATGCAGCAGCGCAGGAACCTTTTTTTCTTCTTGCAATAATTAAAGAAGAGAGAGAAGGGATTATAGTGGTTCGGTCAAGATGACCTACGTCCACTTCATAATGGCAGAGATTGCATGTGGTGTTTTACTTCCTCAATGATTATTACAAACTAGAGGAATACAAGCGTCGAAGTGAATAAAGAGAGATCTATCCTCTGCAAGTGCTGGTGGGGCTCCTTGATTTATAGTCCTCCCCTAACAGATGGGGACGACTCTTCAGCAACTTTCGTCCTTGGAGCCCTCGAACTACCCTCGCGCTGGAGGAGGCAGGTGTGGAACTGCCATCGCGCTGTACGAGGCAGGTGAGATATTTCTCCGCAGGACCTGGTAGGAGCGGGATTGCTTCCGGAGCAACGTGGCTGCCCTGACTTGGTCTCTTCGTGGGCTTGGACCTGAGCTTCATCCTCATGGGTTGGGTCATTTGGGCCTGACTCATCATTTGCCCCTCAATGCCCCGTGCCCAAATAATTTTTTGAAAGGGGGGCATTGGTAGATTCAGGTCTCTTCTCCCTCCAAAATCTTTTTCCTCTTTTCCGATTTTAATCCAGGTCTGGGCGAGCATCAGAACCGGCCAGGGGGAGAAGGTCTGGGCGCCCGGGGGAGAAGCTTGGGCGCCCAGAGACGAGGTGGAGAGCTGGGCACCCGTTGAGGGAGAGGGGAGCTGGGCGCCCGTTGAGGGAGAGAGCTGCTGGGCGCCCGTTGAGGGAGAGGAGAGCTGGGCGCCCGTTGAGGGCTGGGCGCCCAGTGTGGGAGAGGTGAGCTGGGCGCCTGTTGGGGGAGAGAGCTGGGCGCCCGTTGAGGGAGAGAGCTGGGCGCCCGTTGAGGGCTGGGCGCCCAGTGTGGGAGAGGTGAGCTGGGCGCCTGTTGGGGGAGAGAGCTGGGCGCCCGTTGAGGGAGAGAGCTGGGCGCCCAGTGTAAGCAGAGGAGGATCCTCAGTTTGTTCTTCAGCATATGTGAGTTCAGCTACAAAGTCTGCCAAAGCCTGTGCTTTGATGGCAGGCCTTGGTTGACAGTGAATGTCGAACTCACCCAGCTCCACCGACCATTTAATCAATCTTCCAGCAACATCAGGTTTTGCCAAAACTCTTTTCAGAGGTTGATCCGTGATGACAGTGATTGTGTGGCTCTGGAAGTAATGACTTAGACGCCTCGCAGTTGAAACGAGGGCGAGCGCCAGTTTTTCCAATTCGGGGTATCTGACCTCTGCCCCTCTGTATGCTCTGCTCACATAGTAGATTGGTCTTTGTACCCCACCATGGTCTGAAATGAGGACAGAGCTTACTGCTGAGGGAGAAGCAGAGAGGTACAAATACAGCACTTCCCCAGGTGAAGCATGTGAGAGGAGAGGAGGTGTGGCCAGGTATGCCTTAAGCTTTTGGAAAGCCTCCTCAGCCTCAGATCCCCATTCAAAAGTTTTCCTCAGAATTTTGAAGAAGGGCAAACACTTATCTGCAGATTTGGAGACGAACCTGTTGAGCGCTGCAATTCTCCCATTGAGGCGCTGCAGCTCCTTAGTTGATGATGGCGACCTCATATCCAGTATGACCCTAATTTTGTCGGGGTTTGCTTCAATCCCCCTCTGATTGACCATGAACCCCAAGAACTTTCCTGATCCAACGCCAAAAGCACATTTCTCGGGATTCAGCTTCATGTTGTATGTCCTAAGAATACTGAAGGTCTCTTGAAGATGTCCGATGTGATCTGCTGCAGCCAAGCTTTTCACTAGCATGTCGTCGACATATACTTCCATCGTTCGCCCGATTTGGGAGTGGAACATCCTGTTCACCAGGCGCTGGTAGGTTGCTCCAGCGTTCTTTAGCCCGAAGGGCATAACCCTGTAGCAGTAGGTGCCCTTCGGAGTGATGAATGATGTTTTTTCATGGTCTGGAGGGTGCATGCTAATCTGGTTGTATCCAGAATAAGCATCCAGGAAGGAAAGAAGCTCGTGTCCCGCCGTGGCGTCGATGAGGAGGTCGATCCTGGGCAACGGGTAGCTGTCCTTCGGGCATGCCTTGTTGAGTTCACTGAAGTCTACGCAGAGGTGCCACTTCCCATTTGCTTTGGCCACCATCACCACATTTGAGAGCTATTCTGGGTATGCGACTTCTCTGACTGCCCCGGTGTCAATCAGCTTTCCCACTTCCTTCTCTATTGCTTTGGCCCTTTCAGTGGAGGCGCCCCTTAACCTTTGCCGAACCGGTTTGTGGAGAGGGCTGACATTGAGGTGATGGGTGGCGACAGCTGGGTTGATCCCTTCCAGATCAGCATGTGACCATGCGAATATGTCCACATTATCCCTCAAAAAATCTGTCAATCGGCCAACCAGAGCTTTCGGGAGTGAAGAGCCAATATACACCTTCCTCTCTGGATGTTATTCATGCAAGATTATATGGGTGAGTTTTTCAACTGGCTCCCCTCTTTCTGTGGTGGCCTCATCTCTTGGGTCCAAGACTTCCACTTGCAGCGCCTCCTGCGTCATCTTGGCCTTCATCGAGGTGACGTAGCATTCTCTTGCTGCTACTTGGTCTCCACTTACCTCCCCTACTCCATTCGGAGTTGGGAAGCGGAGGATGAGATGATATGTGGAAGGGACGGCTCTCAAGGAGTTAAGAGTAGGTCGTCCTAGGATGATGTTGTACGCTGATGGACAATCTATCACCAGGAAATTGACCATTGTGGTGGAGGTTCGGGGGGCTGTTCCGGCCGTGACCGGTAACGTGATGGCCCCCAAAGGATATACATTTTCCCCCGAGAAATCGATGAGAGGAAACTTAACTGGTTGCAATCTCTCTCGGCCCAACTTCAACTTATCATAGGCTTCCACAAATAAAATATCTGCGGAACTTCCACTGTCAACCAAGATCCTATGCACCTGGAAATTGGCGACGGTCATAGAGAGCACCAGAGGGTCGTCATGAGGGTGCTGGATGTCCTCTAGATCTTTATCCGAGAAGGATATAGTCTCATCAGTGCCGTGCCTCGACGCTTTTGACGGGCGTGGTTCATCAGGATGCCTCGCCTTTCTGGCATAGGCTTTCATGGCGGAGAATGACTCCGCTGTCCCTCCTGAGATAGTACGAATTTCTCCAATAGGGTGCTGATTTTCGACGTTGTGAGGCTGCGGCGGCGCCTGCCCCCTACCAGCAACATACTGGCGTAGGTGTCCCCGCTGGATCAGATCTTCAATCTGCCTCTTGAGGTCGAAGCAATCGTCAGTGTCATGACCGTGATCGCGGTGGAAGCGACAATATTTGGTCATATTCCTGCGATTTGGTGGAGATTTCATTTTTCCCGGCCATTTTACAGCAGGATCATCTTGAATTTCCAGTAGAATGTGCCCTACTGCAGCATTGAGAGCTGTGAAAGCTTGTTGGTTTCTCTGTGGAGCAGGGAAGGATCGGTCTCTCGGGGGGGCAGGACCTAGTCGGTCTCTGGCAGGTATCCTCTCGGTTCTGCTCCGCTTATTGCTGGGTTCCTTCTTGTCGTCTCTATCGTGTTTTCCTTTATCCGCCACTCTGGATGACTCACCCCGCCTGGCCCAAGTAGCGTCCTCCGCATTCATATATTTCTGGGCTTTCGCCAACAGCTCCGTCATGTTATTTGGTGGGCGCTTCATTACCAAGAAGTAGAAACCCGATGAACGGAGGCCTCCCAAGAAAGCAGTCATGGTCACCTTGTCATCGGGTTCTTCCACCTGAAGTACCTCCTCGTTAAAACAAGTGAGGTATGCCCTGAGGCTCTCATTACTGTCCTGCTTTACACTCAGCAGGTGTGTGGGTGGCTTTTGATGGCGGCGTCCTCCAATGAAATGTGATACGAAGGACCTGCTTAGTTCTTCGAAGGTGGCGATGGAAGCTGGGGCGAGATTGGAAAACCACTGTCGGGCGGAGCCCTTCAGTGTGGTCGGGAATGCTCTGCACATGATCTCATCAGCGATATTGTGCAACTGCATCACAGTCTTGTAAGTTTCCAGGTGATCCAGTGGATCCTTCCTTCCATCGAAGGTCTTCATAGACGGCATTTTGAACCTAGGAGGAAGGGGGTAGTTTACTACATCAGACTTGAACGAGGTGTTCGTTCGTCTGACGAGATAATCTACCGTCTCCGGGGCCTGCGCCCTCACAGCATCGAAGACGTCCCCGATTTGATTCTGCATCTCCTTAAATTTTTCCTCCCATTGATAATGGGGTTCTCTAGAAGGACCAGGGAGATTGCTTTCCTCCCCCAATGTGTTATTTTCACTTCCCCCTTCTTGGAAGTGGGGATCATCAGCCGGAGGTTCTGCAAACTGGGCTCCACCTGGAGGTGGAGGCACCGCATAATAAGCATGACCTTGAAGACCAGCCAGGCTCGGGCCAGGTGGGGGGTCCAAGGGAGCTCCGGCAAAGGCATCCTGGGCGCGATGGAACTGAGTCATCGGGGGAACTCCTCGACCCTGGGCGTCATAGGGATGGGCGCCCAGGTGATGGAGATTGGGCTGGGCGCCCAAAGGAAGTCCTCTTGCCTGGGCGCCCAGGGGATGGGCGCCCGGGTGAGGCGCTCCGTTTCGCGGAGCGGTCGGGCCCCGCGAGCACGTCGCCTCCTGCTGCTGTATCCCACCGAATGGCGCTCCTCCTTGCCCTGCGAGCATAAGCTGGAGGATTTGCTGGTTTTGAGTCACCAGCTGCTGCATGGTCTCCATCATCTGCTGTGGAGAGGGAGTAGGAGCGGGAGTAATCGGGACAGGATTACCCGGTGGAGGACCGTTCTCTCCCTGTCTGGGAGAGTTTGGCTGAACGGTAGGGCCCGGACCCGTAGTTAGGCCAGGGTTATCCTCTCGTCTTACAGACCTCGTGCTGATCACCATGATTCTAACAAAGGGGTTTGAATTTTTTTTTTTTTTCGATCCCCACAGACGGCGCCAAACTGATGATGTCTATGGTGATGCCGAGGACAACTTTGAGAGTGATTAGAGGGCAGGGGACTCTATTTTTTTTTTTTTAACTTGTAGCACTGATAAAAAATGATTTTATTAATCCATTGTTTAGTGTTACACAACATTGTTGAAAAAACCAAGCCCCCAAACCCTCACTACTTTGACTCTCTTATGGTATTACTGGTAATTCATTTTCAACAGTTCTGCGTTCCCTGGCAATGTGTTCAACCACCGCATCGCGAGGAGTGAATGCTTGTCTGTCTCTCTGCGGAGCAGGACCGCGTTGGTCTCTGACAGGTAGCCTCTCTGTCATGCTTCGCTTGTTGCTTCTATCCTTCCTTTCCCCACAGACGGCGCCAAACTGATGATGCCAAAAAGGAGGAATTCGGACACCACCGGTCAGATAATTAATGCTGTGCAATAATTGAAGAGAGATGAGAGATTTATAGTGGTTCGGTCAAGCGTGACCTACGTCCACTTCCAAAATGGTGATCTTTGATTAATGTAGAGGGTTACAGATATGAGAAAGTAAGGAAAAACTCTCCCCCTCTCAAGTGATGAGAGGGCTCTATTTATAACTCTTCCCCACCAGGTGGGGATGCGATCGGTTCAACGTCTCTTCGGAGCGTCAGTCGTGTCCTTGAGGATCGAGCCAGGTGGAAGGCCGGTGAGATCCTCTCCGTGAGACTTGGTAAATGCAGGTTAGGGGTGGACTTCGTCGCGATGACTTGGAGCCTGAGGTGACGAGGCTTCGTTTAACGAAACCCGGAGCCCAAATGACCCAACCCATGAGGATGAAGCTCAGGTCCAAGCCCATGAAGAGACCAAGTCAGGGCAGCCACGTTACTCCGGAAGCAATCCCGCTCCTACCTGCGGAGAAATATCTCACCTGCCTCGTACAGCGCGATGGCAGTTCCACACCTGCCTCCTCCAGCGCGAGGGTAGTTCGAGGGCTCCAAGGACGAACGTTGCTGAAGAGTCGTCCCCATCTGTTAGGGGAGGACTATAAATCAAGGAGCCCCACCAGCACTTGTAGAGGATGGTGTCCGACGCAATCTTCTTCAGGAAGCAATCTTTCTTTATTCACTTCGACGCTTGTATTCCTCTAGTTTGTAATAATCATTAAGGAAGTAAAACACCACAGGCAATCTCTGCCTTTATGAAGTGGACGTAGATCATCTTGACCGAACCACTATAATCCCTTCTCTCTCTTCTCTAATTATTGCATTTTATTACTTGACCGGTGGTGTCCGAAATCCTATTTTGGCATCATCAGGATCGTTTTCCTTTTTTTTTTTTTTTTCTTTTTTCAGGTGGGGTGCAGCAGGTGAGGGGTATGTTGGTGAGTGTGGTGCGCAGGGGAGGAGGAGTGTAGTGTCGGGTGGTGGTGGCAGTGGTGGAAGTGCAGTGGAAGTGGTGATGCAGAGGTGAGGTTGGAGTGCAGGGAAGTGGGAAGAAGAAAATAAAAAGTCTACATGGACTAACTCATTTAGTTAGTCCATGAGTGAGTCCATGTTGCAGGACTCAGAAGAAAAAGAGGAGGAAGGAGAGAAAGAAAGAAAAAAGAAGGATAGATCCGGGCCAAATAATTCAGGCCAAATAGACTTATTGTTTGACCATAGCCCTATGAGATACTATGACCCGACTTCTACTTCATAGTTGTTGACATTTTAAAAAATCCCACAAAATAGTTCATTAAACAAAAGATGGTACTAAAATGACAATCTTCCTTTTATAATGTGCAAAATCCTACGTTTGTAAGATATCACATAATATTTACTCGGAGGATATCACACATATTCACATTTTCCCCTAACTCAAGAAACATCCCCTTATTTTCTTGTGCGATATCCCACAGCTCTATTTTGCACTGTCCTTTATTGTACTAACCCGTTCCACAAAAATATTTTAAATGACAACACCTATAAGGCAAAACTCAAGGCTATAGGCACTCGTGGTGTACGATCAAATTTTCAATAGGAGTCCTAAACTGATAGCAAGCAATTCCTACATGTCCTACTACAAAAGCAATTGTTGGGGGATTTGAGTTGAGTTTGAAATATGGCATAACAGAGGAGGGAACCAAACGACATTAAAAAAGATATTTGGGCCAAATGCTACTGAAGGAGATCTAACGAGGCCCCAGTTGCTATAAGGTCCTAAAAGAGGTTTAGGAATGATGATGATGATAAGGTTTCTTTCCTACCACAGGCTACAAATGCAGCAGCAAAAGGTGATTTAACATTCATGTATCATTAAAACAGTAGCAAAACTAATGTGACCTTACCATCACATCTGAGATTTAATAACATCAAGATTGATTTTCAAAATTCAAGGGGAAAAGTTACTAAAGAGTGAGGTTTATCATGGGAGCAAGGAATTTTTTCGAAGAGCACAAGTGAAAAGGCAGAGCAGCATGGAAAAAAGAGAGACCCTGCAGATTTCCATGTCTTTATACACTGCACAAACGTGCTCCAAACCAAAAGCAGATGGATTTACATTCTTGGGGCTGGACCTGGCTTCGAAGCTTGAAGTTTTACTCTGTCCAAACCCTTTGTTAGAAGGATGGTAATCATCATGGAGGTCAAAATGTTAATCCATATGATTTTTTTTTTTTTTTTTTTTTGTTCTCCAAGCTAAGGGGGCTGGACCCCGAGAGACTCGAACAAGCAACGAGAGAACCCTCGCATGCAGGAGTGAAACTCGCACATGTGAGGAGAGAGAACCTGCACATGTGGAGAAAGAGAACTTACACGTGCGGGGAGTGGGGGAGACTAAGGTTGATCTTTGGTCATCCGAGTGAGAGGCAGGGTTGCCAATCAATTGAGCAACCCCTCCAATAGCTAGTTGAAATGCAATTCTACGTGATTCTATGAGTGTAATTTCCAATTAATAGATGTCCACATCCCACTTCCCCCAAAGGACCAAGCAACCCTAGCCTTGACAAAAACAAAAAAACGAAAAAGACTTCCTATGAGAAGATATTCCAAATTTGTCACCAAAAGTCTCTCAAGGTCAACAGAAAGACTCGGCATTAGATATTTCAAGTTCGAAACTCCTGTAAGGCATGTTACCTCCATTTGTCTCTTTAGTATGTTTCATTATGTCTGTTTGTTGGGTTTCAACTTCGAACAACCTCCCAATCCATTTGGAGGGTTGATATAAATTGTTAGATTTTTCACTAACAATTCGGACTTTCGGTATTTCTGATTATTAACATGTTATACCTATAATGGAGATATAACCTCTCTTTTTCACACGGCGGAAAGCTTTTGCTTGTGCGCAGTGCAAATGTTGTATCTCTTCCTTTTATGGAGTTCTTGTTTTTACAATCTTGATTTTCTCATTTGATTGCACGATCTACAATGAGAATGGTCTAATTGTGGATAGATTTTTAGACAACAAACCAACATGGTGGGAACATATCAACACATGATTTGAGGGCCTAGAAGACTTTAATGATTTGTCTGGTGGTATCAGGTCCACAATTAGGGGTGTGCATAGTGTGGTTAAAACCGATTAACCGAACCGGGCCGACCGACCGTTAACCGAATTTACCGGTTATTCTTAACCGATCGGGCGGTTCGGTTAAAGATGTTTGAATATTTCGGTTTTCGGTTAATGATTCGGTTAACAGAAAAAATTAACCAAATTAACCGAACCGAACCGAAATTATAGCATACTATATAAATATATAATATATAATAAAATGTGTACATGTATATAATATGAGAATCTATTAATACTTATATAAAAAATTCAAAATAAATATAACATACATCAATTAATAAGTATTAATTCATGTTACCAAGTACCAACTTAGTAACTTGCCAAGTTACCATGTAATGTAGCACCTTCAATATATTATATATTTATATTTATCAAGATTGCAGAACTAATGGTTGCACCATTGTAGAACTAATGTTTTCAATTCCTTTACAATTAATGGTTGCATGATTGCTGCAGGTTGCATGTGTATAGAGTGGCCTTTGGGCTTTGGCCCGAAATAATGAAAATATAAGGCTTTTGTGAACTTAGCTTTGGGCTTTGACTTTGACCCAAAATAATTGGAATTAACCGAACCGACCGAAATCCAAACCGATATTTTAGGTTAACCGAACCGATGGTTAATCCGCTAAAAAATTTTGGTTTGGTTAAATGGTTGAAATTAACCGAAAAATTTTGGTTAGGTTAAAAATATGTCAATAACCGAACCGACCGACCGATGCACACCCCTATCCACAATCATGATCCCCGTAAATATATACTAAAGCAGAGGGTTTTTTCATCTAACTTTCACCGTACTTTTTAATTTTGATCGGAAGTTATAATCTCTAGTTTTTAGAGCCAACACATTCTCTTCCCACTTGTATCTCATGCACTTCCCACTTATGTAGCTCCCATCTACCTCAACACCAATTCAGTGACATGCTTTCCATGATTGGGATATCTTGAACTCCACCAAGAGGCCCACATAAAGATAATATTGGCCGTGCCAGATAAATGTCATCCCCTCAGTGGCATATCCCATATTTCACTTTAATAGAAATTGGTAGCACCATAAGATTAGGCACGCGACTGATAACATGTTTAACACAATCCTATGCATTATTTATCACACCTTAATCTTGTTATCAGTCATATCCTCAGTCTTATTGTGGGATCAGCCCCTATTAAAGTGAAATATCATGAGGATATGTCACTTGAGGCGATGACATTCATCTTAAATAATTGGATTATCTTATGTGGGCCCCACAATAGAGGTCCAAGCAGTGGCGTAGCGAGGATCCTCTACTTATAATATTTTATGATATTGATTTATTACTAATTGTTTAACATTAAATTTGTCATTTTACAGATTTTTAAATAATATCTAATGGAAATTCTAAATTTGAAAATACCGCCATATTTTTCAAGACATGGTTTCTTAAACTTTGTAAGGCCAATTAAAATACAAAAATAGCAGGTCTACTATAATGAATTATAACCACTCAAAGTAACCTTTTTTCCTTGTGTTTAGCAATGAGAGTTGTATCTTACTCTAATCAAAATAGGGCCCATGTAAAATTGATCACGTGCAAGTCAATTTATCCATAATTAACTAATAAAAATCTATTGATTGATTACTTGTGATCATTTGATGGGTCACAATTCATTTAAATCCATTTACCAAGTCGTACGTGAATGATGAAAAGTGAAGGTGCAAATGATATTACTAATGCAAAGTTAAGGCACGGGATCCTCTGAGCACCTCACTCACACTTCTTGTGAGGGGTGTGGAATTCCATAGTGGGTTGATTTATTCAATATCCGAACTGTCCAAAATAAACTCCCTCTCTTTAGGTATGTTTTTCCATATTTTTTTTCTTCAATAAGAATTGGGCCCCTCTGTAAGATTGGGCATATGATTAAGAATGTCATATGATCTCATTCTTATAGTGGGATGAACTCATATTGGCATAAGATTTGGAGTCAACCTGCCAAAGGTGAGGGTATTCCAAGGTTGGAAAACTCGTAACTCAGACTTGATTCACTTAATGTTGAAAAAGAAATCAACTCAAATAGAATTGATAAGGAGGCTGAGAAGAGTCATTTTTTTCAAAATAATTTTAGAAATATTAAAAAATAAATCCATTAATTTTAAAATATTAATATACATTTACTTAAATGAATTCATGATAATCAATTCAAATTAATAAATTTATATATGCAAGAAAAATAGTAAAATTAGAAAAATAAAAGAAAAATATATTACACATTACATAATTTGTTAGTCCAAATATCAAATGTAAAAGATCAAATATAAATTACAAATTACATTCCAAACATTATTTTTAAATTATTGACTCCAAACCTCATCCATAATTACTTATAAATAAGCTTTAATTGTTTAAAATTAGATCTGCCCATTAAACAGTTCCAAATGCAAACAACTCATTAAAATGAGATGACTCCGTCGAGTGTCCCCTATTTTTCACTATGTACTTTATCACAATAAGATGACTTGAGAGAGTCAAGAGTCAATTTGGACAGTTTTCTAACAATTGGATATTCACTTGCAGTGGTTTGCCTTAGGTGCTCCATATTTGGCGGTCCGATGGTGTAAGACGCACGACAGGTGGTCTAGACTACGAAACACCCCACCCCCCCTTAGGGCCCACCTAGATATGTGATAATCAAATGGGATCTAGACATGGCAGTATATTCCTCAATTAAGCTTCAAATATATTGTGATAAATCTAGTAAATTGATATTGGCACTCTTTTTTTTATGGGGGCACTTCAATTCAAGCCAATTTCCTTATCGCCAGTTACCTTGAAAAGGAGTGCCTCTATCAAAAAAAGGAATTCCAATATCAATTTTCGAAATCTAATAATGAATGATGTCCAAGTCAATTTTATATGATCCATGCAAATTGTCCAGCTCTTAAAACCTCAAAGCAGTGGTTAAAATGATATCTATGGTTCCACATAAATAAATATTTTAATGGCATATCTTATCAGCGAAATAAAAAGAATCTATTTGCGAAATAAAAAGAATCTATTCGAAACGGAAACGGGTCCTGTTTCGTCCACACAAGGAAGCCCTGTTTGGAAGAATCAGAGGTCACTATGTGCCGGGCCTCCCGTGCGTGTCACCCCCTGAAACCGGGGATCCGGATCCACTGGAAACAGGCTCAAAAGATTCCCAAAGATCAAATAGGATTTTCTATACTTGAATGCATCCAAGAATAGTGCAATGCAAGGAATCAAGACATAAATTGAAAAATAAAGACAAAGAAAAGAGAAACCCCACCACCTGCTCCTCCATTGCTTTAACAAGGAAGGGGAAACCTACCCTTTAAAAGCCCTTCCCAACAGAAGAAATTCATTCACAGGAAGGAATCCTAGGACTTGATGGAGATGGGGGGTTCTGGAGTTGCAGTCTTCATTTCTATTGCTGTTGTAGCCATCTGCTTTGTGGGGTTGTTTGGGAGATGGATCAACGATTTATGGCACACCAGAGGGCTGGACCCATCAAGCCTTCCTCCAGGATCAATGGGGTGGCCCATCATCGGCGAGCTTCTGGACTTCTTGTGGTGTTTCAAGTTCCTGAGAAGACCAGACGATTTCATTGCCAAGAGGAAAGCCAGGTATGTTGTATCCATGCAGCAGATACTCACTTTTTACTCAGTATTGTCAAGATCATATGAGCGGCCACCAATAATTGTCTTCTGTTTTCTCCATTTGGACCCCACAGACCGGGCCATGCCATGATCAGTGATGGCCTGGTGATTTTTGAAAAATTGATTCAATGATGGATAGATTCTTAAATCAACTCACTGGTCTGAGTCTAACTCGGACGAGTGGATTCACCTTTATCCCAATTATTTAATCTTCATGGGGCCACTCTCTTTGGAAGACCTTCTCTGTACCTGTACGGACCTTGTGTAAGACTCACAAATAGATCACAATTAGTAGGCATACTGATTTATTATTTGGAGTAATTCTAGATAGGATTAGGTTAGATCTTAATTTGATCTTGATTATTTGCATGGAATTGAATTCCTAGGAATTCATGGTAAAAACGGGTTACAATAAAGGAATATTTATAAAGGTTTGGATTGAAGGATATACGATGAAAATGTAGAGAGGACCTTCACTTTGTAGGATTTGCATGATTTATGGGGTGACGTTTGGGTAACCATTTTCCAACAAAGGATAGCTTATTTGAGGCCATTTGTGGATCTTCACTTTTGTTTCTTCAATTTTAGAAGCTTTGATAGGAATACATTTCTTAGAATTCTAAGGAATTCCTAGGAATTCAATTCCATGCAAGCAAATGTGCCTGTAATGTTTGATTACTCGTTATTAAAATTAATATATCATGTATTCCTAATCTTCCTGCACAATGTAGTTACCATGATTTGGCAAAGAACTGATAGATGTTAAAAACAAAACATCTGTTTTTGGCTTTTTAGGTATGGAGACAGTGGCATGTACAGGACACATTTATTTGGGTATCCTACAATAGTTACATGCTCCCCATTAATAAACAAGCAAGTCCTTGGTAGTATGACAGAGGAAGGGAAGGTCAGCACTGGTTGGCCTTCCAGCCAGTTGATAGGGAGCTCAGCTGTTGCTGTCACTGATGGTTTAGTCCATAAGAGGCTAAGGAGGCATTTGATGGAAGCCTTTAACAACCCAAGGGCCCTTAGAGCTGTTCTCAGTACTGCTCAACCAATCTTCATCTCAGCTTTTGAAGATTGGGCCTCTAAGGGAAGGATAAATGCATATGAGGAGACCAAAAAAGTAAGTATTACAAGTTTGTTTCTGATCTATTTGGAATTTGATGTTTTTTCTTTCTCTTGTTTCATGCTTTTTATATTAAGCTTGTCACTTAAAAATCTCTAGTAAGCATTTTGGTTTATTGCAAAAATCATTGTTTAATGTAGCACAGTGATAAATTTCACACCTCAACAGGTTAAGATTGTCACAAATCATCAATTAAATAGATAATTTAAGTGTAGCCAACGCATGTAAACAGATGGGAAAGATCATTGTCACTTGCAAAAGTAATAGGCCTTAGAATTTTCAGGAGGAAGGTAAGATAAACTCTCATGGAATGAGAAACAAAATTGATGAATTTTATCAAAATCCATCGCGATATCAGTCACTCAACTATCACTTAATAAAAACATTAACTTTACCAAAATTTTACAGGTAATTGGTAAAGAATTCAAATTTTCAAGACCCCTCCAACCCTAACTCAACCCAAATTTGGCACTCAATTTTCTATATTAATGGATTTATCAATCCAATTTGGCACTCATCCAACTTTATCCAAGAATCTTGACAGCTTTGGGGGCCTCAAAAGTCCAAAAATTACTGTCCATAATGAGATGGTTCCCAAATTTTGTACAAAGGTAATTCACAGGGGTACCTTTCAAACACTCCACCCCTTGGCCTCCATGATTGTCATGCTCCCAGGTACATTGTAGAGGCCAGACGGTTTGGAGCAAGCCTCTCTAAAAATAAGTTGTAAAATTAAGCATTTGCACATTTATTTCCTACATGTGTTTCTTAGGCCAAAAACTATGTTGGCAGATTTCTGAACACTGCTTTTCTTGATTTTGATCTTTAATAGCTACCAGCAGTTCTTAATCGCAATATAATAGATTGTTTGTCTACTGAAATGCTGCTAATAAAACCTGGTTCTGTTCTTTCAGGCGACATTTTGCAACATCTGTGATATGCTTGTGAGCTTCAAATCAAAAACCGTTTTGGAGAAAATGGAAAGCTTATACAGAGGACTGATGGCAGGAATTCGCTCCATGACAATCAACATTCCAGGGACAGCATTCCACCACGCCCTCATTGTAAGTAAAATTATAATTTAATAAACTTCTAAGTCGAAATCATCATGAGATGAGATTCTATTGAGCTTTTGCATCTTTGCTGATATTCAGTGTAGGAAGAAATTGACTACTATCTTGTTAGATGAAGTCAAGGAGAGGAAAGAAAAGGGCGCTTTGAAACAGGATTTCATGCAGATAATGTTGGATTCTACAGATGAAAATGGAGAAAAGATGAGTGAAATGGAGGTAGTGGAAAATATAGTGTCTTTGATTTTGGGTGGATATGAGTCCACCTCAAATGTCATGACTTGGGCCCTCTACTACCTAGCCAAGTACCCAGAAGTACTAGAGAAACTAAAGGTAAAGAAACTACTACCACTAATCTACTTCAATTATTGTTCTAGTTGCTATTGCTAATTGCTATTGCTAATGTATGATTCTTTTTAAGAATTTAATGTATGGTTGTCAATTTCATTTTGTTTCAGCTGAAACCTTCAAAAATGTCTTTCTAATGAAATGAAACATGCTTATAAGTTTTTCAGCCCAAGTTTCAGCTTTTTTCAGCTGAAACAAAACAACGTGACTGAATTAAGCTTATTTTGTATCTATTTATAATCTTTATTATATAAATGATTTGTTTCACCACAACATTTCGCTAATAAAATCCCTAGAAAAACCCAAAATCTGAAAATATCGCATTATTTTTTTCGAGGCGATAATTTCTTAAGAACAATATTTTTTAGAATGTCTATATATTTTTTAGATTGTCTATGAGTCCTCACTGAGAATTACATAACTTTCCCTTTTAATCATGTATTTGACCTTTGCCCATGCATTGCATTAGGAGGAGGTATCTTCCATCAAGGAGCAAAAAACTGGAGATGAGCTTCCTACCATTGAAGATATTAAAGCAATGAAGTATATGTCAAAGGTAATATTCAACTGGCAGAAAATAAGTCAAGAAAGCAATTCAATATTTGGCAATCTGAGTTATACTCTTACTTATCTGGGATTATGGGCTCCATTTTTTGTTGGCTTAGGTCACTGATGAACTGATTCGCTTAGCAAATGTGTCACCCTTCATATTCAGAAGAGTAGTCAAAGATGATGTAGTTCTCAATGGTATGTACTGCTAAATAATTCTATGTTCTCTCTCATGTTTAATACAATTCTAGTAGGGCTGCAAATCAGGTGAACCCAAACCCCCAATCTGATCCAAATGAAACCTGAACAGAAGAAGATTTCTGTACATGTTTGTAATGTTTATGCACACACATGTTTATCAATAAAACAGGGTGCTCAAGCACAAACCTGATTCCACCCCAAATTTCACATGAGCTTCAAAATCCAAGCCTGGCCCAAACCCAACAAGCCCTATCCAAATTTCTCTTTGATCTCAGATTTGGCCCAACCCAAGTGAACCCCTAATGACTAGTGTCTATGCCTATGTCTAATGTCATGCTAATGAGGCTTTGAGTTGCCATGTGAACCAATCAGGCTACAAGTTACCCAAGAATTGGAAGGTTATTGTTTGGATCCGCTCCATACATATCGATCCTGATTACTATGATGATCCCCTGACATTCAATCCTGAAAGATGGACTGTAAGTGCTAAATTGTTGGTCTCATTCTATTCATTCTCTTTCTTCAAAAAGACTATATTTCTGTTAAATACAATTGAAGGGGTGTTACAGTAATTTAGAATATTTTTTTGGTAAAATATCGTAATTTAGATTTAAGGTTGTCAATGGCCCTAAATCCAGCCAGAATCCAGTCCATATCTTTGTTTGGAGCCCGAAATCTCAATGGGCCTGGACATGTATTTGGGTCCATCCAAATCCGTCCAGTTGACAGACTTATATGGATCTAAATCTTTCCAAGGTTTTTGTGGGTGGAAAATAATCACATTAGTCAATGGATGAATGACAGGATTCCAAGCCAAAACCTGGAACTTATAGTGTTTTCGGCCATGGCCCAAGATTTTGTCCAGGCAACAACTTTGCAAGGTTTCAAGTGATCATGTTCCTGTATCATGTATGCCTCAAGTACAGGTGAATAATTTTTTTTTTTATGATAAATCATCTTCACGGAAAATATTGCCTTTTGGTTTGTGCCCAAAGATTTATTGTTTTGTTACTAACCAATGAGTGTTTGAACCAGGTGGGAGCTCTTAAACCCTGATGCAGGAATGAAGTTTCAGCCACACCCAAAACCATTTGATGGTGCTGAAATGTATTTCAATTATTCAACATGAATTAATGTAGGGATTTCAATGGCCACATACAGCTTCAGTAGCACAAAAATAAAAATAAATATAAATGTAGCTTTGGCCTTTTCCTTTGTTTATTTGAGAAAAGCTTTGAGAGAGAGAGACCCTATTAACATAGGCTTTCTCTTAAAGTCCTATTATATTTTTCTATATCTTTTTTTTTTCTTCTTTTTTATAATATCTCGATTCCTATTACAAAGGTTCTTTTAACATATATTTCATCTCGATTTCATTTATGATGCGGTCTTTTGTCTCATGCAATGGGCTGATCTCAACCAAGTGGTCCGCTATAGTAGAAGAGATGAAATAAAAATGAAACTCTAAATGAGTTCCCCTCTAATTTCAAAGACCTAATTCCATTTTGGTCTCGCCGTCCCACTGTCCAGTAGTTATAGAAAAAGACACAATGGAAAAAATAAAAATAATATTAATGTAGAAATAGGAAAAATAGTAGGATTCTGAAATCAAACCAGTAGAAATAGGAAAAACAGTAGGATTCTGAAATCAAACCAAGGGCCTGGTTGTTTCATGTAATTAAGTTCCTAGGAATTGTAAAATTGTATTTCTATGAGTGGTTAAAAATGAAGAATCAAAAGGTTAGCATACAAAAGTGGCCATCAATTAACCTCCCCTTTAATGGATAGTGAATCAAGGGAAGATCGAAAATGAATATCCAGTCATCACCCTACTAATTCAAATCCTAAGAATGTGAAGGTATGTACATTGCTGTCTTATATCATTCACCCCTTACCTCTATAAGAGTTCTTGGGTGAAGCTTATTTAACCATCAATTCTTATGTATTCCATGAAAACAAACAGGCCCTGAAAATGCATTCAGCAGTCAGTAGCAAATCATTCAACACTTAAAATCAAATGGAAGGAGATTGGAATCTTCACCAAAAACTAAAATGCTTACTAATAATATTGAAGACTGCTAGTTTAATGAAGACTCATTAATAAAAGAAGAAAACTTCTAAATGTATATCCTAAACCATTTTTTCTCCAAGGGACCTTCTATGTAATCTTTTATTGCTAAAGCACCACATTCCCTTTTCCAATTTATAAATGCTTCCATGGAATCCTCCTCAAGAAGGTCACTATCATATTTTCCAAGAAACATTAACATACACCAAAATATGTTACAGTATATACACTCATAAGTCAAGTATCCAAATGTGAGCTGTTACTGTAGTTTCTGAATGAATACATATATTTTTAAAGGAATTTGATCCAGTGATAACTGTTCTCACGGAGTCACCGTGAGAACTTTTTTGTAGGGCCCACTAAGGGTCTCATTTTGAGATGGGACTAGTGGGGATTGAAATATCTATATGGAACCACCATGAATATCAAGTTTGGCCCCAATCCCATGCTCATAACCCCTTCATCCATGACCGACAAGCCTAGTTCATTCATATAGGTATATAGTCGATTCAACGGTCCAATTCATTCACATTGGTGCCAAACCTTGGAGCGTGTGACTATCAAGGGGGTCCCTATCTATTGCAAGATTTGGATTGGGTGATAGGTGGGCTCCACCCATAGTTCTCACGGTTTGAATAGTTCTCACCAATCATTTCCCTATTTTAAATGCGAGCTGACTTTCAGTTTTTCGCTTCAAAAAATAACTTTTTTTTCCCCTTGCTTACTCATTTCAAACTCCTTGGAATGTAGGTAAGGTGATCTCTACAGTGGAAGGAAAGACTGCAGTTCATTAACTGATAACAGTCTCCAAGGAGGATTAACACTTTCTTTCACCCACTTTTAAGCACTGGACAAATCAGCGTCAATGAGCAATGGGCCTGAACGAATGCAAGAGCAATCTTACCACCTCTCTAATTGCTAAAATTGAGCTATATTAATCTTTTTCCACTTAAAGAAGCTTAACGGACTGAAGACAATCACTTATTTAACCAATTAGTCTTGATTTGATTCAATTTGCAAATTAACTTCCATTTAAAGGACTTGTGTAGTTTCTCTGAATCACTGCTCTCTACAGTGATTCATCAACCCCTAGAATCAGTCACTCGTCGTCAATAGCTAAAAAAGCTCATGGTGACGAATAAAGATTCAAAGATAAACAACTGCTACACTACCATTACAAAATTAATCCAATGGATATGCTAAATTATGTATTCTTTTTCCTTTTTTGGCTACAATGGAGGCTTCAAACTCATGTGCTCACATACCCAAACCCATGCCCTTAGCCAGCTGAGATAACAGCCAGGGACGATTATGTGCTCCTTTGTTAATAGGCGACATGAGTCTGTAGAGTGTAAATAACATTTTTTTTTTAAATCTCTGCCCTAAAGTAAATGTGAAAAATTAATCTCTAGGGGTGAAAACTATCACAACACCCAAAAGAATGAGGATTAACAGAACATGAGTTACAATCAAACAAGTAAGAAATTTCCTGTTGATATAAAATCATACACGTACATCCAATAAAATTGCTCTTACCAAGGCCTAGTATAATCCATGTATAAACTCAAACAAGAGAGTCACATAAGGACTAGCATTGAAGGATGAACTAATATGTGTGCACTGAAATAAAGTTCAATGCAACCCCATTCCACCAACCATAGCAAAGAGGCCACCCGAAGAGAAAGGAAACATTGATGGTTAACCAGTAAGAGCTGAATGGGAAACAGAAGAGAAAGACAACTAAATTGAGATTGACTGAAAATGTCTCCCTAATTCTCAACAAAAGACTTCACTTTTCCCAGCCATCGAATGAGTTCTATTCTATCTTTGTTCATCATGTAGTCATGTAAGAAAACAGCAAGATCATCATTTACCCCACGTGCCTCCAAAAACTCATAGAGAGCTTCTTGAAGCTCATCATCTAAATCCCTGTAATCATTAAATCGAATGGATCAGATATATGAAACTTCATAAGCAACCAGCGTGCTAAACAAATACAATGTGTAAGGGGAGAAAATATGGTAGCCCTCTACAGTCCATACCCACTAGGAATGGTGGTCAAGCCCCATCTTTTTCTTCTTTTTTTTATCAGTAACTGAACTTGTCATACAAGCATACAGTTTAAACACAATAAGAGTCGTTAACTGTATGTATCACAGAAAGTGTATACATAAGGAAACAAGAAAACTCCCCAACCAAAAAGATTAGAATCCACCCTTATATACCAAATTACTCATAACGACTGTGTGTTATTGTTATATGCTGGGTAGTTATTACCCAGCAATCAGCAAACAACGCCACAACTCAAAAGGCCAGACCACTCCTATCCCTACTCAGTAAAGGTGGAATGTTATAGTGAACAAAACTATATGTATGACTACATATTATAAACAAGAACTCACAGTTCGTTATAGTGAACAAAATTGACTGAGGACCCACTATGGACAACGAATCATCTGATTAAAAAAAAAGTTGAGCAGTGGGAAGCAAATGGATGGCTTGAAAAGAGAGCCAAAGGTCAAGGATCACATTGAACTAACAAAGATATGCTAATCAGATGGTAAATTTATCTGATCAATGAGACTGTGGTCGACTGACAGCCATAGCAATCTTCTGAAATGTAAAAACGGTTCCGATCGCAATACACCAGCCATAAATGCAATAGAGATTGGTATGAGCAACCATTTAATATCCTCTATCAAAATTAATTAATATACACAGAAGTTCCTTACTCGAAATTGGGTCCCACGAAAGGCTTCACGGCCATTCGATCACGCTTAAGCATGAAAACTTTCTGAATCTCCAAGCTGTCTGGCCATGCCGAGCATATAAACTCTAACACATTATCACATTTCTCCCCCTTTGAGACATCTACAATCAAGCTAATATGCAGCTTCATGTCATCCTCTTTATCACTATCACCAGCCTTTGGAGCTTGAACAGCCCCATCAAACATGGTCACTTCAATTTTAATATCTTCCTTCTCCCCATATTTACCCCTCAATCGAATCCACTGCTCACCAGGCTTATCTTCCACCGTGAATGATTCAAATTCCATTGCAGGCTTCAAAACAACCAACAACAAACTCAATGATGCTGCTTGAGAGGGGAAAAAAAAGAACAATAAATGGAAACATGTAGACCCAAAATTGCAGTCTTAAAGGCAAACCTTCAACATATGGGTTCACAAACCACAATCAAAACCATTCACACAGTTGGCCTTGGCCTCAGAGTGGATACATTATAGTACAAAAATCTTACTGATGGACATTTCAGAGTTATCCACATTGTCTTGATAACTAATTGCTACAATCAGGGAAGCCAACAAACGATCATATTCTGCAAGAAGCCATCATTGCTTCAACTGGGTTTCTAGGATTGGTCGAGCTAGGATTCTAGGTGTGCCCAACTACAAGTCAGAGTACATTACATGTTAACAATTCAAATGATTGCCATTTTCTTGGCAGAGGCAGATTCCACGATTTTTGTGGAAATCAGATTCAAACCCAAGACGTAGAAAACCATTTTTCTTTGTAGCCCCTACAAAATCGATGAAAATAAATTCGTGGGTGGGAAATATTTTCGCAAAACAGAAAACTGAAACTGCAGAAAGACTTCGTTTTTCCGCGAATTCCTCGAAATTTGAAGGAAAAGGAAAGATGGGTGTGTTAGGATTTGAGTACCTCTTTTGGGGGAGCATATTCGGATTGGTATTGAATCTCGGTGCGGAGAATTCTGAGTATGTTTCCTTCGAAAGCTGATTTCCGCATTTCGGATATGTAGCTTCTGGTCTGGAAAGCTGTTTTTGGATGATGATGATGATGATGATGATGATGATGGGATTGAGAGAGTAATTGAGCTACTGATGTTATCTTTCGAGAAGAAGAGAAATAAAGGAATTTTCTGCGCGCAGATTGCAGGAACAAAGCCATGATCGTTGGTTGCTGTTGGAGAGAGCAAGGGTTTAGGGTTTTAGGGTTTCAAGGTTTTAGCTGCAGGGGTTTTTAGAGATGGATAGTATAGAAATGTCAATGGACCTCCGATTACCAGTTCACATACTATGATCCAACCCGACCCGATTAAATCCATGCGGTTGCGGTCCGGGTCAAGGCTCACATTATGGGCCAGATTGATGATTGGGTTCAGCCCCGAAGACCCAAAGTGTATAGTATTATATTACTATATATTTTTATACATAACTTTGTCGAGTTTTACTGCAGGTCCTAAGTCCGAATTAAAAATAAAGGATTGTATTAGGTAGGCTGACACCTAGCATAAAATTTTGTCAAAACGCAAACATAAATTCGGAGATAGCAACATTGGCTTAAGATAAATCAAAATGGAGAAGCAGAACTCATATAGTCGAATCCAACATAATTAGGATAAGGCTTTAATAATAATGATGATGATGATATTTATATGCATGAGACTAACATTATTATTTATGGTATGATAAGAATACATATAGTAATACCCGATGATGATGATGATGACGACGATGACGATGAGATTTGGCTCTGAATCGGCTCCTGTACATTGGAAGATGCCGGGTCGAATCCAATAGAGATCCAACTCAAACCTTATCCGTTTCCATCCCAAGAGGCAAGAGGGAGGGATGAGAAGGGGGAATCATAACTTGCAAAATCCAAAGATTAAGATAAATTTCCTTTCATTGTGGATATTTGGCTCCTACTGGGGATCTGGGCCACTATCAGATGGGCTACATCTAAGAGACATGATTTCACTTCCTTCTGTGTATTCAACCTGAGGTGGAGTAGATTTGGCAATAAATCTTATCCTATTATTTTCCCTCGGTCAATGTGTGTGTTCTCATTATCTTATCCTATTATTTTATTTTTAATATTTAAATCTTCTGAGGTTGAAAATTAAAATATTAGAATTTTCAAATAAATGTAACTGCTTTTTTATAAATGATTCATCACTATGTCAATTGTGAAGCTAATAGTCTTTAATGTGATGAATTAATAAGGGTGGACTTCACATGTGGCTGTATTGCTGATTAAAAGAGGATAGTTGTTTTTGAGGGGATTGAAAAATTGAAATGATCATAAAAGTTTATTTTTCTCATTTTATCGCTCAGCAAATTGTATAGCAGACTTTTTAGCCAAATAAGGGGTGCATAGAGTTATTCAGCTTGTTGCCTCTATCACTTAGTTTTGTTGTTTTAGGTGTTGATATAAGGCTTTTGTACCAACTCTTTTTTTTTTTATCTTCTTCTTCTTTTTGTTGGAGATTTTCTTGTATTGTTGCCTTATCCTTAATTTAATTTAGGGATTTTGACCATACGGGATATAAAAGACCATGAATTCCTCAAAATGGTGTTGATCAAAACTATATTCCAAATGTGGTTATTGTACATTGGGGCTCCAAATTCTTTTTCCAATTCTACCCATATTGTGCGATATTGCACAATTTGCGTGATATCGCACAAACTGAAGGTGACAAGAATCGATTTTCCTCTTAAATTTTCTTCCGTTCTCATCTCCTAAAGCACTAATCCTCTATTTCTTCCTGCGACTTTTTTCGTTCCTACTACTTTCTCCATCATTAAAAAAAGTTTTCAATAGGGTTTCTCCGTTGCTTTCCATTTTATCCAAAAGTATCTCAAGGTTTCTCCACAACTCCTCTTTCTTTTTCTTTTTCATTTGGTCATTGTCCTGTTGTGATAACTTTACCCCGAGGACAAGGGATGGATCCACAATATCAATACCTTGTAAAATTTTGTGGTCTATGTACGCTTTTTGGGAACTACTTCTCATGAATCATCTTTAGGTGAAGAGAATGAAATACTACTCTTTTTTAGAATCTTTTTTAAAGATCAAGAAAGTAGTAGGAACGAGAAGGTCGCAAGAAAAAAAATGAGGTTTAGTGCTTTAAAAGATGAGAACGGAGGGAAATATAAGAGGAAGGTCAAACAGTGTGTGCGATATCGCACAAAATGAGTAGAATTAGAAAACGAAATTAAGATCCCATGTACGGTACCCACATCAATGGAGTGGAGGATTGGCGGACCAGTCCAATTTGTCAGGATGTTGATTATGTTTCAGATCATATTGAGTCAATTCAGTTTTGTTTCATTCCTAGAGACCTTAATTGGGCAGCCCATTGGATGAATGTGGATTGTTTTTGGGTGGGGGATTTTTCGGATTTAGTTAGATTTCTTCTTTATGGGATGTAGATTTGTCCTTTTTCTTTCCTACTGTTTGCTTTGTATTCTCTCTTTGATGAAAGTTTTTCTTTCTAGCTACCAGAAAAACTAAAAACACTAAATGGTATTAGTCATCTAATTAGTACCTGTCAAAGGAGACAGTTTTATGCAGCATCATTTATGTCCACGATTGGCCTTCTTGAGCCTAAGAAACTGCAATTAGTATTATCCAAGCCACCTGACCCATTATCTAGCTCTTTCTACAAGTCATTGAAGTTATATTAAATTAAAAAAGAAAACTTTGAACTTTTTTATTTTATATTTTTTTCCGTTTTGCTAGAGTGAGTCAATTCTTGTGGGAAACTTATCCTCTTAAGAATGTGAGATGAGACACCCTTACCACTAGATGTCTGAAAAGAAAAATCGAATTGCTCCATTCTTCTTGGTTTAAATTTAAAAAGGAAATAACTTGAGCAACTTGCTATTTGTGGAGATTTAATGAAGTCTCTGGTAAGGTCTATAGATAGGGCATCTATCACCCCTTCTCTATGTGGGCCTGTTCAGCATACATATCTTCCAAGTTCTTTCATTGTAAACATGCCAATGGATCATGTTGAATCTCCATGATCATTCAGACAGATCCACTCATGTGGTCACTCATGTATATTTGTCCAATGGCTAATATTCAATGTGCAAGCCAACCTCATAAGTGAAGGAAGAGGCCTATTATTTTAACCAGGCCATGCTCATAGTGAGCTCCACCTGATGACTTGGTAGGATCTGATTGAGAGAAACCATATTTAGTTTGCTTGCATTCCTTGCTTATTTAAGCATTCCTTGCATGTTACATTGCGTAGCCATTGTCCTTCTCGAGTACACTATGATAAAAACTACAACCTAATACATCATTTGGCTTAAGAAGATGGTAATATTGATTCCTTTATCTAATCAATATCCTTAATCATTCAAATCCATAACTTTAGACTTACATACCCCTACTTTTTAACACGACTTTGTACATTAAAATCCCGAGGTGAAGTTGATAAATAGACTCAGGCAAAACCTTGAGACATGGACCACCCCAAAACCAAAAGTAAAATTATTCACAGGCTGTAGTTCAACTGGTAAGGGACGTAATTGTTTAATTGAGAGAGTCCCCTATATAGCAAAAAAAAAAAAAAAATGAAAAGTGAAATTTGAATTGGGCTTATTCAGTTTGAGAAGGATTCTAGATTTTACATTTGGTTTGGTCTAAACTTGGATATTGGACTTGTCTAAACTTATGCACATTTGCTGCAAAATACATAATATGTACATTACATAGACATATACAAAAAAAAAAAAAAAAACATGTATATGTATTTCTTAAATTTTATACTCTTAGAAAAGCAAGCGAAAAAAAAAATCATGAGTCAACCCAATTGCCCTCAAACAAGAAATTTAGATTCAGCTGTATTCAATTTTGCATTTTTGTGGTGGGTTTCACTCTGATCTTTCCGATTTTACCTACATATCATTTGGATTGGTCTTAGGTTGATCAAATTCTTGAACCCCAGACTCCAGAGTGGGATTAGAATGTCTCATCTATCCATATAATATCAAGGATGATTACATTATACATTTTATCAGGATGATATTAGAAAATGCCATTAAATATAAAATAGTTTTCAAATACTTCAAAATAAAAATAAAAGGTCAAGATACAAAAATCTATAGATTTTATGATCTAAAAGAAAAAAATGAGAGAGAGAGAGAGAGAGAGAGAGAGGGAGAGAGAATTACTGGTGCAAAAACTTTGGAAGATTCAGCATTGAACTTTGAGGTAAAAAATTACCAATGGGTCTCTGCATGGGATAACATGGCAAGCGCAATTAGCTGATCCTTAGATCAATTAATCCAGGTAAATAGTGTCATTTTGTCAGCTGAGGCCCTTAAATGTTACCCTATTTAGGGCACGGGCTCGAATTTAAGTGTAATTACAGTGGTGTTGACTGTTGCTGGCCCAAATTGATAGAATAAGGCTATAAGATGATGGCTCAAATTTATCCCTAATCATGGCACCCAACTCTAGGGGATAAAAAAAAAAAAAAAAAAGACTCTTCCTATTAGAGCTAGGCAAAGTAACACTCCTGACCAATAGTCGAAACCCCCCCCCCCCCCCCCCCCCCCCCCCAAAATATATATATATATATATCAAATTCAGTTGGAGTGAGTTTTAGAAGAAGGATAATAAAGAATGGACTGCTGGTTTTGAGTGATTTGAAAAGGGGATTAACCACCAAAAGGAATCCGTAGACTCTAATGACCTGATTACAATTTTTTCTTGTTGTACAACCCGCTTATGAAAATTTAAACGACTCAAAATAAATTTTATCTTTTTGTAAGGACCATCGCCGAGGCATGCTGTCAAATCGATCGCTATAATAAACTTCAACTTTTCATGACATTTTATTTGCATGTTTTATATTATTGGAGTGAAATTCTAGGAGGGTCGATATGAAGCGAGGGCATTATTCTTTTACGGTTTAAATTTCTCATAGGTGGTCATCACATAGTGGGATCAAAAATTTCTCATGAGTCCGGTCACATCGAAACTCAGCACCTATTTTTCTGGGCCCACATTGCACTCACATGGACACATTTTTGGTAGGTCCCATTCCCACAGGCTCCTGAAATGGTGAATCTTTGTAGGATGACGACTATACCCTCCATTGCAAGCTAGAAATGGTAGTCATTGTCGAAAACATGAAGGGCATTTTAGGCATTGAACATAATCACGAAGCAAATTTGACCGTTGCCCAACGTTCCAAAAATCCAAATTTTAAACTCCTCGGTCTCTCTCTCTCTGTTCCCATTGCCGTTGCTATCTATCGCTTGAAACGACCCGTCATCCCCTGTATCTTTCTTCTAACGGCTGTGAAAACGAGAGAGAATCCGAAATCCGACTCTTTCCGAAGCCTCTGTGGTGGAGTTTCTCAAATGGGTTCTCAATTTTCTGAATGAATTCTTCTTCCTTCAGTTCTTGCCTCTTCAATTTTCAGTGACCAGTTCCCTCGTCAGGAGCAGAGATTCAAAGCTCCTTCAGTCCCTTTTTGGCGAGTTCTATGCCATTTCAGACATTTCGATGGTTTTCCGTTGAAAGCGAAGGAATTCATGGGTTTTTTATGTGAATATTCTTGATGGGTTTTTGCTGATTCTGTTGTTGCTTTTCGAAATCTAGCAGAATCTTCTCTTCTTTTGAAGGTACTTCACCTTTTTTTGTTGAAAATTGAAGTGTTGGGTCGCTATTTCTTGTGAATATTCTTGATTGGTTCTTTAATCTGCATTGTGTTCGTGGTGTAACCAGAATCTTGGTTCATATCAACAATTCATTATTTTCACTCAAATTTCATAAAAGAATTAGCAGAGAGTCCATTGGTTAATCTTTTGGGGCTTTTGATTCTGTTGTTCTTTTTGTAATTCTTGACAAATTACAATAAGAAATCAGAAATCCCCACCGTGTTGTTGACAAGTCTTTTGCAATTGAAGTTCTCTGGTTCTAGAATTTCTTCTCAATTTGATCCGTGCAGCAATCGCCAAACACAGTAATTGGCGTTCTTCTTTCTGTTCTTCTGTTTGTTTCCCTTCCTATTCCAATAAAACCAATGGCTACTTTGGCTCCCGGAATTCTCTTGAAGCTCCTCAATGCCATGAACACAGGCATTAAGCCCACGGGCGAGCACCGAAGCGCCCTCTTGCAGGTGACTGACATTGTCCCTGTGGATCTAGACGAGAAGGATCTCTGGCCTAAACATGGATTCTACATCAAAGTATCCGATTCATCACATTCCTTATATGTCAGTCTACCATTCGAACAAGACGATCTCGTTCTTAGCAACAAAATGCAGCTTGGGCAGTTCATATATGTGGAAAGACTAGAGCCTGGATCGCCAGTTCCCATCATAAAAGGCACGAAGCCGCTTCCCGGCAGGCATCCGTTTGTGGGCACCCCAGAACCAATAATGAGTATCAGAGAGAAAGGGGAGAAGACAGAACCAAGATCCCATAGTTCTAAATTCTCTTCTCACAGAAGAGGTTCTTGGGGTCCAGATCTGAATCCAGTTGATGCCATTTCTTCTCCTGCAGTTGTGAAACCACTTTTATTGGATTTTGATCAGAGTACGCCGAGGAAAGAGAGGTCTAGTTCAATGAGAATGTGTACAATTCCAGCATCTCCATTGATTAGAGGGAGAATTGGCAAGGAAGGGAATTCAGGGATGAGCTGCAGATCTTCGGTGGGCGGGTTTTTGTTGTCTAAGATGGTGGATTCGAAGGAAGAAACCCCAATTTCAGTTAGGAAAAGCTGTGCTGTTCCTTCATCTGCATTGAAGTTTTCGAGAAGCAAGAGTGCATGCGATCGAGAGCAGAAGATCCCAAAGAGCCCCTTCAACTCAGCTGTAGGTACATTGCTGGTGTTTAGCCTTTTTCTTTTCTGTATAACAAGACACATGAAATTTACAGGAAGAACTCTCCTTTTTTTAAAGAAACTTCTCAAAATCTCAGAAAATTCAGCACTAGAATATTTCTCAAGAATTTAGTTCCCTTTCATAAACAAAGAGACGTTGCAAATGAAGATTGGGGTGGCTACTTCATGATTGGGATTTCTATTGTATTTGGTGGTGACTATTTAAAGAAAATGAGTTTCCTAATCTCCTTGTTTTTCTTCATATAGGAAAAGAAGAGCTCAACAACTCCCCCTCCCAGTTTAAGAAATGCAAAACTAGCTTCCTTCAATCTGCCCGGGAATGCACAACAAGATCCATCCAATTCAGGGGTGAGCCCTCTTATACAACAGTCACAGTCTGGTAATTCCGCTTCTAAGAACAGCAGCAGCACCAGTCAGCTCATGTCCTTACCTGGAAAGCTCAATGCACTTGGAAAAGTAAGGATCTTTTTTTTTTTTTCCCTCCATTATTTTTTCCTTGCATTCATTGCAGCAATAATCAAATAAACAATTCAATGGAATTTTACAGGAAGTAATACAGCAAAGAGAAGTGACCCAAAAAATTGCTCTTCAAGCACTAAGGGATGCCTCCGCGACCGAGAATCTTGTTCGGGTTCTCAGGTATGGAGATTTAAAAAAAAAAAAAAAAAAAAAAAAAAACTAATTTTTTTTTCCTATGAACTTTTTTAGCAGACATAGAAGTTGATCATTAGATGGGTTATTTTGTAGGATGTTTTCCGACTTGAGCACATCAGCTAGAGCAGATGCCCCAGCCACCTGTTTTGATCAGTTCCTGCACTTCCATCAGCAAATTGTCCAAGCCGTGACTGATATGGAGTCCATTCAAGCAGCTACTGAAGTTGCTCAAGCTGCTGCTGCAAAACAAAAGGAGCCACTAAAAGAACAATGTGAAAAGGATTCCTCTGTCCTTAATGAAATAGCACATAACTCTTTTGAACAAAGTGGGAACTCAAATTTAGGCTCTTCCAAAAGATCGTCGGCCTTATCCAAATCAGTTTCATTCACCCGCGAAAGAGGGAAGCACCAAGGATTGAATCAGGCCCTGAAGGCTTTGGACAGAAAAGAGCTGGAAACTGTGGCTGAGACCGACGAAAACAAGAGACCTGCTTCTTCTAACTTCAGCACTGCAATCAGATGGGGTAAGCAGATAGAAACCGAAGCCGGAAGCTGGTTTATGGACTTTCTGGAGGAGGCCTTAGAAATGGGTCTGAAGAAGCGAAAAGGATCCACAGCAGTTGATGCAGGGAAGTTGCCTTGCTGCCCCCAGTCAGTTTTACTGAAGGTTATCAACTGGGTAGAGGTAGAACAGTGTGATAGTAATAAGAGACCTATACATCCTAGAGCAGCACAAATTGCCCGAAAGTTGAGAATCAAAGTGAAAAATCCTTGAATGGATTCAACTGTGATGAAGGTAGGAACTAGAATTGCATGATATCAGAGGTGTTCTGCAACATTGTTTAGGTTCCAATTTCTTGGAGGTTGGTAGTCCCCGCCTTAAAAATATGTATGAGATTGATGAAGTTTCTTACAAGTCAGAACAGCATGACTGTGATGAAGGTAGGAACTAGAATTACATGATATCAGAGGTGTTCTGCAACATTGTTTAGGTTCCCATTTCTTGGAGGTTGGTAGTCCCCGCCTTAAAAATATGTATGAGATGATGAAGTTTCTTACAAGTCAGAACAGCATGACCTCCAAGAAATAGCACATAAATGGCTGCTATTTGTTGATGATTTGGTGTGTTACTGATTATTGTTGTATGATTTGTTTCCTATAATTACCATTCTTGTGGGGTGGTGGTTGCCTTTGCTTGCCTAATCTATGTTGTATGATGATTTTTTTTTATTTTTTTTCAGCACAAGGAATTTACTAGAATTTGGGATCCAAAACTACAAAATTTGGAATAATGTATTAACTTTTCAGGATATCAACAATTAAAGTTTGCCCTTTCACGTCTGTAAGCAAGCCTCCACAAATACAAGGGGAGCAGAATTTAGTGAGTTCTCACTCATTTTATGACCCATGTCAGTGCTTTCACAATTAAGGGTTCAACTTTCATGCAATTGGTTTTTTTTCATTTGGGTCTGTTTGGGTTGAGGAATTAGTAGTGACGAGAGAGAAACAAGGAAATGGGAAAGCACGAGTCAATTTGATTCCTCACGAATCATATTATCCTTACTGAATTCTGAGAAGGAATCCCCAAGGTCGTCTCGACTCCCACCCCTTGCGTTATCCGGGTACTATCTTTGCAGCCATGTATGTACCCCCAGGGAATAGTCCTTGCTCGTTAGAATCGAGAAACCCCCGGGCCAAAGGTCCAAAAGCTGGGCTAGCGAGGGATAACTTGGGTCATCAAAAAAAATTCTGGGAAGGAACAAAGTGCATCTGATGGAATCCTCTGAATTTCTAAAAAATTCTATGGAATGACGTGTTACACCCACTAATGAATCACCTGAGCAGGAACAGCCTCAATTTCTTGCCACATAGGACTTGTGTTCAAGGAATTCCCAAATGGGGCCCTTTTAAAAGATGAGTAAATCCATTCCTGAATGTCTTAGAGAAAATCAACACCCAACGGATGGTGATTTAAATCCTGCTTGTTTTAGCTAATAATACTAGCACCAACTCAAGACTCAAAACACTATCACGTTTTGACTCAAAGTAACTATTTTCAGGTCGAGCACATTCATATATGCACTCAAGAGTCGAGACTGTACCTAATAATAGAATTGTTCAAGCCTCTATTACGTCCTCCAAATCCAACTGATCTGCTTCAACAAGTTTGAATTAAAGTTGTTGATTTTTGAACTAGTTAGGCCCAACCACTTCACGATGTTTCAATATCCACCATCTTCAAAGACGAGAAAAAATGTGCACTTGAACCATTACTTGCACTGCATAACAGTGCAAACAGCATTCAATATCTTCCACTGTTCAGAAAATGATGGCCCATAGTGGATTGGAAATACCCCCCAAAAGCTTCTTCACTAAATGAATCTTTCATCACCTCACAAAACAAAAGAAATTGAGTACAGCGGAGTTCGGAGCTGCTACTAGTAGAGGATTTTCCCCATTTTTACCTTCATGTGCAACATAGCCAAGCAATGAAAGTGGATCCCACTGTATAAGATAGATGCACAGTAGCAAAAGGCATTCAAAAAGAACATCAGTCCATTACCAGATGTCTCCGAACAGGCTTAAGTCTACTTTAACTTGCATGCAGGGCCTACCTAAAAAATGGACTAGACTGATTATTAAGCAAGTAAATCTGCAAAGTGGGGTCCACCTATACGCAGGCCAAACTCACACATACAGCTTTCTGTGAAGACACTCCATGGATCTGGCAAAATCCCCCAATTGGAGAGCTAGTAGCATAATGACTGATCGGGGAGACATAAGGGAATGTCCCATACCACGACAGTGCCCACCAGATTAACCAAAAGGAGAGCTCTACCTTAGCTATGCTTTTACGAGGGGAAAAGGAAAGAATGAACAAATTTTCTTCCAACCATCATACAATACTTCATTGATCCAATTGCCTGAAGTTGCTAACTCAAGCAACTACAAGGTTGCAGGTTCAACTCATCACCATTCAAAAAAAAGAAAAAGAGGGGTTTCTCTAATCCAAATATCGTGCATGCCATTTCACACGTTACATCCACTTACTACAAATTTAATCAAAGCATTATTACAATTTCTAGAAAGAGTACAAAGACTAGGAGAATTAACATCTAAAATTCTTCTTCTATTCAGAAACAAAGTGTTAACTTACAATAAAAAGAAGGATACCATTTTAAGTATCACTGTTCTGCTTTAAGAATTGGAGGTCCTTCATTTGTTGCAGTACAGCTTCTTTTGGCAGACGCTTTGGCTCTGGAGTTTCTATTTCACCTGCAGCAATTTGCTTCGCCTTGGCACTGACAATCCTCTCTATCTCAGATTGCCCAACTGAAGGGAAGACTGCATTGAGAATGATGCGCAGTAATCTTTCATCATCTTCTTCTATGGGATCCCTACCAAAGCAACAGATGTAAATTCCCTCAAGAGCTTTCTCTGCTCGAACCTCCATTGGTATTTCTGGGGCTGGAGTCTTCACCTTTGCGCGCCTCTGCACTAGAATGATTTTTTTTTTTTTAGTTCTCTCAAATTAACTTTAACCATGAAAATTGTAAGCATATAAAACGATATTAGAAAAGGCCATTATGAAACTGCAGCTCAACAATTCATAATGATTTCATTGGACATCCTAATATTATAAACATTCTGAATATTGCAATACAAAAATATTTTAGTACAGTTATATTTGTGCAGCCCAAAGAACAATGTTTGCGATAATAGAATTTTTAGATATGGTGCTCAATGGAGAACTATGATACAAATGAGTATCATAATAGCTGGCTGGTGCATGTATGGATTGTACGGATATGGAATATTATATCATTAAAGATAACAGATATCTCCGATAAAAAAAAAAAGATAACAGATATCTAATAACGGATTGTTCTTATTTATAAAAGCTTGTAATATACTACTGTTTAGAAGATAGCTCTCATGGATTCAATTCACAGTAAGATTGACCATCGTGATTCTCATATTGTGATCACGGTTCCCTAATCAGTCACTTTCCCCCTATTTTCTACCAAGTGACATCGGTATTGGAGCATGATACCTGGGGACGTGCATTCTGCCAACCCTGTGATCAAGAATCTTGGTGGGCCCCACAGCCAATGGTCAATATGAATCTCTACAATTAGATCTTGGTAGAAGACCTAGTTTACAGTTTTTCCCATATTATTTTTCAGAACTTTCTGCTTTAGAAAGGTCAGTGAAACTCCATTCCAGAATCCTATAAATAGTGTTTTTCTTTTTTTCTTCCCGAGTTCATTAATCACCACTGTCCAGATTTCCAGATTCATTAAATCTGGGCTCCAAGCTTCTAGGAAAAGGACAGGAAAAAGAAATTATTGAAAGAGACTACAATTTCTGATTCCTGGTTAAAAAAAATCATTTGATTATTTTTTATGAATGGCTGGTTTTCTTCTTATTTTTCATTCATTTTATCCTGTTTGGTGATAAAAATGAGACTGGATTGCTGTGCCCTGAGATGAATAAGAACAGTTCCTCACTTGGGTGATAGTGATCCAATACATGTAACAGGAAATACCCAGTATATTGACACTAATATCTATGATTCCTTGAATTCATTCCTAGCAATATATTAGAGCCCCATAGGTAACTAACTGCCCCAACATCCCCACCCCAAACAACAAAATGCGTGCATGGAAGACCAAAAGAGCAAAAGAGGAGGGGGGCCCAATTTGATGATGATTTCTTTTAGATTGGGTTTTCACATGCATGCCATCAATTCTTCTGTGTTAATTCTTCTCTTATCCTATCTTATACAAGCCATCTCTG
The DNA here is from genome assembly GCA_012931725.1 of Litsea cubeba. Lineage (NCBI taxonomy): Eukaryota > Viridiplantae > Streptophyta > Magnoliopsida > Laurales > Lauraceae > Litsea > Litsea cubeba. The sequence continues at coordinate 11,159,702 of CM022953.1, forward strand.
CAAGAGAAAGGAAATTTGAAAAACAGTAGATACAGTATTAAACTATTTAGATTTCAAGGTCATGTGCATGAATTTATGGAAAAAAAAAAAGATCCAGCTGGAAGTCAAGACTCCAGACTAACAACATGGGAGAAAAATATCATAACTGAGAAGTTTTATGAAATGAAGCTTCACGAGCAACTGACCTCTTTTGCATCATTCATGATAGCCACAAAATTTTCTTCTTCAAATTCAATATCATTGGAAATGCGAAGCCTAGCGACCCCTTCTAGAATATCCTCAGACTTCACAAGACCAGCACCAACAGCAGCCAACCAACAGCATAGGAGTACATACAGAGGATCTCCTGCCTGCCGTAGTATAAGATCAAAGGTTACATACCAATACAAAATTTAATTTTTCTGATCACTTAGTACAGAAATTTGTGAATTGATTTCTTCAAAAGGAAGCTCTCTTATACGACAAAAACAAAATTTAAAACTCTGAGCTGGTTCTGGAATGACATTTCTCTTCTTCCATCAATCAGTGGAAAAGATAAAGAAAGAAAGAAAGAAAAAGCATATCTTGGAATTCACACTTACTATTAGGATTCTAAGATACAAATGAAAGTCACAGGAGGATAAAAAGAAAATACTAACTTGGCAAACACTCAGGAGAAACCTAAATAAATTATTATGCATTTCTACAAACAATTGGTGAGCATGATGTTGGTCTATTAAAACCCTTTTTTGCCAAACCAATTAAAGAATCTACTTCAAACTAAAGTAGTCATGCTTCATACCCCACTTAACAACAAAACTTCCAGCCAAGAACACCCAATCCAATTCAATACATATGAACCCAAATTCACCTTTAATTTCAATTGCAATTCTCAAAGTTAGAACTTAAGACAAGATTAGTAAAGCACTTGTTTTTGTGGATATTGCATCAAAAACACACAATTAGCCAATTCAATAAAATCCAAATAGGAAAAGACAAAACCCCACCCTTCCTCGCCTCTCCTGGAACTCATAGAAAGCTCTGGAGTCTGAAACCCCGCATTTCTTCCCCACCCGCCTGCGGAATTCGGCGAAATCGACGATGTCGCCGCCCACGCCGCCCTCGTCGCTGAAAATCCTGGCGAGGAGGCCGACAATGGGGAGAGAGCCGATGACTTTGCTGGCGAAGTTGGCAGCCGAGTTGGGTTTCTCCATGTATGCTCTAATAAACACCACAACACCAAAATCATTGCTTCTTCTTCTTCTTGTTCTGCAACTGTTCTTGTTGGGGTAGTGAGGGAGGGGAAGAGAGATAGAGGATTTGGAGGAGAGGGTCTGAAGGTTGGGATGGATTTGGGTTCTGGGGTGGAAGTAGATTGAGGTTTTGGAGGAGGTGAGGATGGTTTGGAGGTTGTTAAGAGGAGGAGAGGATGTAGCAACTGCCATAGTTCAAGATTGCTCTGCTCTCCGCTCCTCTGCTTCTGCTTTTAATACCATATGTTCTTCTTCTCTCTCTTGGCTATGCCTGTGTGTTGTACTTTTTATATGAAGTTGTGTGGGATGATCTTATCCATTGGAAACTGGAAGAGTGGGCCACAATAGGGGTTTACAAGTTGTAGTTCATTGCATGGATGATAATATACAGTGGATGGTAGGGGTGGCCTGTTTCGAAAACTTTACTAATAAAGTAAAGTGAGGTGAATGGTGAAATTGAAAGAATAAAAGAAGTCAAATTACAATGCCAGGTCTTTTGCCATTTAGTGAGAAGAGAATGTAGGGTTTTTTTGTTTTACTTTCTTTTAAAAAAAAGATGTTTTTTTATAATTTAACGATAAGAGAAAGTAACTTTTTGACTTTTAATGATAAATATTATAGGCGTTTTTTAAAATATAATATTTTTTATTTAACTCATTTTCTTTTATTATCTCTTGAAATGATCATTCATCATATTTTACTAGTGAAGTGAATTTACTGGACAGGATTTAAAATTTGGCACCCCATGTGATGGCTGGTTTCGCAGTGGACAGATGCCCCGGGCTTGATAAAGGCTGAATGTAAAACAGCAGAAAAGAGGACTGTTGGGAGAAACTTTAGGCACAAATATGGTCCTAATTTAGCAAGGGCCTTAATCTGATGGCTTTTGAAATTGCAATGAGGTCAGGTTTGGGCCTACATTTGAGGGGCCTTTTGGGTTATTTTCATTGGACTAGTCTAATGCCAAACCCACCCACCACATCCCAAGTTGGCACTCAACCTAATGTGATACTAATCTTAACTATTTATAGTTGGATTGAAGATAATTTAGCGCTCCCTTTTCAATTTTCATAGTGGACGCTTGCTCGCAAAAGTACAATCCTCTCACGCTTACAAACCCCCTTGAATTGGCACTAAACCTTATGTCACATTGGTAGAATCATTTGATGGACTGAATATTTCATATTCCAAATAAATCTATGTAAACATGCTACCAACTCAAAGAGTCCAAGTTATAATAAAGTGGTGTCTCATAAAGGAGAGTGAGTACATGAGGCAAACCACATAGTGTGGTAGGATAAAGTCAGATAAGAACAGCACATCAGAGATCCAGCTTCCAAATAACCAAATCATTCAGGTTGGAACCCCACTATGTTTACCAACCCAACAGTCAATCGTGCTCTACTTTATCTGAAATTTGAGGTATGCATCAATTCATGGAGAATTGGATTTAAATCCATGCTATCTAGGCCCTAGTTTACAGAAAACTTTCTTATTTAGAAAATATGAATAGATGTAGCTTGGCTACATTTCTCCTAACTGTACTAAAAAAATGGCATGGTACCAATGAATAAAAATATAAAATAAAAACAGTGAGCACATCTTTTTAATAATTTAGATCTTCACAATGACAAGAGGGTGAGGTGAACCATATTTTTTTTTCATCGGTTACAAGACTTTAATTAAAAGTAAAGGGTACAGAGAGAGAACAAGAAGAGCAAAACAGGTGCGAGGACATTGTACCCCTCACCCACAAAACAACTACAACAAAATGTTAGTATAAATCATTCCTACACCCTACATATACACAGCCATTTTAATACTCAGATTACTATGGAGAATTACATCGAACTGTCATATTCAAACAATCAGACCCTTCTCTGTGGGTATGATCGAAAAATCACGGTGATACAAGCATTAAAAACATGCCCATCCAATTAAAGAAGTCGTGAAACCCTGAGATTCCAGTAAACTAACACTGGCATGATCACGACCAAATATCTATCATCAGTAGAAAGCCATAAATTTCTTTATCCCACAATAGTTTGAAATTGAGCGGGAGTGCGTAGTATGGGTGGCTGGATCTCTCCAGGTTTGCCAAGCTGACCACAAGCAGCCATCTGATCATCCCCTCTACTAAGCCGCAAGAAGACAACACAGCCTGCTTCTGCAAGAACATTCCGGAACTCAATCATCTTGTCTTCTGGCGTAGGCTTAAACTGTGATCCAGAGTGAGGATTAAAGGAGATGAGATTGATTTTGCAAGGGATCTCTCTCACAAGCTCAATTAGCCTCTTCGCATCCTCAGTGCTGCACAATTAGGAGGAAATCGAGTTAAGAA